>CM044906.1:82007761-82336719 GCA_024500145.1 Gentiana dahurica var. dahurica | reverse complement strand
TACACATCCGCATGCTGCCGTCCTTCTTCTTCACAAACAAAACTGGTGCTCCCCAAGGTGAGGTACTGGGCTGAATGATGTTCCTTTCTAACATCTCCTTGAGTTGAGCCTTCAACTCCTTCAATTCAGCCGGTGCCATCCTGTATGGTGCCTTGGCAACTGGTGCCGCCCCTGGAACTAACTGTATCTCAAACTCAATGGCCCTGTCTGGCATGTTTCCTGGCAACTCATCTGGAAATACCTCTGGGTAATCTCTGACCACTCTAGTATCTTCCAACTTAGGTTTTACTTGTTCCACATCCACTGCGTACAACAAGTAGCCCTCACAACCTTTCTGACATGCCCTGATGGCCTTGACTGCGGAAATGATAGGATGTCTCTTCTTGCCTGGCCTGTAAACGTTCCCCTGATAAGTCTTATCTGATTTCCCCGGGACTCTGAAAATAACTCTCTTGGCCCTGCAATCCAAGTGAACATAATTCTTGGATAGCCAGTCTATCCCAAGAATCACGTCGAAGTCTGAGAAATCCATAACCGTGAAGTCACTATTACACTGATAAGGTCCAACCTGAACATCCACTTGTGGTATCATCTTAACCACCTTATTTACCTTGCCGAGGGGTGTAACAATCTCCATAGTATCTCTCAAAGGCTCCATAGGTAAATCTAGTTTCTTAGCAATCCTAGAGGACACAAAGGTGGTTGAAGCTCCTGTATCAAATAAGGCCCTGACTACTAGATTGCCTACTCTTATCATACCTATCATGCATTTGTCCAATTAACTAAAGTTACAACATGTTCCAAGCATGCTATAAATAACTCAAAAGAACAAAGCAAACATAAAGGGTACCTGTGATCACATCATCCTCTGGCTCGACCTCTCTGGCATCAACAGCAAACATCTGCACCTGCTTACTCGGACCTGCTCTACTAGGCTGACCTGCCTGAGCACTGGCTGCCCTGCGTGGACAATTCCTGGAGAAATGACCCTGCTCGCCACAAAAGAAACAACCTGAGGTAGCTGGTGGCCTAGCTGCCGGTGGAGCGCCAACTGGTGGTCTAGCTGCCGGTGGCCTGACTGCTGATGGGGCACCAACCGGTGGTCTAACTGCTGTCTGTGTGGGAAACCTCCTGAACTGCTGCTGCGGAGCCCCTCTGCCACTGCCCTGACTGGTCCCGAAACTGCGTTTCTGACCCACTGTAACTTTCTTTCTAAAGGTCTCGACTTCTAAAGCTTTATTCAGCAGTTCTGCCATGTTCCTTGCTGTAAAGCCTAGCATGCCTGCCTGAATCTCATGCGCCAAACCGTCCTTGTAACGGGCCATTTTTCGTTCTTCCACTTGCATCAACTCCGGATAAAATCTTCCTAACTCATTGAACCGATTTGTGTACTGGGACACTGTCATGTGATTACCTTGTTCAAGTTTCAGAAACTGACTGGCTTTTTCCGCTTGTATCGTTGCCGGAAAATACTCGTTGTAAAACATGGCTTTAAAAGCCGCCCAATCTGTTACCTTACCGCTGCTACTCTGAACCGCATCTATCCAAGCCTCGGCCGAACCTAAAAGAAAATCGACCGCTAACTGGGCCATCTCTGTCTCAGGGACACTTATATTCCTACACGATTTCTCAAAACTTCTGATCCATTCCTCAGCCTTTGCATGTTCCACATTCCCATAAAAATCTTGCATACAGTTTCTTCTCAGCCTAGTGTGCCAATCTACTCGTGGTGCTGACTCAACAACCGGCCTAACTGGTGGGTAAACCGGAGGGTAACCATAGGGTATCTGCTGTTGCTGCTGAACCGGTGGCCTGAAAGGCTGATAGACCGGGGAATGACCAAGGGGTACCTGCGGCTGCTGCTGATAGTAGTACGGAGCTTGATGCTCAGCCTGATAAGGAGGATACACTGGGTACTGCGGAGGATACGGCGGAGGGTACTGTGGCTGCTGAAAACCATCTTGAGGGATAGCCTGATGTGGTGCCTGTGTCACCGGTGGTGGATAAACAACCGTCCTCTGCTGAAACCGCCCCGACATAGGTTGATACGAAGAAGGCCAAAGTGACGTTGCATGGTTAACCACAGGTGGAGGAGGTGGTGGAGTCTGATGTTGATCCTGCTCCGGCTCAGGTGAAGGTGTAGCTGTGCGAGGCGGTGGTGACAAACTGCGACGACCCCTAGAGGTTTCACCCCTCTCGGATGTCTGATTACTAAGAGCCAAAGTCTTCGATCTTGTGTTTCTACTCATCCTGACAACCAAGAGAACCAGAGTGTTACTAAGGATCTAAAGATAAGATTGAGTTAAACTCAAAGAATAGAAACCTAAGGAACACGTATCTCCGATACCAACTGTAACGCCCCGTTCCCGGATACCGAGCCCTTATCCGAAAATACGACGTTCGGCACATATATAAATAAAATTTAATTCATTTATACATGTAAGCCTACAATCAATACAATCAAAGCGCGCGGAATTTAATGCTCGGGTAATAAATATCCATAAAGATACTAGAATAGAAAAGGTACTAAAAGTCGAAAGTGTATCAAAACAATACAACTGAAGTCCCTCAAAAGTCCAAACGAAATACTATGAAATAAGAAATAGAGATGATCACTCGTCATCCCAAAGTACTATGAACAAAGTATACAAAATAGTGCAACAACTCAAATGTAAAAGAAAGTGCATAAAATGAAACATCAAGCTCAGAGATCCTCCTCAGGGACATACTCCTCGTAAAATCCGAAATCCTGTTCGCCTTCTCACCCCCAAGCACATATAACAAAAACATGCACAAAGGGTAAGTATATAATACTCAGTAAGGAAGAGAAGTACGTTTAAGCTTAGAATATACAAAGTTTATTATTAGATTTCAATTGAAAAGACAAGACAAACTCGATTCTACGCATAAAGGTTACATCTCCCAATATGCCTAAACTGTAGCTACTTAGCTTATCTTTGTTACAACATGCTATCAAGGTGGAACGTGACACATTGAAATCTTCAGGATACAATAACCCCGGAACGTATTGAAATCTTCAGGATACAATAACCGGTTCCGATAGTATGAACATACGGCGATGCCTATAGGCCTGCAGGCCGATAGGACACTCACTTTGACTGTCTGTTCACACATCACGCTATAGATCTTCAGGATCTACCCAAGACCACATGGTGTTTAATCTTTTATCTAGCAAGTTGTGTAGTAATAGGTGATTAACTAACCGTCCTAGTTCATTTAGATAACACTCCCTTACCGACACCACTCATCATGATCAAGAGACCAATTCTATCCTAAGTAAGGTTTAAAGGTGTTATCATAAAATGGTAATACACTTAAAAGGGTATAAGGTTGATTAAACAACCCTAAACGATAGTTGAAAGCCAAATTAAACAAAGCTGGAAGACCAGCTCCAGGTGGACGCCCGTCTGAAGGACCAGACGCCCGTCTGAAGTCCCTGGACGCTCGTCCAAAATAGTGGACGCCCGTCCAGACATTCCCCTTTCAATCCTGTATCAAAATTTCACCTCAGACGCCCGTCCAAGGTATCCAGACGCTCGTCCAAGGTTGGACGCCCGTCCAGAAATCCGGACGCTCGTCCGACCTGGGAATTTCCAGAAAACTGAAACGCGATCCTTCATCGTTTCCATTCGGATTTTCAATTAAAACCCGCTCTTTCTCCACCTAATCGTGTCGAAATAATCTACCATCCATACCAAAACATCATCCATCTCATAGACATCAATTTAACGCAATTTGAAATCCCCAAAACAACAAGAAATCAACACAATTACCACATATTCAAAAACTGAAACGTAAGGGTTTCTCCTTACCTTTTCTGCCTAAATACTCCGAATTAGATGCTGTTCCTGGTACCGATGCGAAGCTCTCGTCACGAGGATTCCAACGGTATGCTACGATCTGAAAACGGAATAGAAACGAGTGAGATATTAAGGATCGAGAATTGACGGTTTCAATGCCCAAAACAGCGGTTTCCCTTTTCTGAGGGGGAGGAGTGCGGCTGCTCCAATATTCAGGGTTTTAGGAAAAATGATTAGGTTTTAGTATATTTCCGTTTATATACGACAACCTAATTATCATTTAAACCCGAATTTACTCCAATACCCTCAAACAACTATTAAACCGAAACCGTTATAATTCAAAGGATTTAATTCCAACGAAACGGAAAAAGAATATTAATTACGTTTTCGCAAAAAGACACGTCTGCCCTTTTTACGAAAGTCGGAATATTACCATCAAAAGGCTCCTTGAACACGTGATTGAGCAGCCACCGTCTTCCAACGTGTGTCTCCCAGCAACACCAAGTGGATGGTGTTTCCCGCCGCCGGACCTCCTTGATATGCTACCGGAATAATCCCGAAGATTATTCCAACTCGAAACGCAAAGAAAATAGCCGAAAATTCCAAGCTATTTTTCTTATGCTAATGGCGTGTATATGTTGTGTCAAAAGGCTTGGAAGAACTCTCTTTATATAGGAGAGTAATCATTGTCCTCCAAGGATTTAATAATTAAGAGATAATTATTACATTAATCCTTTTTCCAAATAAAAGATAAATAAAATAATTATCCCAAACAAATTAGGATAAATCATATTATTATCTAATATTCCATGAATTATTATTTAACAAATAAAAGATAAATCACATGTCAAATAATTGTCCAAGAAAACTAATTTCCTAATAATTAAATAATACAACAAAGATGCGCCACTTGCAAAACCCAAAATAAGGTCCATACGCATTTTACTATATTTGACCAATTTGGTCAAAAAGGTCAACACACCAATTTGGGCCGAGTCCACGAAAAATATCTTTTCCGTGTATTTAATTATTTAGTCCAACTAAACAATTAATCCGCGTCGGGGACCATGGACCCATATTCAGTAGCTACAATAAGTCGAATAAAATTATTCATCAGACAGAATAATTATATCCAACCTATTAATTCCGGGATTACACCACCATAAACCCGAAACTGAACTCTATCGAATATAGATAACTTACACTCAATTTATGAGTCGAAAGCGTCCACTGATATAATCATTACATACGGATAAATCATCCATAGACTGTTCACTTCGATTCGGGATATTTCCGTAAACCCTTCTCGAAACATATTATCCTTATTTACCATTAACCCCCTAGTGATCAATTAGTTCATAACCTCTATGATGTGAACTGCGCCCATCGATCAGTTTCTAGGGTTAACAAATAAGGGAGCTGTCTGTCTACTTCCCAAGGGAAGGAATGGATTCCATATCTGTGATAACACAGACTACTCACTCATCCCAGAATAGAGCCAACGAGAAGTGTTGTACCACATACTGCGAAGTGATCCTTACTAACACATCAAACTCTACCCTAGTCTAAGCAGTCGTCTGTGATCACCTCAGGATTAAGATTAATCCATCTATGATCATCTTGTGATTCGATAAGACTTCTCGATTACGGAATTATATCGAGAACTCAAATCAAATCGGTCCAGCCCTATATGATTATCATCATATATAAATGCCCCACTAGGTACCCTATTACAGACAGTCCGGATAAGACTGTCACACCTAAAGTGTTCTGGGCGCATTATTAGCAAATTAATCTAGTGACCCGTACTCCGATTAATAAACGCTACGGACTAAGTTAATTTTAAGTATATTTCACAAACTCACTCCACGTGTGTATAGCCATACACTGAGTTGTGATTACATAATCAATATACTTAGGGTTTTCTGTAGTGTATTAATATTGGCAATAAATGCGAATAAATAAGATGAAATAAATTCTGTCATTTATTTAAATAATACAATTACAAATTGTCTTTCGGGCATAAAACCTAACATAAAATTGGTAGTAACACACTCCGGTCTTGCATAAATCGAATTAAGTTTTAAAATAGACCGTGATCCATTCACCCCCCTCTAGATCACCCTGCGCATAGATCCTAACAAAAATATATTTCATTCATGGTTTTTTCAGTATAGGAAATGACCATGATACAAATCATGAGTGAGAACACAAGTTACTACACTTTTACATTTCTCGGTTTATTTAGCTTAGTCTGTCTTCATTGAAGTTCTAAATATTCTTCTTTAATTTCTGCAGAAACCTACTTTCTTCAAAGGGGTGACAACCATATCATTGCTAGTTGGATCTTATGAGGTGACGACAACCATGTCACTGCTAGCTAGTTGGATCTTATCAGATTGATGCATTCAACAATTGAAAGGTTTTTACCTTATATGTTATAGTTGTCCATGTTGTCCATAACGTAATGGAAGGGTCGTATGCGTTCCGGTCATGTAGGATTGTGGACGGTGAATCAAAAAGGTTTGTTGCAGAGATCAAGAAGAAAGATGCCATGAAAGGAGGAGGACTTTCTTTTGGTGCAGAGGTTTTTCTTTTGATGGTTAAGCCTGGATTTGATTCACAGGTTTCTATGGCGTTCATATTATTGCTAGATCAAATTTTTCTTGATTTACAACATTCATGTTTAACTAATTTTCTCAATGGAAATAAAACAAGGGATAGTTTTTGAATAAAAAAATAGCTGTCTCTCTTCCATGAAAAATTGATCCTGCCTCTCTTCTTTATGGCTTTCTTGATTTACAATGTTTCATTTTCACATTTTGAGTTTTCCTAAGCTATTCAGTAAACTTATTCACTCAAACTTCCTTAATGATTATGATGTATAATGATTTACCTGCATTTTAGGTAGATATATTTCGGACGTAATGACATTTGGCTGTTGGATCTAGTTTCACTGTTTCGGTTGTGATGCATGTATCTGACACTTAAAACCATGTCTCTATAATGTACTACAGGATCTCCACTGGAGCCTTACATATGTACTGCTATAGTTCTAAGGGTTGTTATTTAGGGCTGTACTTTTCTATACCTCCAATGCCATTAAAAGAAAAACAAGGGAGGGGTTATTTATGAAATTCTGTTTCTATCATTTTTTGTGATACCTTTCATATCTCTCAATGGAAATTACTGCATCCAGCCTACATATCTGGCCAGAGCATCTAATTTTGAGATTTGTTTCCTTTTCACTGTGATTGTTCTTGTTATTTATGTTTTATAATGGTTTCCTTCTGTTTAAAGAGATTTTGTCACTGAATAACCGTTAAAGTTGAACATGCCCTCATTTAAATGACTCTTTGGCAAACTCTTCATGCATATAGGGTTTTGTATTTTGAAATTCTTGCTGGCCATAACAAATTGCATTTTTTTAAGCTTAAGCTAGACATGTTCTCCCAATTCTTGTTTTCTCCCAATCTCCCCCTGGTTTAAAAGGTAGTAATGGGAGGGAGACTGAAGCTACTTCGATGTCTTCTGATTAGTGATTTTGGAAAAAAATGGGGCTTTCTCTCTTTGACCTTCGTCTTCAATCTGTGAAAATCATTGCTCTTGGGTGTCTTTTCAGGTTATTGCTTTTATCTTGGAAGCTTTCTTTGCTGAGATGGAAGTTGAAGCTTCAGAGAAAACAATGAAGACAGAAAATAAGGTTTGCCCTCTATAAAATTCATTTAAGCTTCTATTTTATTTTTTTTATTTTGTGTTAATTATTGGTTAGAGTTATGCTGATTGCATGTTTCCAACTTGAACAAATAGTAGGAATTATGAGGAATGGTTGTCATGCTCAAGGCATATACTTTTAGCACTTGTATTTGCATTGTATGCATACAATATTTTAAGATATTTTTGGAAGTATTAAATGATGATTTACATTGTAGAAAATGAATTGAATCTAGAGAGAATGAAAAAATCTTTATGTTCATCTGTTTGGCAAATAACAGTTCTCCTTTCTTTCAGGCTTTGGGTACTTGTTTTGCACATTTTGCATAACCTGTATTTCAGAGGTGCATAAATATCGTTCAGAATCAACATTTAGAAAAGGTTTTGTATATTTAACTGTTCTGTGTTTCTTTAGCTATTATTGCACTCTATGAAATTGTTGTTTTTTCTTGCTTTACAATCTACAATTCATGATCCAGATTCATCCAAAGAATGTACTTAGTCTTTTATGAGATTGTTTTTCAGTTGATGTATTATTGTTTTTGAAAAAAAATGTTATTGGCTCAAGTTAGAAATTGACTAATTGTATTGTGCATGCAGTTACTGAGTTTTCATCCACTACCACTAGTTTCATTTCCTCAAACAAAGGTCGTCTTCCACTTTAGTGGCATCTAAGTCTACTGATTGATTATCTACAAATGTCCCTGGAGTTCCACTGGAAGAAAGAAATTTGGTATTACTAACTGATTCGTAACCAAAATTGTTTATTCTGCCTTTTACTTTATGTTTTTAAGTTGACAGGATGCCCTTGTTCTGCAGATTATAAAGACCCTGAATCTTTATGGAAAAAAATTCAGCGTGGATAACTTTTTTGGATACGATATTAACAAAGTTGATATGTAAGATGTTTCTGACAGTCTCTGTGATAATTATTTTTAGTCAGCAATGTTTAAATCTTTGACAAATTGAATGTTTAGTTTCAACTGGAAGGTAATCTCCCTTGAGTACTCTTGCATTTTCCTTTTTGTCCATGATACAAATTCAGTTGCATTTCTCTCCTAATGTTAAGTGGCACACTTCTTGATGTCTATTAATTGATTTTCATTTAACGTAACTTTCTTGATCACCTAGGTTATATGGATCATGCCTTATAGTGCAGTGCAATTGTTTGAATGTGAATCCTTTAAGGTAATATTGTCTTTTTAGCTATTACTATTAACTAAAGCTTTGGAAAAAAATATGGTAATCGGTGTTCTAGAAAGTCAACTATTACATTGTATGGAAATTGTTTACAGGAAATGATGAGCAACTCTCTGTTATAGGAGACTTGCAGCAGGTTCTTGTGCTGGCATGACTTCAACTTTTGTAAGTTTTCATGGATACATGTAGGATTTGTATGACCTATTTGGTTTTATTCTTCATCTTTTTGACTGATCATTTGGTTAACATATTCATTTTTTATACTGAATAATTGATCATGGGTCCAGGTAACATACCTTCTGGATGTTCTTAGGCTGATATTAGTTGTTGATCCAGAGTACAAAACTATGACACCGGTACAATTAGTTGAATAATTTCAAAAGTTGAAATTATTATGTTCTCTTCGAGCTCAACATTTAGATGCATATTTAGTTTGGTTCAACAAATTAACATTGAGAAAGGCATGGAATTATCAACTGCATATCGAAGAGCTGGAAACTTTGTACTAAATTCTGCTATGTTACTATGCTAATATTGGTGAGATTAGCTCGTGTAAAATCGCAGTATAATTTAACATCTTCTGTTTGTGCTCATCTTTCTTAAGATCGTTCATGACAAGTTGCTTCACTGTGTGTTTGAGTATGATATATGTATTGTTTAATTCTGTCATTATTATACGCAAATAATTTCTTTCTTTCTAATAACCGGATTTCTCTCTCGTGCAGAGCTTGATGGATGAAACAGAGCTTGATGGACATTGATAAGATTATAAGTGCAAAAAATAGAGCTTGATGGACATTATACGCAAAAAATTCTGATTGTAAGTGCTTTAATTCTGGAAATAAGAATCTTATATCTTGTTTACTAAATATGAGTAAACTTTAAACATGTGTGTTTTCTACTGCCGTGTATATGTTTCCAGGTTTTTTAAAGGTTTTGATGCATTCTGAGATGTGTGAAAGGATTGATATCGATCATATCCTAGGATGGTTCAATTTTGCTGTCAAGTAGCTTGCTTCCCATGAACCGCCAATAATTGAAGGTGCTTAGTGTTTTGGTGATCAACATTTATGGTTGTTAGATATTTGTCATTGAGGATGTGATATTAGAAATTCCTACCATTATGCGTCTACATGTAGCTTTTCTTTTTGAATATTTTGAAACAACTATACCTCAATGTGTATATGGGATACTTTGGTGTATATTTTGATATATTAATGCTTGTTGATGCAACAAACTGTAGTGCATTTTATTTAATGGTTTTGATATTCTAATATTTCTTCATAATGGTTGATAGTTTCATGGTATGTTTGATGAGGGTGGGTTATTTACAAAGAGAATGATTTGGTGTGGGGCTAATAACCCTATAATGAGGGGATTTTTGGTCATAAATTCGTGATTTATTGAGGGCAAATGACCCTACAATGAGAAAACTTGTCGTCATTAGTTCGTGCATTAATGAGGGGTAAATGACCCTATAATGATGAATTTTTTTGTCAATAAATTGTGTTTTAGTGACGGGTAATTATCCTTATAATAACGGGAATAGTCGTCATTAACGGGTAGAAACTAATATTCAAATTTAGTTCTAATGATAGGCAAATAGTATAATAATGTGGAAATTACCCGTCATTAGAACTATTTTTAATGAGAGTCTAATGTCGTCAATAAATCTTTGATATCTTTAATGACAAGGCGGGTTCTCGTCATTGAATGCTTTAACTAGAAGGGCGACTATGACGGGGGCATGAGGGGGATTTCCCGTCATTAAAAGTCTTTAATGACGAGAAAAAGGGATATAATGACGAGAGTTCCCGTCATTAAAACCCTTTTTTCTTGTAGTGAGCTTAACCTATCTCTGTTACAACCGCACTCAAGGGCGCTACGCCTGATGAAAATCCACCAGGAGATATCGATTGCAACCTATTGGTGGATCACACCAATGGCCCCGGAAGACTAGTCTGGTAGACTCCGATGGTGCACATGTACAGAGAAGTTCCTCCACTACCATTTAGCCATTTATAGGCCAGCAGCGTTGTTCACTTTATCTGCACGCCCGCACATGCGATATTGTCTGGTGCCTATCCAAGAGTGACATGTTGTTTAGTCTTTTACTAATCAGGTATGTATTTTATTAGGTGTTAACTAACCACCTAAGTGTTTTCAAATAAGCTCCCTCACATACCCTACTCTCCTTCCAAGACCACTAGACACGGACAAGGCCTAGTAATTACATAGACATTGATGAATACCGATTCTTCAAAGCACAAGCCTTTCAAGCTCTTCCGACGGTCTTGAACATCAACTCCCTTGAAGAGTACATTTGGTGCCGGAACTAAACGCATCAAAAACTCAATCAAGGCTTGTTCATTTTCGTCTAGTGTTATTAGATCAAGAAATAACATTTAAAACTAGACTCGTAGCTTAAAACAACAATTCCGCAAAACTGGGCTGAATGCGTGCACATTCCTCTGAATGCATGCGCATTCCACCTACTGAAAGTAAATATGTCCATCATGTACAACAATGCGTGTGCATTTCTAATCAATGCGTGTGCATTGCACCTGCTGGGAGAAAAAGAGACCATTCTGCTACATCAGTGCGTGCGCATTGCTGACCAATGCGTGCGCATTGCACCTGAAAAGCCCTAAACACGATTTTCTACAACTTAACGATTTCTAACTCAAACCAAACATGTTTACCATAAAAAATACTCATAAAAAAATAGTGAAACCTGTTCAAAACATGTCATAGCTTAACATAGACACAACTGCTCATAAACATGATTTCTAACCACCAATATATTCCAAAACTCAACCTAAACATAATAAAACTATAATTATTCATTAGGAAGAGCCTCTTACCTCTATTGCGAGCAATCTTCATGGCAAAACGCCAAGCAACTGCTGCAACTCTTGAACCTCAAACTCAAAACCTATTTGATCAACAAGAAACCCTAAAAATCCTAGTTTTAATGAAAAACCAGAAATTAAAAAGAGTGTGAAACAGAAAAGTACCTGGATTATTCTCTGTAAAACTATTTTTAGAACGATCTACGCTCCAAGACGATCGTTTCGACTACTCATGGCTGCGAAACAGAGTTACGGATTGAAAGATACGAATTTTCGAAAAATTGAATTCGACGAAAACAAAAAACTAGGGCTAAACAGAAAACTTACGGAAAAAAAGAAATTTTGTTTTTCAAAGTTGCATCTCCTCGCGGTGATCACTTTTCTCTACTGCGGCATCTTGAAACGATGAACGGATTGGCCCTGCGATTGGAGTTTACGTTCTCCCTTTTTTTCTGGCAACTCTGCGTCCGTTGCCTCTGTGTAGCACCGTTCCTCTTCCTTTTTTTTTTTTTTTTGAAAAGTGCGTGTGTTTCTATGAGGGAAATATTGGGATTCTTTTCCTTAAATAACCATCAATTAAATCCTTTAATTAAATGACTAAATCCCTTTATTTCTTATCATAAATTTCCAAAACATTTAATTAATCCTTTTTTAATCAAACTAATTGGTTAAATAATAATTAGGTCGTAATAGATAAACCCAATTACTATTTTACCTTTTTTTGGAATTTCGGGATGTTACAAGCAGGCTCAGACCATGAGGTATACTATATAGTGGTCAACTTCATCCCCTGGATATGGCCTAGTGGTGAGGAGCTGGGGTGTTATAATGACAGCCGGACCCTAAGCTGGAGGTCAGCGGTTCGATTCCCGTAAAAGGGGTTGATTTCCGATTGATAACACCCTTCAGTGATGGGGAACCATCAAGCCCCTGCTCTAAGCTCCAGGTTACCTGATTAACCTCTCCCCACATTCCTGTGGGATCGGGGGTGGGGGGCCCTCATGGTTAGGGTATAACCATTTTTTTAGTAGTCAACTTCCCGTTTGTCAAAGTTTAGTAGACTCTTTATGTTGGGTTGTACTAGACATTGCATTGTACTAATGAACTTAAGAAAACAACAGGCTCTCAATGTTGGCTATACTTAACATGGTATGGTTAAAAGAAACCTAAAGTTAAGTAAAAGTAGACTCTAGCATGTTGGGCTATACTAAACATAACATGTTAAAGCACGAGCACCATGCATGATGTTAAGTAAAAACAAATGATGAACTTGATTTATGTGTTTACATTTCATGTTATGTTAAAGAAAAGATGGAATGTTATATCATGTTATTACTTGATGATCATCATGTGGATAAAGTAGCTTTTTAGTAAAATACTTATCCATTTATTGTTTGCGAAAGAGAAGCCTGTAAATTTGTCATTGTCCCGGTAGCATGTATTTGTTCCCTTTGATGCAACTGTTTTCTTACTGAGCGTTATAGCTCATCCTTACTTTTCCAAGGCTAGGATTGACCCAGATGTTAATAGTTGGCTTTTGTGACCAAAGACAACTGGTGGTGATATCATTTACGGTGTTGGTTTTTCAAGAATTTGGAAATGGCTCTAGCAAGTTACGTTGAGGATCGCATAAGCATGGTTGATTGGTGTAAAGGTTTTCAAGAGGTATCTCAGTTTTTCATAGTTCGATTTGTATTAGAAGAAATGGGAACTATGTATTGTATGAAATGAAAATGTTGTATTGGAATTGGTAATAACCGAGTCTTTTGATGTTTTAGCTTCTGTCTTTATGTTTTTAGCACATTTACGAGGCTTCGTGACACGAAAAAATCGTATCGTATTCTCAGGTTTTAGACGAACGGTCCGTATCCGAAAATTTTACTCGGGTTTTCAAGTTGGGTCTTTACACACTAAGCCGAATCGATAGATACGTACCACCCTAAAATGACACCACTACGATAGTACAGTAAGACTTTCCGTGATCAATTGAAAATTTGAGTTATATATTTGATACTGCAAAAACAATAAAACGAATACAATACTTTAAAATAAAAATTACAATCGTTTTCCTCTGATCAACTGTTGCTACACTCTTAAATTAAGTTTTGAGCAACCATTATTCACTTGATCCTAAATAACGAAATAGAAAAGGTTTCTTTATTCATCAGATTTATAGATCTTAATTTCTCAACGTTAACGTTTCATGTTTCGATCTATCTTGTCGGCACTTTCTTTAGCAGCCTCTTTAGTTTCTTCAGCCTTTCCAACAACCGTCTCTTTGATCTTTTGAGTGGTGTCCTTCACAGAACCCCATGCATCTTGTGCTTTTTCCTTTGCTTTTCCTGTCAGGTCCTTCGACGCGTCCGCCACTTTTTCGGCGGCAGATTTTGCCTTCTGGACCACCTTTTATTTATTAAAACACACATGTCATTATATTGCGAGAAACTGATAATCACAGAAGATTAATGGAAGCTGAAAAGCTAATGAACAGCGTGCGCTAGCTGCTCTTCTTACATCATCTGCGGCAGACATTGCTTCGTGTTCGGCCTTTTGGCCCGCATTTTTTACGGCTTCCGCCCCTTCTTTGGCAACTTCTTTACCTTCTTTTGCTGCATGAGCAGCCTTATCATACGCAGCCGTGGTCCCTTTCCGGGTCGTTGTCTGCATATATGTGGTTTAAATTAATTAAATATATTGTTGGTGTAAAAAGATTTGACTTGTGTTTAATAAAGTTTCAAATCGGTAAAATAGTAGAATACTCATCCCATATAAATGTGAGACATAACTTGTCAACTCGGGTTACTCTTTTAGACCAAACGAGAACGGCGGTCTAAGCAGTTGACCGGATAATTTATGACTCATTTAACGCTATCAGACACAGGTCTGAAAGCGTTACAAAATGGTATTAAAGGCGATTATCAGACGGAACTATACGCTCATGTACCGTATAAGAAGACGGTGTAAGGATGATATTTAGTTACCTCTGGTAGGGACAATCCGAGAACAGTCCCCATATCGGTAAAGTAGTAGAATGATTATTCCTATATAAGTGTGAAACATAAAAATCGTGTCAATTCGGGTTCGCCCTTTTAGACCAAGCGAGGACGGCGGTCTAAGCAGTTGACCGGACCATTTATGACTAAGACATAAATATTTTGTCAACTCGAGTAAGCCATTTTAGACTAAGCATGGAAGGCAACCTAAGCAGTTGACCGCACTATTATGTATGTTGTGTATTTTTTTGCCCCTACTAAAAATTTACACTCGTCCATAGTATCGCTCCCCTCACCCGAAATTCTGCGTTCGTCCCTGGTTACATATACGACTCTTAATTAAACATCACAACTCTTTAAAAAAAAGGAAAGAGAAAATCATGGGAAAATGAGTCATGCATGCACTCGACCTGGAATGGTCTTGGGGAAAAACTTACAAAAACCTTAGAGCTCCAAGGGCATCTTACAAGGATAGCCCTTGAACTTTGGAGCCGGCAAATGGTGGTGCTTGTCACATTTAGGCATGCCATGTTCCTATTCTTGGATTATATATGATTAAACCTTTTGAATTAATATAACTTTCTTGAGTTTGCCTTTAACACCTATCAATAATGCAGGCTAGAAGAGTGATATAAATAGTGTAGAATGTGTGGTTTTGTGTGGCATTCCTTTTTGCTTGGATATGCCATCTGAAGAAACTAAAGGTAGGCAGTGTTTTCTCCAAGTAATGGTTGGCAGAATTTTTCTTATCAAATGTCCAGCTGACCCAGTCTTTTTTGTAAAATTATTACATTTAAATTAATGTTTCACCTCAGAACAATAGAGGAATGAGATCCTAAATGTTACGAAATGTCTCCAAATGTTACGAAATGTTAGAAGATGGAAAATTTTACTTCCCTCCGATCCAATTTAACGGATGTAGTTGTAAAAAATGTTCCCTTTTATTTGATGAGATTATGTAACAAGTCAAACCATAGGCAAAATTAAAATGGTTATAAGCCGATCGGCACGTCCATATCTCGTAAGCAAATACACACGTAAGTTTTGCGTAACAATTGCATGCATCATACAAGCATCGAAAAATAAAAAAAAATCAAAATGCGTAGAAAATGAGACATACATTAAATAACAAAACAGATCAGACTAAGAACTGAAGAGAAGAAACGGTATACATAAAACCGGAAAATAATATTTCGTGATACTATAACATCTCCAAATCCAATGAAACAAAAAAACAATCCAAAAATGGCATAAATTTTTTTAAATACTACATAATTCAATTCCACCAAAATAAAAGAAGGGTTTATTGTCAAAAAAGACAATTTGAACATAGAAATATGTAAACACGACAGTGGAATATTTTTCTGGATAAAAATAACATATCCTTATTCCACTGTGATTTATATTTTTTCGTATTCAACTATAAAAACAAATTTATCTTTTGATTTGATTGTCGAAAGATGATAATTCTTTCATCATAATTTTCCTCTTCACGTCCTCTATATTTAGACATCTCCTTTGATATATTTCAACGTTATTTTCAAGGTCATATTTGTAAAAAAACACATAAACAATGGATTAGTGAAACATTGTATTTGAGGTCAGTTCCACTGCAGCAAACAGTGGATTTGGGATTATGAACAATAGATTTGTCCTTATGACCCAATTTACCTTTACACTATCTTGATTTCTATTTTCCTCCACTTTTTTTGTCATTTTAAACCACTTTCCTATAAAAGAAATACAACTAATTTACTCACTATTATCAAGAAAGGAATTTGAAAAGACATATACGTCAGAGCCTTGATTGTGGGTGACACATCCAAAAATTAATAAAAGAAATAGAATACAAAGGATATCAAATAAAAGGGAACTACCCAGGGGCGGATCCACCCCTATCTTAGGGGCTCCAGAAAATACACTTGATTGAGGTTGACCCGAGTATCTCCACGTGGCGCGTATCCCGTGGATAAATTAGATGACCAGGGCAGGTCCTTGGTCAAACAAAAGACTAGGACTAGGATATGAGTTAAACATCACGGAATTCCCCAGTTATGAATTTGGACATACGACCAGATCAGGTCCCTATTGGTCAGACGACCAGGGCAGGTCCCTGGTCAAGACGACCAGGTCAGGTCCCTATTGGTCAGACGACCAGGGTAGGTCCTTGGTCAAGACAACCTGGTCAGGTCCCTATTGGTTAGACGACCAGGGCAGGTCCCTGGTCAAGAGAGAATAGATCGAAGGTCTGTATGTACATAGTGGAGCAGTTAATTACAGACGTGAGATGTGGTGATAATACATAACTACCCACTAACTCCACTTAAAAAGATAACCGCCTGAACTACGGTTGGACTTGATTCCAAATATATATATTTGGCTACGTAGGCAGCTTACTCCAAGTTCAGTCTAGACAAAAATACTACTCTCTATTTCATCCTAGAGCAAGAAAGACCATAAAGCTTTTATACATTTCAGTTTGAGTTCGATCATTGGCGCTAGAAGGAGGGCCATTCTTGTTTCTAGTAGTAGATTTGCAAAGTAGTTAAACATGCCATCTAAGAAAAATCAGCAGAATAAAGATCTGGCAAGTGCAACCCAGAATGTGGAGAATCTTCAGGAAATTCATCAGGAACACAATCCCGAAAAACAACGGGAAAATCAATCAGATGCTCAAGATCCGTCTAGGCAGGTCCTAGTGGATGCTTTGAAGGCAATGGGGACTGCTGAATTGCAGGCTCTTTTCGAAAAAGTGAAAAAAGGGAGAGAAAATGCAAAAAATCCTGAGGAAAATGAACTGCCACCATTAGAAAAGCCACCCCCACCGGTAAAAGAAATAGATGGTTACAAGGATGTGGCTGAGTCCAGTTGCCGGATTATCAAGAGTAAAGCTCGTCAAGCGAATGACGCAGCCAAGGCTGAGTTAGAAGCCATGTTAGAAGATGAGGAAGACGAATTCAATTTGGCTTCACCTTTTGCAGAGTATATTGATGCTTATCCCTGTCCCGGAGGATTTAAGATACCAAAAATCAACTCATACGATGGTACAAAGGACCCGTTTGATCATATGCATCAATACATAGCACACATGCATTTGTATAATGCTCAAGACGAGATGAAATGCAAGGCATTCCCAGCACTCTTATCTGGGAGGGCTAAAGACTGGTTCAACAAGTTGCCATCCAGATCAATACCCAGTTTTGCGGTTTTAACCAAGAATTTTATGAGTACGTTTATTGCTGCAAGACCGTTTCAAAGAAATAGCACGCATTTGCTAACCTTGAAACAGAAATCTGATGAAACCGTCTTGCAATTCATTAAAAGGTTTAATGCCGATTCAACCCAGGTGGCTGACGTTGATGATCGTTTTTTGGTAGCCTCATTTGTCGCAGGACTACGAGAAGGGAGGTTACATGCTAAGTTAAACGGGAAAAATCCTAGAACCATGGAAGAATGTTTAGCGATTGCCTTTAAGCATTGTCAAGGTGACGAAGCCAATCGTGCCAAGCATGAGTTAGAGAAAGGAGACCACAAGAAAGGCAAGTTGGAGGGAAAAATCGATGAAGTCATTGATAGATCCTGCAATGAAGAGCCCAGAGGCCACAGGGAAGCGAGTCAAATTTAAGCTACAAGTATCTCAGTACTACAACTCAAAAGTCAAGCAATGTTACTTCAAGGGAAAAGGGGCTTATCAATTAGCCGATTGTGAAGGAAAAACTATTCCACAGAGCTGGAACGCTGCCAATCTAAAAAAAAATGTTTAAGGCAAGTACTTGTTGTTTTGTTATTTCTTAAATTCCGTATTAAGTAATGTTATGTTAAATTATTTACATTGTGATGATTGAAATACATATTTGCTGAGGTACTGTTCAAATGCATCTTTAAACTCTTACAAAGAGAATGATTTATTAAGTCTGAAAAATCAGACCAATTTAAGACTTCATGTCAGGTCTTAAATTCAACAGGTCACAGACCTGATCATTAAACTCTTACAAAGAGAATAATTTATTAAGCCTGAAAAATCAGACCAATTTAAGACTTTAGGTCAGGTCTTAAATTCAACAGGTCACTGACCTGATCATTAAACTCTTGCAAAGAGAATAATTTATTAAGTCTGAAAAATCAGACCAATTTAAGACTTCAGGTCAGGTCTTAAATTTAACAGGTCACACACCTGATCATTAAACGCTTACAAAGAGAATAATTTATTAAGTCAGAAAAATCAGACCAATTTAAGACTTCAGGGCAGGTCATAAATTCAAACAGGTCTCCGACCTGATCATTAAACTCTTACAAAGAGAATGATTTATTAAGTCTGAAAAATCAGACCAATTTAAGACTTCAGGCCTGGTCTTAAATTCAACAGATCTCAGACCTGATCATTAAACTCTTACAAAGAGAATGATTTATTAAGTCTGAAAAATCAGATCAATTTAAGACTTCAGGTCAGGTCTTAAATTGAACATGACTCAGACCTGATCATTAAACTCTTGCAAAGAGAATGATTTATTAAGTCTGAAAAATCAGACTAATTTAAGACTTCAGGTCAGGTCTTAAATTCAATAGGTCTCAGACTTGATCATTAAACTCTTACAAAGAGAATGATTTGTTAAGTCTGAAAACTCAGACCAATTTAAGACTTCAGGTCAGGTCTTAAATCCAACAGGTCTCAGACGTGATCATTAAACTCTTACAAAGAGAATAACTAATTAAGTCTGAAAACTCAGACCAACTTAAGACCTCAGGTCTCAGACCTGATCATTTAATAGCCTTTAGTCAAAAGGTATGACGTTTCGACTAGGCGTCGCTTGAAAAGATTACAACATGTAATTATGGTGGCGTTTGAGATAACCGAGGCAACGGTGGTTACACCACCTACATGGTACACGTAAAGAATTTTTAAACTTCAGATCTTAATCCGCTTGTAAAATAAGATAGCATCGATTAAGATCTAGGGGGCTTTGATTGAGTTTGACCCGAGTATCTCCACGTGGCGCGTATCCCGTAGATAAATTAAATGACCAGGGCAGGTCCTTGGTCAGACAAAAGGCTAGGACCAGGATATGAGTTAAACATCACGGCATTCCCCAGTTATGAATTTGGTCATACGACCAGATCAGGTCCCTATTGGTAAGACGACCAGGGTAGGTCCCTGGTCAAGACGACCAGGTCAGGTCCCTATTGGTCAGATGACCAGGGCAGGTCCTTGGTCAAGACGACCAGGTCAGGTCCCTATTGGTTAGACGACTAGGGCAGGTCCCTGGTCAAGAGAGAATAGATCGAAGATTTGTATGTACATAGTGGAGCGGTTAATTACAGACATGAGACGTGCTGATAATACATAACTACCCACTAACTCCACTTAAAAAGATAACCGCCTGAACTACGGTTGGACTTGATTCCTAATATATATATTTGGATACGTAGGCATCTTATTCCAAGTTCAGTCCAGACAAAAATACTACTCTCTCTTTCATCATAGAGCAAGAAACACTATAAAGCTTTTATAAATTTCAGTTTGAGTTTGATCATTGGCGCTAGAAGGAGGGCCATTCTTGTTTCTAGTAGCAGATTTGCAAAGTAGTTAAACAAGCCATCTAAAAAAAATCAGCAGAATAAAGATCTGGCAAGTACAACCCAGAATGTGGAGAATCTTCAGGAAATTCATCAGGAACACAATCCCGAAAAACAACCAAAAAATAAATCAGATGCTCAAGATCCGTCTAGGCAGGTCCTAGTGGATGCTTTGAAGGCAATGGGGGCTACTGAATTGCAGGCTCTTTTCGAAAAAGTGAAAAAAGGGAGAGAAAATGCAAAAAATCCTGAGGAAATGAACTTCAACCATTAGAATAGCCACCCCCACCAGTAAAAGAAATAGATGGTTACTAGGATGTGGCTGAGTCCAGTTGCCGGATTATCAAGAGTAGAGCTCGTCAAGCGAATGACGCAGCCAGGGCTGAGTTAGAAGCCATGTTTGAAGATGAGGAAGACGAATTCAATTTGGCTTCACCTTTTGCAGAGTATATTGATGCTTATCCCTGTCCCGGAGGATTTAAGATACCAAAAATCAACTCATACGATGGTACAAAGGACCCTTATGATCATATGCACCAATACATAGCACACATGCATTTGTATAATGCTCAAGACGAGAAGAAATGCAAGGCATTCCCAGCACTCTTATCTGGGAGGGCTAGAGACTGGTTCAACAAGTTGCCATCCAGATCTAGACCCAATTTTGCGGTTTTAACCAAGAAGTTTATGAGTACGTTTATTGCTGCAAGACCGTTTCAGAGAAATAGCACGCATTTTCTCACCTTGAAACAGAAATCTGATGAAACTGTCTTACAATTCATTAAAAGGTTTAATGCCGAGTCAACCCAGGTGGCTGACGTTGATGATTGTTTTTTGGTAGCCTCATTTGTAGCAGGACTACGAGAAGGGAGGTTACATGCTAAGTTAAATGGGAAAAATCCTAGAACCATGGAAGAATGTTTAGCGATTGCCTTTAAGCATTGTCAAGGTGACGAAGCCAATCGTGCCAAGCATGAGTTAGAGAAAGGAGACCACAAGAAAGGCAAGTTGGAGGGAAAAATCGATGAAGTCATTGATAGATCCCGCAATGAAGAGCCTAGAGGCCGCAGGGAAGTGAGTCAAATTTAAGCAACAAGTATCTCAGTACTACAACTCAAAAGTAAAGCAATGTTACTTCAAGGGAAAATGGGCTTATCAATTAGCCGATTGTGAAGGAAAAACTATTTCACAGAGCTGGAACGCTGTCAATCTAAAAAAAATGTTTAAGGCAAGTACTTGTTGTTTTGTTATTTCTTAAATTCCGTATTAAGTAATGTTATGTTAAATTATTTACATTGTGATGATTGAAATACATATTTGCTGAGGTACTGTTCAAATGCATCATTAAACTCTTACAAAGAGAATGATTTATTAAGTCTGAATAATCAGACCAATTTAAGACTTCAGGTCAGGTCTTAAATTCAACAAGTCACAAACCTGTTTAAGACTTCAGGTCAGGTCTTAAATTCAACAAGTCACAGACCTGATCATTAAACTCTTGCAAAGGGAATAATTTATTAAGTCTGAAAAATCAGACCAATTTAAGACTTCAGGTCAGGTCTTAAATTCAACAGGTCTCAGACCTGATCATTAAACTGTTACAAAGAGAATGATTTTTAAGTCTTAAAAATCAGACCAATTTAAGACTTCAGGCCTGATCTTAAATTCAACAGGTCTCAGACCTGATCATTAAACTCTTACAAAGAGAATGATTTATTAAGTCTGAAAAATCAGATCAATTTAAGACTTCAGGTCAAGTCTTAAATTCAACAGGACTCAGACCTGATCATGAAACTCTTACAAAGAGAATGATTTATTAAGTCTAAAAAATCAGACCAATTTAAGACTTCAGGTCAGGTCTTAAATTCAACAGGTCTCAGACTTGATCAATAAACTCTTACAAAGAGAATGATTTGTTAAGTCTGAAAACTCAGACCAATTTAAGACTTCAGGTCAGGTCTTAAATCCAACAGGTCTCAGACCTGATCATTAAACTCTTACAAAGAGAATAACGAATTAAGTCTGAAAACTCAGACCAACTTAAGACCTCAGGTCTCGGACCTGATCATTTAATAGCCTTTAGTCAATAGGTATGACGTTTCGACTAGGCGTCGCTTGAAAAGATTACAACAGGTAATTATGGTGGCGTTTGAGATAACCGAGGCAACGGTGGTTACACCACCTACATGGTACACGTAAAGAATTTTTAAACATCAGATCTTAATCTGCTTGTAAAATAAGATAGCATCGATTAAGATCTAGGGGGCTTTGATTGAGGTTGACCCGAGTATCTCCACGTGACTCGTATCCCGTGGATAAATTAGATGACCAGGGCAGGTCCTTGGTCAAACAAAAGACTAGGACCAGGATATGAGTTAAACATCACGGAATTCCCCAGTTATGAATTTGGTCATACGACCAGATCTGGTCCCTATTGGTCAGACGACCAGGGCAGGTCCCTGGTCAAGATGACCAGGTCAGGTCCCTATTGGTCAGACGACCAGGGCAGGTCCTTGGTCAAGACGACCAGGTCAGGTCCATATTGGTTAGACGACCAGGGCAGGTCCCTGGTCAAGAGAGAATAGATCGAAGATCTGTATGTACATAGTGGAGCGGTTAATTACAGACGTGAGATGTGGTGATAATACATAACTACCCACTAACTCCACTTAAAAAGATAATCGCCTGAACTATGGTTGGACTTGATTCCAAATATATATATTTGGATACATAGGCAGCTTATTCCAAGTTCAGTCCAGACAAAAATACTACTCTCTATTTCATCCTAGAGCAAGAAAGACCATAAAGCTTTTATACATTTCAGTTTGAGTTCGATCAACACTATTATATATATGTTATATATATTATTCGTCCCTATAAAATTTATATTCGCCCTTATCATCTATAATAAACCGATAATTGATATAAAACTTTTATTATGTAAATAAAAATTCATAGTTATTATCAAAGTGATACATTTAAAAAGATATTAATCGGTTTCGAACGTTGGTTTCCTTTAAGAACATTATTTGGAGTGTTTTAAATCTTTATTGATGGAAGTAGAAGGGTTAATGTGTTCGGATATTGCAATGTGTAGTAGGTTTTTTAACATATAAAGCAAATATAGTCGTGTTTTTTTACGATTATAGTATTTTTTTTCGAATTGTAAGGGCCATAAAAAAAACACTACTATATACTTTTTTATTACAAAAAATCTTGAGAATTTTCGCTCATTCACCCAGGATCCTGCGTCCGTTCCTGGAACTACCTATACATTATATCTAAGAAGCATAAAAAATTTGTCTTCTTCAAGGTCTTTTTCTGTCTCCTCGATTTCAGCATCATTCTTCTCCAAAAATATTAAGTAAGATGTAAGCACGACGGCCCGGTAGAGAAAAAATAATTAAAAAGGAGTAATGGTAGTCTCTGATAAATAAACCAAAAAAACTCTTTTAATGTTATTATACATTCAAAATAGCATATTAAATTTTATAGGAAATTAAATGCGACGTATGAAAATTGGGATTGGGAAATTGGGAGGTTACATAATTTAATAAATCCTGAACTACTAAGGCATGAGTTGGGAAACCAATTTCGTTTCCAATAATAAGTTTATCTTAATTAATAATTAGGAAACCACTTTTGTTTTTAATAACCGGTTTCCAAAATTAATATTATTTTCTGTTACATTAAATAAATTAATTAAATGAGCACAATGAGTGGAATAATAGTGTCCCTACGTGAAAAATGTTGTCAGATGATTCTAGTGTATTACGCATTTGTCTTACCTACAAAGGGAAAGCTTGTCATTTTTTCCATTAGCCAAATAATAAATAATAAATAAATGGAAATCTAAGAGATCTGCTATTATTTCAACCCACAGATGAGCACCTAAATACCGTCACAACACTCAGCAGAATTATTATTGACTCACGGAAGTGGGGCATGACATTGGACGTTGATAATTCTTGAGGACTCATAGAAAAATGTGGATATGCCAATGTTTAACCAATACTTGTCTTACATGCGTAATGCAAATGACAATCTATTGGAAAAAGAATTGGAAATTGAGTCTATTGCCGAGTCGACAATGGAACCGCTGACTAGGTAGCCCTGCCGCTTGGGCGGCGGTCCTGCCATTGATTTGGTGGTTTCGAATTCTTTTTTCTCCATAGATCAATCCACATTTCTCAGTAAAAGTATTAATTCTAAAATCGTGCATTAAATAATTAATTCATAAAATTAAGTGCGAAAAAAATCAATTTAATTCATAAAATTATCCTAGCCTTCAATTATATAAAACATACATTTAATGGATGATAACATAGGCCAGATCGGCCATCATACACGTGGCACTCACACAGTACAACTATAAGTGTAAGACCACCTCAGTGTACCGTCCAGGTCGATCTCCCAACATCATCTGCTTATAATTTCATAAAAAAAGTCTAAAGTTCGGTCACAAAATAGCGGAGCTCGATCTCAGCGTATTAGAGCTCGGCATCAAATCACAAAAACCCATATGTCGCTAGCTCGACATAGTCATACCTCCAACAAAGGGTCTCCGCGTACGCCGGCCTTAATAATTCGTACAACAAACATAGACATGCATTGTTGGCCCTTAGGAAAGGCTTGCAACATGTTTAGAGGGGGGTTGAATTAACTTTTTACTTTTATAGTTTTAAAAACCCAGTTCAATGGCAAGTCTGCTGACTGGCTCAACTCAACTATTTATGTAGTGGATAAGAGCCTTTTAAAATTGTTGTTCTAAAATTGAATGTGTTAACTGTTATGAGCTCAGCAATGTTGTGTTTGTGATGTGTTTGGTAAGTTGATAATAAGATTAAAGTACTGAAAAGTAAATGCAGAAAGTAAAAACACTGAATTTGTTTATGGAAGTTCGAGGTGGTGCAATCCTTTACGTCTCCCCTTCTCCCGTGATGTTGGAGGAATTCACTAATGTTCTTGGTTACACAAGTACAACAGATTTAAAAGGATTGTCCTTGGCTAATCTGAGCTCAGCTTCACAATCTAAACAATCAATCACTCACTGTTGTCTCTGCTGCTTTCCATTGACCTTCAAGGGTAGGATTGCCTCTTCAACAGCTCTACAACAAAACTCAACTCATTCTCGGATGCCTTGATTTAGATGACCATAGTCTTTCACTCTCAGCAGTGCTTCACCGCTCCAAAAACATTGTAAAACAAAGTTTGTGGTGTTATGAATCCTTAGATTCTAGTTGAGCTTAATTCTTGATTAATATATGAAGATCAGTAGCTCAGGCTTCAAGTGTTGAATTCTAGATTGATCTTGATTAAATGCAACACTTGAAGTTTCTTGATCTTGCAAGGCATGCCTTATGAGATTTTAGAGAATTGAAGAACTCATATGCTTAACTTAATTGCTCAAATTGTAGTGTTCGCTTCGTTCTTTATTGTTATTTCTTCTAGTTGCTAAGTCCTCTGTTTATAGGAACATATCCAACGCTCAAATTTTAAATTCAAATGACCGCTTATGGGATATGCATGATTATTCTCTGAATTCACTATTGTCTGATTATATGTCAGTGACAGTGTCCTTCTGAAAATGACAACTTGTCAACCAATGGAATTTCATGATTATTCTAGTACTGAAATCCTAGCAACATTCATTTAAGCTTGAGTGCTAGATCATACGTCCAATATTAATCATTCTCTTCAATCATATATTCAAATTAATCATGATAACGGACTAATACGCCTAACCTGTAAAAGGGTATGCGGATCCACAGGGTCCGTCCGATGGCCTAAATAGTAAACAATGTTCTGGGTCCACCGAGTCCGCATTATCGTCAGCCGGATAGAGGCCACGAACTCATCGACAAGGCTTCGATCCGCCATCTCATTGGCATGTCTAGAAGTGACTGGAGCAGAGCAGTCCGCTCCTCATTTACGATGCCCATAATATTAGGCGAGCTTGCTATTATATGGCGATCACAATACGAAGACTCAGCTAGGGAGCCATATGCTAGGTCCGCCCTTAATTAGTCTGATCTAACTACTGTCTAGTCTATTTACTGTCACATCACACTTTAGTATGTCTTATGATCATCATCTTAATCGTACTTAGTGGCTTGCCTATATAACCGTAAAAGGATCGAGTAATATACAAAGCAAACAACACTCTGCCAATTTGTCGACTATCTATCTTTTCATTTATTGCATAAGTTCGACCACCACCTACTCGAAAGCACCACCGCACATCTCCGGTGAAATAATATACAAACAGCTAGATATCCTTACTAAACAACCGTTGCCGCCACCTTGCTTTTCTCAGCATCATCAGTAGGCTCCATTATCAGGAAAATCATGCCAGTCAACTCTCTCCGACGAAGAGCGACACACATAAATCATTTTCTCAGCGGCGCCGGCAGAAGGAAATCACTTCTTTTGTTGGTTCTCCGATCAAATTCTTCATCAAAAGTCTTCTAAGATCAAGATTTCCCATGAAATCCCTACCATATCACCAAGTTGAGATCAAACTCTATTAGTTTAGTAAGAAATCTTAGAAATTGCACTTGAAACATCGCATATTTCCTGGAACTTTCGTCCAAACTATGTCTGAATTTCCTACTTTCAACAAATCTTTCAACCTACGTGCAAGTATAAAAAAGTTAGAGATATGACCCTTTGAATTTGCGTTTGAGTAATCATCACTCTCATCAGATCTCTAACTCCCACTCGCCGGAATCAACATCGACGTCACTAGAAATAGCAAGATATTTGTGTAGATATTTGTACAGATATTTATACAAGACGTGTCAGAAGATATTTGTGCGAATATACAGTTGTGTCAGAAGATATTCATAAAGTGTCTCAGAAGGTACTAGTCAAAGGTGTCAAAAGATATTAGGGGCAATTGTCCAAAAGGACACATAATAAACTTAATTAGACAGGACACACTTAAATCTTATTTGGTTATAAGGACCCAAAATTAGTATATAGACCGACCAAACTACCCCCTTTTTTTTCCAGGATGAAAAAAAAGTTTTTTTTTTATATTTTTTCTGGAGAAAAAAAGTTTTTTTTCCGGTAACCACCTCGATGCATTTACCACCGCGATGTAGTGACCACCCCAATGTAGTGGGCACCCCTGATGCAGAGACACCGTGATGCAATGAGCACCCCTGATGCAGAGACACCATAATACAGAGACACCTCGATGAATTGACACCGTGATGCACTGACAACCGTGATGCAGTGACCATCCCCGATTTAGAGACACCGCGATGCATAGAAACCGGGATGAAGTGACACCGTGATGAAGTTACCATCCCGGTGTAGTGACAACCTCTAATGTAGAGACACCACGATGTAGTTACCACCCCCGATGCATATACACCGTGATACAGAGACACCGAGATGAAGTGACACCACGATGCAGTGACATCCCGATGCAGTGAGCACCTCTGATGCATTGACCACCTCCGATCTATTGACCACTGTGATTCAGTGGCCACCCCCGATGTAGAGACACCACGATGCAATGACCATACCCGATACAGAGAGACTGTGATGCAGAGACACCGTGATGAAGTGACAATAGTGATGCAGTGACCATCCCGATGCTGTGACCACCTCCGATGTAGTGACTATCGCGATGCATTGACCACCGTGATGTTTTGACCACCCCCGATCCATTGACCACCGTGATGCAGTGGCCATCCTGATGCAGTGGCCACCCCCGATACAGTGACCACCCCCGATATAGAGACATCGCTATGCATAGACACCAGGATAAAGTGACACCGTAATGCAGTGACCATCCCGATACAGTTACCACCTCCGGTAGTGACCACCCCCGATGAAGAGAAACCGCGATGCATAGACACTGGGATGAAGTGACACCGTGATGCCGTGACCACCTCCGATGTAGAGACACCGTGATGCAGTGACCACTCCTGATGCTGAGACACCGCGATGTAGAAACACCGGGATGAAATGACACCGCGATATAGTGACCACCTCCGATGCAATGACCATCATGATGTATTGACCACCCCCGATCCATTGACCACAGCGATGAAGTGGCCACCCCGATGCAGTGGCCACCCCCAATTCAGAGACACCGCAATGCAATGGCCACCCCTGATGCAGAGACACCGTGATGTAGAGGCACCGGGATGAAGTGACATGGTGATGCACTAACAACCGTGATGCAGTGACACCGAGATGCATTGACCACCCCCGATGCATTGCGGTGTCTTTTTAGTGTCCAAAAAAAACTTTTTTTAGTGTCCATAAAAAAGAAAAAAATAATTCAGCGTCCAAAAAAAAAAATTTGCGTCCAGAAAAAAAATATTAGGGGTAGTCTGGTCTATGTACTAATTTTATGTCCTTATAACCAAATAAGATCTAAGTGTGTCCTAAGTGCATAATTAAGTACTCAAACTAGTCCTTATAAACAAATACCCAAAGATATTATCGAAAAGTTAGTTACAAAGTCAAACATGACTGGAAGTAAGTTTTTGGTGCCAGTGGCCCCCTATCTGAAAGCCGCTCAGAAATCGACACGTACAGCTGCCATGTCTGGCCTGATATGCTGTCAGGGCGGAGATGAGAGCGAGCACGAGGATGTTCGCCTATTCATTAATGAAAGAAACAGCGCCCGAAAAACACTCGAGGTTGTAACCGCCAACAAAGGAAAAGAAGTAGCGGGTCATTCCAAACAACGGAAAACCCACGAGCCAAACCCAATCCAGGAGTCGACTGCCCCACATGTCCCAAATGCAAATGCTGATCTGGTTTACATGGAGTATGTAGAAAAGATGGATGAAGGGAGCCAATACCTCATCTTCATTGGTCTGCCTCCAAAACAAATCAAAGGTATGTCCGTTCCAGGTGCTGCTACTCCTGCTGCTCCGATAGTGCCGCCAACTGGCTTCAATCATTAATGATCCTTCTCAGTATTCTCAACATTCACACAGAGGGACACTCCCAAAGAGAAGAGAGAGTTCATTCCTCTATTGGGCGAACATGAACAAAAAGGTTGTCACTAAATGGACTCGGGCTAAGAAATGATGATCGCCACGAGTGTAATGTAGCTCCGAGGCGAGTAGGCGGAGGATGCGGTGCTAATCACCAAAATGTCAGGGAAAGACTTGGGGACCCACAGGCAGAGTCTCAAAATAGCGCTGGAAGATAAGCTCGATCAGAGCACATGCCTAGACACTCCCTCGAACCACCAACATGGAGAAATAATTTCAAAATGATCGAGAAGAGGCTTGAGGATATGGAAAGGGTAAAACTGTTGGAAAGGTGTCCTAAACCCAATCGGGTTGGACCGGATCCGACCGGGTCGGGTCATTTACAGTCTATTTAGTTCATATAATAACTTTATTATGATTAATAAAAAGCACTTATGTTATTATATATTGTTTATCTTCATATTATTTGTTGTATATATATAGTAACGTCCCTAGTATCAATCTGTGATAGAGAAACCATGATAGTGATTATGGTTGATGAGATTTCTAATCACTATAACAAGGTTGGTACTTAAATGTCTCTAGTCTTATGTATTATCAAATGGGACATTGATAGTATAATCAGACTAGCACGTATTGGATGTCTTCTATCTTTTAGAAGGTAGGGATAGATCTCGTCTATCGAAGTGTAGAGACACTTGGACTGTACGTGGACGTGTATTAGAGAATGCGTACGTTAGACTGACACACTTACATTAAGTGTCACACTATGTGGCGGTTGTGTAATTATCCTTTTGACCGGAGTCTTCATGGCATCACGGTGTGGATTGTCATGCTTTGACACTATTGAGATTTCTCCTAACCACGGGGTAATCATGCAGTAGTGATTGGTATGATATTGAAGCATGCGGAGTATACATGATTGGTCGTCCGGGAATCGTGTATCCTATGATTGGGATCGAATATCCGAAATGACCTTCTTATAAGGAATGTCTAGCTCTCGAGAATCTTTGCAAAGTGGGAGTAAATGTGTTATTCCGAGAGAGCATGATATCCAGATTATAAGATACGATCGTTAATGTATTGACACTTGAGATACGATCGTATGGATATTGTTACATCGATAGGATTGTAAGTTACACGGTAACTGCTTCACATGAAAGGTAGTAGTCATTGATTTTGACTCTTCCGATGATTGGGGGTCACGGTGTGTTGCTAGACGCTATCCCGTGATCGTTAGGCATGAAGGGCATTTTAGTAAATTGCACTTTGTGTCTACGGCCAACATATTCGGAAGCCTATCGGGTCACACACATATGAACATCGAGTCGGATTAAAATGCGGTTATGGTTGATAACCAAATAAGGAAAGTTTATCTCTAGACTATAAAGGTTATAGTGGTAAATTAATATGGTGGTATTTATTTATTATGAATAAATAAAATACAAGATATTAATTATATATAAATTAGATTAATTAAAGAATATTCCGGAAGTCAATTTATTGGCATATGGGGCGCCTCTTATCACTATAAATAAGAGGTGGGTGTCAAGCTCTTTAGCACATCACAATTGCAAGAGTTCATAATTCTTGTGTAAAATAGAGAGCCTTCCATAGTGAGTTTGTGAGGAAGAAAAGGTCCGGTCTAGCAACTGGAGTTTTTCCGATAGCAATCAAGGAGGATTCCGGCGAGGGGTTCGTGTGGATTAGCGATAGAGGCCGGACGCGTGGACGGCTTGCGCATTGAACTACTCTCCGTTGGCGGTCAAAGCGACGATCTTATAGATCATCTAAGGTATAACCGTCAAACTACTTAACGTGTTTATTGCATTAAACGAAGAACGATCTAGAAAAGGAAATCAAATTTTAAATTCCGTGCGTTAAACTAGTGATTTCCTAACAGTGGTAGCAGAGACAGATTTCGAGCTTAAGCAATAAGCATAAATTAATTGCGTAGTATTTAATCGATAGATGCAAGATTTAAATCACGAAACGTTAAAAAAACAAAAAAAAATAATAGGGTCTATGGGGGTCGGCCGACTGGCGGCGCCCCCATCCCTCGGCGGCAGCGGCGGTGGTCTTCGGGCTGCCGTCCGTCGGCTCTCTTCTTCCAATGGGGAGATCAACCCTATTCGTTTTGTGATATTTTATTGTGCATAGATATCTCGTTTGTTTAGTTGTGTCATATGGCCAACCAATGGTTCAAATAGTTTGGACCATTGGGAAACCATATGGCATATTGGCCTTTCCAAATTTTGATTTGGAATAGGCCTAGGCCCTTTCCAAATATTTGATTTGGAATAGGTTTAGGCCAAGGCCACTTCCAAAATTTTGATTTTGGAAAGTGGCCAGGCCTAAACCAAAACTATTTGGCCTTTCCAAATATTTGATTTGGAATAGGCCTAGGCCCTTTCCAAATATTTGATTTGTAAAGGCCTAGGTCTAGGCCACTTCCAAAATTTTTATTTTGGAAAGTGGCCAGGCCTAAGCTAAATTTAGTTTTGGAAAGGAAACAAATAGGAGACTTTTAATTTTATTTTGAATAGTTCAAATTTAATTAAAATTGAAATCGATTTAAAATTAAATGTTAATTTTAATTTTCGATTAAGTCATATAATTAATTAAAAGTTATTTAATTATTTGACGTGATAAAATAAAGACGCATGAGTAGTTAAAATTAGAATTTAATCTTTTTCATAAGATAAAATTGTATGGATTAGATGTGTAGATATAATGTGATTATATGGACCCGATTGATCATGGACTCGACCAATAGGATATATGGGAATGTTTTCTTTATGTTGGTTTTGAAAAATTGTCCTAGGCCGTTATGAAGAACGTGACCTAGTTTACTTTTTGCAATTATCCCATTCCCGTTAGCTCCCCCCGTGTGCGGCGGGTGTAATTATTTATTATGTAACAAGAATGGAGCAAGAAGTTGAAGACCAAGGAGAGATAAAGAACCCATTGGCGTACAGCAATAAAGATCCTATTGGCGGTTGCAGATAACCTTAGTTTGTGACCCGCGGTTTCGTCAGTTTGTATTCGAAACCGCACCTAGGAAAAGTCCATGATCATACCGGTTATTTTATGCGCGGAATGTTGTGTATGTTTTACTTTATATGATATCGTAGTAATATGCACATAGTAGATGAGACCATAATTAAACCAAATTAATTAAGTGAATTAATTTAAAATTATTCCCACGCCAAAAATCAAGCCAAAATTGTCTCCCGATATTATAATGACGGTGAAGAGCCTTTGTTCGGATCCAACTGATCGACCACCGTCGGGAGTTGACCTACCACGGGTATATCGTTATTATCGAGATATGATCGTTACGAGATCTCATGAATATCGGGTTATGACTCGACTAAATTCTTTCGGTGATTGGCCACCGTCAGGACTGTCTGACTTTAGAGACAAGGGGTTGACTGCCACATAGAGATGAGGACTGTCAAAGAGTTGACCAGTCAACCACTGGGAGTCACATATGATGCGACTGGTAGGAGTACCTACCTTTCGAAATTGTCGCGATTGATCGACCACCGTCGGGGATTAAGGCGACTAGATTGGATCCCAGCCACTAAAGAATCAATCAAATTCTTGAAAGCCAATTGGGAATAGTTGGCTAGTGGGAGTAAAACCTTAGGAGATTTTTAAGTGCAAATTTAGGGTTTTACATACATGATTTTTACTTATTCTATCTTTATTTATTGTTGTAGAAAAATGTCGAACAAATTGAACCTTCGTTTTATCATCGAAAATAAGCTTGACGAGACAAATTTTCTCGATTGGGAAAGAAACCTCAAAATCGTTTTGAGGCACGAGAAGATTGGCTATGTCTTGGACGAGGCCCTACCGGAAAAGCCCGCTGAGGGTTCGGCTGCAGATGTTGTCGAGAAGTATAACAAGCACTGTTCTGACAGTACTGATGCTACATGTATCATGCTTGCTTCCATGACACCTGAACTGCAGAAACAGCATGAGTCTATGGACGCCTACTCTATCATGGTCCACCTGAAGGAACTTTATGCTTCTCAGTCTCGCACTGAGAGGTACGAGGTCTCGAAGGCCCTATTTAGTTGTAAGATGGCATCTGGGACTGCTGTAGGGTCACACGTGCTTAAGATGATCGGGTACATAGAGAGGCTTGGGAAGCTGGGCCACAAGTTGGAACGAGAGTTGAGTATTGACTTAATTCTGCAATCTCTACCTGATTCATTCTCGCAGTTCGTGATGAATTATCACATGAACAAGATAGATTGCTCCCTTGTGGAGTTATTGAACATGTTAAAGACTACTGAGGGCACGGTAGGGAAGGGAAAGCAAGTGTTGCTGGTCACTTCAAACAAGGGCAAGGCTAAAGCCCATAAAAAGTCCAAGAAGGCGAAGGCTACACCTAAGCCAACGCCTAAGATAGCAAAAGACAAATCCAAGGATGCTTGCTTCCATTGCGGTGAGACCGGACATTGAAGGAGAAACTGCAAAGGCTTCTTGAGTACCAAGAAGAAGCATTCTGATGCTTCGACATCAGGTATATTTATGATTGAGATCAACATTACTTCTTCTAAGTCTAACCACCGGGTATTAGATACTGGATGTGGTTCTCATATTTGTACGAATATGCAGGCACTAAGAAGAACTAGAGATCCGAGGAAAGGAGAGGTGGACCTATGCGTTGAAAATGGAGCAAGTGTTGCTGCGCTAGCCGTAGGAGTTTATTTTCTTTCATTGCCCAGTGGGCTAGTACTAGAACTCAATAACTGTTATTTTGTTCCCGCTCTTACGAAGAGCATTATTTCTATTTCTGCATTAGATGTTGATGGATTTTCTTTTACGTTTGAGAATAAATGTTGTTCTTTTTCACGTGATGGAATCTTTTATGGTACTGGCATACTTAGCAATGGTCTATACATATTAGATATGAATGTTGACGTACTTAATATAAATAACAAGAAAGCCAAAACAAATGACTTGAATGAATCCTACTTATGGCATTGTAGACTTGGCCATATAAATAAGAATCGCATTTCCAAACTCCATAAAGATGGAATGTTGGATCAATTCGATTACGAATCGTTTGATACATGCGAAGCTTGTTTACTTGGCAAGATGACAAAGTCACCTTTTAGTGGCAAAGGGATAAGATCCAATGAATTGCTTGAGCTCATACATACTGATGTATGTGGCCTAATGTCAATTCAAGCCAAGGGAGGATACTCTTATTTTATCACTTTCACTGATGACCGTTCTCGTTATGGTTATATATACTTAATGAAGTATAAGTCTGAAGCCTTTGAAAAGTTCAAGGAATTCAGAAGTGAAGTGGAGAAACAACTAGGCAAAGAAATCAAAACACTTCGATCCGATCGAGGTGGAGAATACCTAGATGGAGAGTTTCAAGATTATTTGAAGGAGAATGGGATTCTACCTGAATGGACCCCTCCCAGGATGCCACAGATGAATGGCATGTCTGATAGGAGGAACAGCACCTTGTTAGACATGGTACGATCCATGATGAGCTACGCAGTTCTTCCAAAATCGTTTTGGGGTATGCTCTTGAAACCGCATCCTATACACTGAACCGAGTTCCATCAAAGACGGTTGAGTCCACTCCCTATGAAGTGTTCAAAGGGAAGAAACCAACACTAGGTTACATGAAGCCTTGGGGATGTCCCGTTTATGTGAAACAGACTATGCCTGACAAATTGGAACCTAGATCTGACAAATGTCTATTTGTGGGTAATCCTAGGGAAACCAAAGGGTACCAATTTTACCACCCTGAGGAACAAAAGGTGTTTGTTGCCAGGACTGGCCACTTTCTGGAGAAAGAGTTTATTCTGGATAGGGTCAGTGGGAGTAAAATTGATCTTGAAGAAATTCGAGAACCACTTACGGACAACAGTCCGTTGATGGAAATAGAGGATACACCACATATAAATGTGGTGCCACCCTCTATTGTAGACAAACTAGCACTTCGAAGATCCACCAGGGAATGCCATGAACCCAAAAGTTACACTGGCGTGAATCTCATGGAAGATGAGGACCCTAGAACTTATGAGGAAGTGCTATTAAGGCTTGACAAAGAGAAATGGCTGGAAGCCTTGAATTCTGAAATGGAATCCATGAAAGACAACCATGTTTGGAACTTAGTTGATCCACCTGAGGGAATAGTTCCCATAGGGTGCAAATAGGTCTTTAAGAGAAAGACCGACATGGACGGTAACGTGACTACCTACAAGGCTAGGTTAGTGTCAAAAGGATATAAGCAAAGACAAGGAGTTGACTATGACGAAACTTTTTCGCTAGTTGCCATGTTAAAATGCATTAGAATTTTGCTCGCTATTGCAGCATACCATGATTACGAAATCTGGCAGATGGATGTGAAAACAGCTTTCCTTAACGGGAACCTGTCTGAGAAAGTGTATATGACACAGCCTGAGGGTTTCACAACCAATGACGCCAGGATGGTGTGTAAACTGCAAAGATCCATTTATGGGTTAAAGCAAGCTTCTCGGAGTTGGAATCTTCGCTTTGATGAGATAATGAAACAGTTTGATTTCATCAAGAACGAAGATGAGCCCTGTGTTTACAAGAAGGTTAGTGGGAGTGCCATTGTGTTCTTAGTGCTTTATGTAGATGACATATTGCTCATAGGGAATGATGTGCCTATGTTACAATCAGTCAAAGCTTGGTTATCCAAGAACTTCTCAATGAAGGATTTGGGTGATACAGCCTATATTACAGGAATAAAAATCTATAGAGATAGATCTAAAAGGTTGCTTGGTCTGTCACAGTCCACCTACATAGACAAGATGCTGAAGAGATTCAGCATGGAGCAACCATGTCACATGGGGTCTACCTGTCAAAGGGAATGAGTCCTAAGACAGAGGAGGAAAGGGCACAAATGAGTAAAGTCCCTTATGCTTCGGCAGTCGGGTCTATCATGTATGTCATGCTATGCACAAGACCAGATGTCTCGTACCCTCTTAGTATGACTAGTAGGTACCAGTCCAATCCAGGTGAGGGTCACTGGATTGCTGTCAAGAATATCCTTAAGTACATGAGACGTACCAGGGATATGTTCCTGGTTTTCGGGAACGATGAATTAGTATTACGAGGTTACACAGATGCCAGTTTCCAAACTGACAAGGACGACTTCAAGTCGCAATCTGGATTTGTTTTCACGCTTAATGGCGGAGCAGTGAGCTGGAAGAGTTCCAAGCAGGAGACTGCTGCGGACTCTACAACGGAAGCCGAATACATAGCAGCCTCGGAGACGGCGAATAAAGCAGTTTGGATGAAGCCAGTCAAAGGAACCAAGGTCTCATCAAAAGTCCAAACATGTGCTACGGCGCTATCACTTGATTAGAGAGATAGTAGATAGAGGAGATGTAAAGATAGAGAAAGTCCACACGGATGATAACATAGCTGATCCGTTAACCAAGGCATTGTCTCAAGCTAAGCATGAGAAACATGTTCACTTGCACGGGCTTAGGCATATGGGTGATTGGCTTTAGGCCAAGTGGGAGATTGTTGGAAAGGTGTCCTAAACCCAATCGGGTTGGACCGGATTCGACCGGGTCGGGTCATTTACAGTCTATTTAGTTCATGTAATAACTTTATTATGATTAATAAAAAGCACTTATGTTATTATATATTGTTTATCTTCATATTATTTGTTGTATATATATAGTAACGTCCCTAGTATCAATCTGTGATAGAGAAACCATGATAGTGATTATGGTTGATGAGATCTCTAATCACTATAACAAGGTTGGTACTTAAATGTCTCTAGTCTTATGGACATTGATAGTATAATCAGACTAGCACGTATTGGATGTCTTCTATCTTTTAGAAGGTAGGGACAGATCTCGTCTATCGAAGTGTAGAGACACTTGGACTGTACGTGGACGTGTATTAGAGAATGCGAACGTTAGACTGACCCACTTACATTAAGTGTCACACTATGTGGCGGTTGTGTAATTATCCTTTTGACCGGAGTCTTCATGGCATCACGGTGTGGATTGTCATGCTTTGACACTATTGAGATTTCTCATAACCACGGGGCGATCATGCGGTAGTGATTGGGTATGATATTGAAGAATGCGGAGTATACATGATTGGTCGTCCGGGAATCGCGTATCCTATGATTGGGATCGAATATCCGAAATGGCCTTCTTATAAGGAATGTCTAGCTCTCGAGAATCTTTGCAAAGTGGGAGTAAATGTGTTATTCCGAGAGAGCATGATATCCAGATTATAAGATACGATCGTTAATGTATTGACACTTGAGATACGATCGTATGGATATTGTTACAGCGATAGGATTGTAAGTTACACGGTAACTGCTTCACATGAAAGGTAGTAGTCATTGCTTTTGACTCTTCCGATGATTGGGGGTCACGGTGTGTTGCTAGACTCTATCCCGTGATCGTTAGGCATGAAGGGCATTTTAGTAAATTGCACTTTGTGTCTACGGCCAACATATTCGGAAGCCTATCGGGTCACACACATATGAACATCGAGTCGGATTAAAATGCGGTTATGGTTGATAACCAAATAAGGAAAGTTTATCTCTAGACTATAAAGGTTATAGTGGTAAATTAATATGGTGGTATTTATTTATTATGAATAAATAAAATACAAGATATTAATTATATATAAATTAGATTAATTAAAGAATATTCCGGAAGTCAATTTATTGGCATATGGGGCGCCTCTTATCACTATAAATAAGAGGTGGGTGTCAAGCTCTTTAGCACATCACAATTGCAAGAGTTCATAATTCTTGTGTAAAATAGAGAGCCTTCCATAGTGAGTTTGTGAGGGAAGAAAAGGTCCGGTCTAGCAACCGGAGTTTTTCCGACAGCAATCCAAGGAGGATTCCGGCGAGGGGTTCGTGTGGATTAGCGATAGAGGCCGGACGCGTGGACGGCTTGCGCATTGAACTACTCTCCGTTGGCGGTCAAAGCGACGATCTTATAGATCATCTAAGGTATAACCGTCAAACTGCTTAACGTGTTTATTGTATTAAACGAAGAACGATCTAGAAAAGGAAATCAAATTTTAAATTCCGCTGCGTTAAACTAGTGATTTCCTAACAAAAACCTGAGAGAGCATTCAGTCCGACTTGGGGAACTAGAGTCCTCTCTGAGAATATTCTGAAAAGGGCGCTAAGATGAGGCATCACTATCCTAATTTCCAAAACTTCAACATTACATCTTGCCTTTATGACCGGCTTTCCGCTTTTCAGAGCAAATATCTTTTGTAACACAGAATGAATCTGCTTGGTGCATCACTTTAGTAGGAACTATGCAAGACTGGGTAGTGACATGGATTCGAAGCCTACCTCCTCGATCGATCCGCTCTTAGGAAGATATGCAATGTAAGTTTATGGATGAGTTCAAATTAGTAGGCAGGCCGAAAAAGTAATCGATGATCTCTACGAGGTCTTCCGAGGAGATAATGCATCGGCTCAAAGTTATTATGAGCGATTCACTAAAGTATTCGAACAAACTAGAGGCATAAATGACGGGGAGGTCATTACCAGCTTCCAAACAGGTTTGATACGGGGTGGTCTCAAAACTGAGTTCATATGGCGGCCATCCGTAAACATGCAAGAACTGCTCAATAGAACCCAAAAATTTAACATATCGGAGCCGGGTCCTACATCGTCGAATATCATAGGAAAAAACAAGGTCGATACCAATCTACCAAGAGTGGATCGAAGTCCTCCAAGAGAGGATCGACAAAGAAATAACAAGCACGACCTCAAAAACCCACAAAAATTCATGGAGGATGTTCTCGGTCTTGAGCCGGCACTTTCTAGAACGTATTGCGTGTGGGTTAATACAACCAAGTAAGGAGGTTAACTGCACATAGACGTTTACTGTCTGTCCCATGAAAGTAAACAAGGTTTGGTGACTGCACTCGTAGCTAAAACTGAATTAAAACATAAGTTCTGATTGACTCGGGGATTTACGGGGAGAGTAAACATAATGATTAACTACACCAAGCTAGGAGATCGGTTAAGAGGAGGAACACCATTTTTATTTTTTGTCGTTACGGTGGTCGTAGACCACTGTGTGTGTTCTTAATTAGATTCGTACATTTACTATGAATATTTCATTGTCTCTGTGGGATCGACGTTGATTCGCCTTTTTCTATACTACGATTGACCTTGTACTCTTGCTAGTATAAGCGACTTAGACAAGCACGACATCAAGTTTTTGGTGTTGTTGCCAGGGACAATGGCCAATTGTTGTTAATAAATTTCCTAACCTTAATTATGATCTTTCTTTTTTCTGTTATTTATTTTATTTGAGTCATGAGTCGTCTTTACATATTCCTGCATCGTTTAAAACATTAGAAAGAAGGAATCTGGACTCGTAATTGGGAACACCCTGCCGCAAAAACAAGATCTAGAAAACTTGATTCTTATTTTTCCCTATGTGTTCTGTGTCTAATCCTGTTAGTTTTAGTTAGTAGGTTAGCAATAGTTGGGGTTAAACCCAACTGAAGCGGATGTTTACTAACCGCCTTTTTTATTTTTCCTTTTGTTTTTTTTGCAGGACGTGTAGAACGCTTTTGATATTTATTTAGTTAAATTTTCTTTATTAGATCCTAAACTAAGCACAGTGCCTCCGAAAGGTCGCTTCGTTTTGAAAGTCAAACCCATCTCAATCTACCCCGTTACAAGAACAAGAAGTTCGACGCCGAATGACAAGGATAAAAAGAGGATGTAGGTAGAGGATGAAGATACTAGTACCAGGAGATCCATAGAAAACTGCCTAGATGAATACGAGGACTTTAGACGAATTCGGTGCATGAAATTTCTTCTGAATCCGGTCCCGGGGAGGATCCTAACTACATTCCATCAGAGCAGGATTACCCAGACTTTGATGTTATTGAGAAGTTAGGAGATCCTGGTAGTTTTAGGCTCATTATCTCGGTTGATGGCATATATGTACGGTTAGGTCTATGAAATTCTGGGTCTAGTAGAAACATCATCCCGCTTTTCCTCTGCCGAAGGTACATTTCCCGGATGTCATGAGCCAGACATACCATGCGATTCGTAGATCGCCAGGTCGATATGGTCGCTAGTAAGTTAAGAGACTACACTGTCACGGTAGGTGGCTTCGTCTACCCAATTGAATTTTTAGTTTTGGATGTTCCCGAGGACCCCAACACTGGTGTGTTACTCGGACGTCCATTCTTGGCTTCCAGTCGAGCCGTAATGGACATGGATAATGGCATAATTACGCTAAGATCGAATAATGATGCCCTAACCTTTACGTTCTTAGAGCCATTAAAGAATATGCCAGGGGAATGTCAAATGTTGATCTCAAGTTCTATAGTTGTAAAGGGTGCGGAGAAGGCGAGCTTTGAAAGTGTGCGAAGAGAGATAGGTCCTAGTGAGTAGGAGTTCATGAAAATCTTACTTCGAGAGAAAAAAAGGCAAGGGACACTACAACGCACCACGGGAGCCGAACTATCATGATCCTACAGAGATGGATAAGCCCACCTCATGTGGTGAGAGCTTGGAATGATGCAGTGATACCCTCGAGCACGAAGGATAAATCTCAAAGTAGGAGAGGAAAGCCAAGTGCACGGGCTAAGAGATCCAAGCATGACAGGTAGAGAGCTCAAGGCGCTATCAAGGAAGTTTGAGAGGGTGCATTCCTTGATAATAATGAAGAATGCTTCTTTCTTGGTCTAAAGATCCAAGAAAGCGCATGGATCGAGAGAGAATGAAGGTGCAATTCTGTGAAAGCTTTGAGAGTGTAAGTTTGGCGGGTGAAAGCCCGAAAATCTGACTAAGAAAAGCTCAGAAGGAAAGTCGAGCATAGGACTCTAAACTTAGAACTACTTCTCATCCCTTAGGTGGGTGGAGTCAATAAAAGTAGCCCGAGAGAACGATGAGCTTTTTTTCTTCCTACCGGATCCAAAGGTTGAAAGCCAATGGATGGTGGGAAGGTTTTTTTACTCGTTGCTCGCTCAGGTGAAGTAGGTTAGGCTTTGATTCGGAGAAAATGCAAAAAACATGATGGAAAAATAGATAAGGAAGAGAGAGTTATGAGTAAAAATCGTGAAAGGTCCAGTGAAAGGTAAGATGGATCGAAATCTGAGAAAATCTTAGAGAAACATGCTCTCGCAATTGCGAGCAGCCTACCGCAATTGCGAGCATGCCAAACCCAGTTTCAAGATTTGAACATATTCTAGACCATCTCACAAGCGCGTTTTGCCACGCGCTATTACGGGCAGCCTGGCAGAGTTGTCAACATGCTCCTTTTCCCCTCTCCTACATTTTCCTCCTTCCCCATAAACCACCATTACACCTTCATCTCTATACCCTCACATTCACCCTCAATCCTTTCTCCCCTATAACTCCTCTCCCATTATCCCACATAACCCTTTCACCTCCACTCATTTATCCTATATAAACCCACCTCTTCACCACCATTTTCATCATTCCATTTCTAAACACAAAACATCCATAAGAACTTATTGCATTCAACCAAGCCATCATCACCACCGTACCACCACCGTAAAACTCTATACTTGCCATCCTCGACCACCATAAAACCAACCCATACAGCACTGCTTCTGCAATTTTTGTTGTGCTGCCATAATTTTTGTTCATCTTAGTTACAGACAGTTCCAAAAAGTCACACCTTCAGGCTCTCGAAATTGCGAACCCTTGACCGCAAAATCGAGCCTTGTCCAGTCAGTAGCCAGTTCAGTTCTTGTTCTCAGAATTCTCAAAATTTCTCTCAAAATTGCGAGCAGCTTGCCACAATTGTGAGCTTGATTTTTCAGCAACATTATTCATCAAAAATCTCACTTTTCTAGTTTCCATGGCCAACAGACACAACAAAGGACCAAGAAGACCTGGTGGGCAGAAGGATGTCCAAGAAGATGCCATCCCGTTAATCAATGGGGTTGCGTAGTTCAATTCGGTTCAGCTTAATGAGTCATTCCGCGCCCACTGGAATGCACGCATTGTTTCTCGAGATAGGGGAGTAGCCATCAATGAGTTTGGTGAGTTTTTACCGTCTATTCTTAGGCACCATGAATGGTTTGCTACGACTGAGGTTCCGGCCCCGTTCAACACTGCTTTCGTCTGGGAGTTCTATGTGTATGTAGCGCATAAACCTCGAGGCCAGTTTTCTGTGGTTCAAGGTGTTCGTATTGACTTCTCTATCGAGAGGATCAATGCGTACTTTGGCATTGAGAACGTACCCGTTGGACTTGATGAGTACACTTCTGCTACCAGTGTTCCAAACCTGGAGAGGCTAGAGATTATTTGTGTTTATTTTTATGTTGAGTGGTAGAGAGATTTTTTTGCCGCCCCGACTATCTATGAGGTGAACGACCTGAGATGGGACAAGATAGTATTGCATAGGTTTGTCATTTCCCATCTACTTCCTTGCGATCATTACTCATCGGTTACGCCAAGGCAAGCTGAGCTCATGTTCTTTCTCGAAATCGTGAACGAGGTGAATTCCGGTTTGCTTATGCACATCTGCATTCAAGAAATTGTTGGATCCCGACGAGAGATACTTCCATATGGGCACATGATCGATGCATTTGCGATACCGGTAGATTCCCCTGTTTTGGCTGTTGATGAGAGGGTAGATCCAAGGCCGATCCAGAATAGAGCTGCAGTGTCCAAGACGGAACGAGGTAGAGGGCGTAGAGTTGGTCGACGGGAACGGACCCCAGTCCATGGGAACGGACCCCAACATGAGATCAACGAGGGCTTTGCCAGAGAGATTTCTACTTTTCATGGTAAGATAGATCACATGATGCATCATCTCGGCATTCCACCATTTGCCCCTCTGCCTAGATGTGCCACTCGTCATGCTACTTCTTCTTCAACTGTTGGACCTTCTACTTCTGCGCCTCCTGGTTTTGAGCGATCACCGTCCCCCGAGGAGTATTACTACATGTCCGATTTTGATGATTGGACACTTTTCTATTTCTTTTGTTATTCTCCAGTTGTTGTTTTTCTTTTTTTCTAGTATTTCCCGACTTTGCACCAGCATTGTGGTTTTTATCATTGATAATATTTCATTTTTTTGGCTTAATCTGTTTGAGTATTTTTATTACTTTCTTACTGCCGTCAAAAGTGTGGTAACGATTATTGTTTCCCGAGCACATCGCTATGTTTTGTTTGTGAGATTCACTGCAGATCCCAAGGATTTTCTATCTTTTTCCCACACATACAATGATATGAATTTCCTTTTGAGCTCCGGGGTTAACGAAGCTAAGTTCCTTTCTCACTTTTTATCATTGGGGACAATGTTTCGATTAAGTGGGGGTAAGAACGTCACTTAGCTCTTGGCATTGTATTTTTCCAACTTCCGATTATCTCGATTCATTTTATGCATTTTTCACCATTTTTTTGATTCGTATTCGAATGAGATTGCAAAGAAATAAAATCTTTGACTTTTTTAAGCTAATTGATTACACATTTGTTTCATGTATGAACGGACGGAAGTTGTGCCAACTTTTGAGGTAGTTGTGTATTAACAGCATATTCTTTTTATGAACAACCTTTTAAGTACGCATGATTTAGTTATTTAGTATGTAGTATAGATGACGCCTTATGTTGACTTGCGTTGACCCTAGTTTTCCGAGTTTTCTTCTACCTATGGTCATTTAGGTCAAGTTGTGGATCTTATAAGGGATAAGTATTTACGGATTCAGTAGTTTATCAAATTAAGAAGAAAGTGAGGATATATAGATTTTCAAGGTGTCCAACCTGCCCGAAAAAGAATAAAAATTCTTTGGAAAGAGGGTAGCAAGTTCAGGGTTAGATTTGATAAAGTTCTTGCTTGGCACCCACCATTGGAAGTTTCTGCTTGATAATCTACCTAGCCCTCACATAATAATAAATAAATAAGATAAACGCGAGCCTTGGAGTAGTACTCGGTTCTCGATCTGCCTTGACCCTGAGTTGATACAATGTCATTCTATCTACACTGCTGAAGATTGAGACTGATTTTCACACACACACACACACACACCCCGCTTCATGAATCGAATATTGTTTAATACGTTACTTATGGATAGTTGTTGATATGATTATTATCTTGACTTTGTGACGCATAGCTGTTTTTAATTATCTAGTATATTGGTCCGAGAGTGTTCATTTTCTTTTGCCTTTTTATTCGGGATGATCAAAAGCAAAGTTGGGGGGTTAGTTGATAACACAAAATTTAGCACCATAAACTATACCATTATTTACCCCAAATCATGCTCAATTGACGATAGATAGTCCTCTTATTGTGTGAAATACGTATCAATTTCTTAGTGTATGTTCTTTGGTCATCAAAACTACATTTACATATCTATCCCTTGAAGATGATACTGTTTTGTCTCATTTTTCGTGCTTTTCAGGTGTACCATATTCTGGAGCAATGAAAAAGTGAATCCGGGCTGAAAGAAGTGATGGGCCAAAGCAAGGAAGTCGATGAAGAAGTCTGCTAAAGAAAGGAAAGCTGAAGTCAAGACCGAAATTACGGAAGCCCAGCCGCAATTGCGAGGGCTTGGGAAACACGGAATCAAAGCTGCCGTGTTATTTTTAAGTCGGCTAGGGTTTATGAAGTTTAGGTCGGTTTACAGTGCCTATATAAAGCTTGTAGAAATCTATCTTTAGATAGATATCACAACATAATTTAGTTTTATGAAATAAAGAGTTGCTTGGTTTTATTTTGTGAGTTTTCTCTTGGTTTGATTCCCCAAGCCATCAGCTAGCTTGAGTTGATCAAGCCAGATCCTCATAATCAAATGTATGAAGCTTGGAATGTTTCTTTGGATTTTCGATATGGTAGATTAGGTTTATTTAACGTAATGTAATTAATATTCATGTTTAACATGCCCGTAATTTACCAGAAATAATCACAACAGTAAGATATAACTCTAGAATTAGATGCCGCCACGCTAGAAATTGCGACGGTCTATATCACGATTGCGAAGAACTTTAGGTCACCCTAAATCTGATGATTCAGCGCTAGCTACATTGATTGATATGTTTAATTCACGACAGGTTAGATCTGGCCAATCTACTTTTCATACTTCGTAAATTAACATGAAGGACTTGCAAGCTGAAGTGTTGGTTAGGACATAATCTTGATCAATCTTTAGGAACGTGCTAGTCATTGTCGATAGCAGCCAAGGGAGGTTCTCGGTTTTGAGCCGGCATTTTCTAGAACTTATTGCTTGTGGGTTAATAACACCAAGTAAGGAGGTTATTTGCACATAGACATTTACTATCCATCCCATGTAAATAAACAAGGTTAGGAGAATGCACCCATAGCTATAACTAAATTAAAATATAAGTTCCGACTGACTTGGGGAATTACGGGGGAAATAAACATAATGATTAATTACACCAAGCTAGGAGATTGGTCAGGAGGAGGAATACCATTTTTATTTTCATTCTTCACGTTGGTCTTAGACCACTATGTGTGTTCTTAATTAGATTAGTACGTTTACTAACAATGATGCATTGTCTCTATGGGATCGACCATGATTCGCCTTTTGCTATACTACGATTGACCTAATACTCTTGCTAGTATAAGCGACTTACACAAGCGCGACATCAATGGTCCGATCCTCAACAAAGTGTAGGGAATTCTTTAAATAGAAAAACACATACTTGATGAATGTGAAACAAGGATTTCAAGAAAACCCACAAACTCAAGCACCAATGGCTACACCTTCTCTTCAATTTCCATCATCACAATCATCAAACCCTAATCAATTGAGAAATGATGTGAGCAATCTATCAGATGTAGTAGAAAACCTCAAGGGAGTGGTCTCTTCGCAAACTTTGTCAATGAAAGGTGTGATATATTTGATGAGTACGGTTAGTCATGATCTGAGCACTTTGAAAGCATCCATTAGTGTACATGATTTGAGAATGAAAAATATGGCAGTAGACCACGCGGAAGCTTGCCAAGTAACACTGAAAGGAATCTGAGAATTTTTCTTGCTAATTTTGTGGAAGGAGAATCAAGTGAAGAAGCAAACGAAGTATGTTGCTGTTTCTTGTCAAAGATGAAAGATGATAATGTGGCCAATGCTAGGAATCTTGTGGTGTCTGCCACAAACCAATTTAAATTTGTTTGAGAAGGAAAGAACCTTGGTGAACGCCTTGGAGGATGTGGCGACCACCAATATATATTCTAGAAGATTTGGATGAAGTCTTCCATGGACATGGAGATCGCCACATGGTCATTGGCGAACACCTATTTGCCCGAAGAATGTTTGCTGTAAAGATGCCTAAAAGGTGGAGTTCGCCACCAAGAAAGGGCGTATGCCCAGAAGTGATTTGCACCCTCACTTAAGTCTTAAACACACCAATTGTAAGGGAAGTATGAATTTCATTGATTTGCAAACTCATTTTAATTCATGCCCTAATGTGTCTGAGAATATATTGATGCTAAGTGTAGACAATTTGCGTGCAAAACATTGTTTTGTGAAATCACTCTCTAACCCCTCTAAGAGCACCACTTTCGCAAATTCACCTTTGGATCATAAATTTATCCGTAATGCTTATTGTGTGAGAGGTGAAACCACTGATATTGCGAACTTGTTTTGAACTTCGTTACCCTTTAAGTTGCCTCCTGACCCGAGTGTTATACAACGATACTAGCACGAATGACTAGGTCAATTGGATCATAATGTAGACGAGTCAAGGTCGATCCCACAGAGAAAAAAGTTTTGCTTCAACTATCTACTAAAACTAAATCTTTAAAGCATGTTGTTGGTTGTGGACCGAAATGTGCAGAAAAATAGATCTAATTACTAATTATTCTATATACAAATGTCCAATACTATTCTTATGTAAAATGTCGAGGTCTACTTCGAAGTAAATATGTAAATATTATCTCCTTCTAGTTTAGTTCATATGATTTATGTGTTTAACTCAAATCCTAATTCAGATTTAGTTTATGGTTATGTATCCCTATTATTTTGATCCTATCCGTGAACGGGACAAAGAACGAACTATGTTATGCTATTACCTTATCATGAATGGACTACGTTAATATAGCAAATATGAATTATAAATTATTGGATATGTCTTTCCCAACCCAAGTGAAAGGTTTAATCTTTCTATCATAACGGGAAGAAAATCTAAGGTACTTATCATAAACGGACTCGCACGCTTTCGGATCTAAATACTTGTGTCCTAACTAATTCTTTCACCTTAAACAGGTCTTTCAGACAGGTTACAAAGACATAATCATAGGTGGCCGGTCTAATGAAGCTTATTTTCTCTTCATTAACATTATTCTATTACATAAGCGTGCCTCATAACATATCCGTTTGTTACGCTTAAAGGAATGGAAAAAAAAGATTGAAGCTCAAATATGATACAATGGCATATCTTGAGCTTTACAGATCAGTCTATCAACGGGATACAAAAACTTATAATCGAGACAAGCTAAAATAGACAATCATACAACTCATCATAAGCAGTGCGGAATAGATATAAGCAGGACACCTCTGTCTACTTATGAACAATTGTGATTCCGTACCTCTTCTCTTATACAGAGTCCGTCGAATTTCGTTCGTGAGAACAACGCAAGTAAGGGTAGCTAAAACTCACTTCCTATTATCATTTAAGTATAACTTGGCCAATTACATGATAAGGGTTTGAAACATCACCACGGGACGAATAAAAACCAAGAAGATATCTGTCTCCTATAGTCCAATGCTAAAAGGACCTGAAATGTGAAGCTAATTCATGTGGTCTCCCTATTAAGAGAGTTGGTTTATGTTTCCTTTGAAAGGTATTGGTGAGGGGCATACCAGCTTCATTATAAGATCATTTGAGCTCTTACATTTGCTACCATGTCGTAAAGAACATGCCAAGCTTTGCATTTAAACAACATTACGGCTGAGCTGGAGACACCCAGACTCCTTCATTGTCAGAGCTTATACGGGAATATTCACCAAGTTAAGCTTGCAACAGCATCAGATGGACTTTCAAGAATTAACAAATAAATCATGTATTATCATACAAGAACGCATGGATAAGCTAGGCTAATCCGGATGTCTAGTCAAGTGTACGTGTTCTAGTGGTTTTGGCTCCACACCGTGTCTCTCGAGAGTATTGGAACACTCTATATTTGGCCTTACGTGATGTTGACTTGAGTTCAATGTCGTACATGTAACATGATGAACTTAAGGGTTCGGTTTCTGGTGTATTCGGCTCAGCACTTTGTGGAGACCCTCTACGGGGAGATACTCGGGATCACGGGAAGCATTATTTCTTAACCTCATGGGTATTGGATTAAATTCCAATATTTCTATGCAATGTGTTAATTAGTGTAATGTAGAGTTGGTCTAAGGTCTGGTGGTCCTTAAGAAGTCTTTTTATGTGCAATGAACTTGAGTGGTTAGATTAAACGCCTAAATACGTACTTAATGAGTATAAAAGCTAAAACAAGTGTCACGGATTTTATGCAATGAAAATAAACAAGTAATAAATTTATAAATCCGGTATTCCCCAAGTGTGGGGATCGTAGTATAGTAGCTACAACCGGAGTCGAATCACAGGGAATCGAGGTTGTTTATCTAGTTTATTAATTCTTCTAAATTGTCACGACACAAAACGAAACTAAAAAGGAAAACAATAAACTGGACAGAGGGTTGTCAATCCAAAGCCAGGAAAGATAATTGCGAACGAAAATAACTCTAATCTATAAACTAAAAAGAAAATAAACTTCTAAGATAACAACGAAGAACAAGGCACAAAGATGATTTCAATTAATTTTAACGAAGAACAAGCTATGATCCACCTATCTCGCAACTCTCAATTTCTACCCTAGATCGTTTAGTGAAGATTTAATAATGATGTGGTTCACCTATCAAAGGTATGAATTCCTACTCTCGTAGATAATTCGCCTATTAATCTCTCATCTCTCGATCTTAAACATTAACGCTTCCAAAACAAAGGTGTAAGATTTCTCAATCTAGCAACCTAGAAATTTAACCTAGCAACTCTCGTTATTTTTAGGTTAAAAATCCAATCTTTACTACGGCGATCTAGGTCTAACAACGATTCTCATCAACGTTAAACATCATTAAGCAACAATCCATCGATATAATTGCAAAATCAATACAAAACGTAATAAAGATACAAACTTTAAATAAAAACTCACAAAACAATCCAAGATTCGAAATCAAAACGCTGCTGAGAATTGGCTTCACAAAGCTCGTTCTAGGCTTAGCCTTAGCTCATCGTTGGAATACAAATCATATGAATAAAAAGAAGATAAAAAGATGTTTATGATGGTGGGAAAACGCAGCTAGGGCTCCCCCAAAGGGCCTGGGGCGGCCAGGGATCGAATTGTGTTGCTTAGGGTTCAGAAAAACGCGACTATTTATAGATTTTTAGGTCGGTTTCAGCAAAGGCGGTGGTTGGACGCCCGTCCAAGGATTCTGGACGCCAGTTCAGTCATGCATAAAAACTTCGAGTCGGGCCGAGCTGGATCAGACGCCCGTCCTATATAATTTTGAACGCTCGTCCACAGAAAAATCTGAACATCCTGAATCAACTTCTCCTCCTAGATGCCAGTCCACTTCTTCTGGACGCCAGTCCAGGTTGAACGGAGATAAACGCGCGTTTAGTTCTTCGAAGCTTCCTTATCTTCACTCCAAGTTCAATATGCATCTTTCTCTCCACTTAATCTTCAGTTGGACATCCCTTAAGCTCATTCATTGCCATGCAAACGCATCTACAAGTTGATAGAAAAGTGCAAAGTGTAAAACCATACAAAAATCACCAATAAAACCACGTAATAAGCTCGATTTTGCATTTAAACCAATTTCATATGCATTCTCTTAATAAATCATTTAAACACTTACTTTTCTATAAAAAGTAATAAAACACGAAGGAAATTGCTATGAAATAATATCATATATATCGTAAAAATCACCGTTAACAACTCCCCCACACTTAGATTTTGCTCGTCCCGAGCAAAACAAAACAAAAAGACATAGGCTTACTCTTGCAAAAATCCCATATTCCATATCACAACCGGTCGACTAGCATCAAAAACATACATCCAATGTAATAAACGATTACTCGTCTGTGTAGTGTGTGCAAAGCCTTCTTCAACTTCCACCGATTCCACACTTGACAATTAAAATCAAGCTAACCGACCAATACCCATTAGAGACAGATAATGAATCACCCTGACTATACATACGCCCTACAAAACTACTCACGTCATGACTAGAGTAATACATGTGTTTTCAAAATCTTTTCAGTTGTACCCAGAGGATATTCCCTACAACATATACCTTGGCCTATACTGGGGATAAGGTAGGCGATAACTAAGTCTTTCATTTATTTCATACCAAATTCCTTATGTAAGTTGATTCGATTGACTTTCACATTTATACACACATCAGAATGAGCTATTGCCCGTCATGGCAGAATAGGATATTCGAGATATACCATACCGTACTCAAATCATAAGGCAGCTTCTTCTGACTGTCGTGAGCTTTTGGTCATCATAGTGGTATAGGACATTCGAGATACGCCCTACCTCACTCCAATCATCGACCAGCTTCCGACACACCCAATTAATTCATATATTTTTCTTAAAAAAACTTTTCCAAAGCACAGTAGTTACGTTTCACTTATCACATTCAGGCTTCGGTATATTCACGATACTTCCTACTTCAATTCCAACTACACACATATTACAATTTCCATGACATTAGCACTAAGCGAAACGGTCTGTTAACCAGAATCAAACATCATCGGTTTAAATGGGTACAGTTTCCTAAGTTCAGCTCGTCATCGAAGAGGCTTACGTGAAAAGAATGCGAGTAAAGGCTTATTTATCAAAGGTCTATGCAAAAATACTAGTCAACCAGCACAAGTATGAGAATATATCAAGTAAGTAAGCCAAAATAAAATCATGCTCGGGACGGATGTTTTTAATCAAAAATTGAAAATTTTTTGAATTTTTTTAAGAATGGTGGTAAGCATAATAAGCATAATAAATTAAGCACATTTTTTAGGTACAACCAATCCCTCCCCCACACTTAAATAACAACATGTCCTCATGTTGTGCAGAATAAGAAAAACTTAGCTGATTGTAGTTCGAAGGTGGCAAGTCTGGAAGTGGTCGCGAGTCAGATCCAGAAATGCTTGAAGAAATCAGTAGACTGTGGACCATCCACCGGAAAACTGATATCGTCTGAAATCTCACAGGTGCTATAGCAAATATCCTGCATACATGAAAAACAACACAAAACGAACCTCGGGGATAGGGGAATATAACAAATTGCGCAGAAAAGTTTGATATAAGCACATGATATAATTGCTCAGATGGAAAAATCACCACACAGAGAAAACACAGGGCATCTAAGCGTCAAATATAAAGCCACAGAAGCTTAAAATACAAATATGGACCAACATGTGCATACAGAAATATCAAACTCCAATTGAAAGTGTAAATGCACGTTAAGGCTTACAAGATTCATCAAAAGTAATAGCAACGGAAAACCGACAGTAGCTTCAACTAAAGTACAGATGAATCAAGTATTAAGCGACGAAGCATGTCAATAGCAGGAAGGAGATTATAGTCGAGATTGCAAGTTACGCTTATGCAAGTTGCCTGACCCCAAAAACCGACACCAAAAACCTAGACGACACAAGACAAACCAAGCTTCCCTTATTCAACAAAAACAAAATAATAGAAAATAATAAATAAAAAAAAAAACTATTCTTATTATTGGGTTGCCTCCCAACAAGCGCCTTTCTTTAGTGTCTTTGGCTAGACACATTTACTCCACTATCCATTATCAAGGAGGACTAAACCAAAGAAGGGCTTCCCTCTACATCTTCCTCCACAAATCAAGGGTATTCATACAGATTCTAAGATATAGCATAGGAATCCTACAACCATGTCTTCTTAGAAAGTAAACATTTTAGCTCTCAGGGATGAAGTGTCAGTCAACAACTTGTAGATCTCTTTATCGATGCTCATGACGAATCTAAGCGAATTATAGACTATTAGAGGTGCAACATCTATGTACTCGGTATGATCAACATCAACATTGCTGTTCAAGGACGGAGAACTAAGAGTATTAGATGACTGATGATCAAGAACAATAGTGTTACCTGCCTTTCCATCTTTTTCATGGCTCATTAATGTTGAATCTGGAATTACTGCACCGGTATCTTGTGAAGATGGTTCAGATTTCCATGTGGCTTCATTCTCGTGGATTTGGAGGCTTGAACCGTCAACGGTTTTCGATAAATCATCACCGGAAGCATTTAGATCAAGACAATGTGGGTTCTCATAAGGATTACAGTTTACATCCCTACGACTTTCAAGACCTACCTCATGCTCATGACTCGCCATCATCTCAGGTTCCCGTTCATCTACAATAACTTGGCGATCATGTGCACTTAATTCTCCTAAAGTCAATTCCCTCTTTTCTAGAGCAGGATCCACCAGGTGTGTCCTTTCTCTAGAAACTTCCTTTCTGCTCTCTATATATTTCTCTAACAAAGCTACCATGTACGACTCGGGCTCTAAGTGAGGGAACACTTGTTGTTGATAATTGCTTTCTTCTTGATCCCATGGAGAATAAGGATGGTTACTCCTCCCATATGTGGATGCATAGTTAGATTGAAGTGGATTCTCATAACTTGCTTCATAATTGCCATTAGTATTCCATTGGTAGGGTAAATTACCTCCACTGCACTGAGCCTCATAATGGTTTCCACCACAATACGAACATCTCACTTGAACGTTATTAAATCCATGTCCATAAGAATTCTCATCAGTTGAGGGTATACGAGCATCGGATCCAAAGACAGATGAATCCATTAAACTTGACACTTCTACTTTTGGGGGACCACTGAATTGAATGCCGGATCCTAAGTTCATGGCATTGTCCTCTTCTCTATCATAAGGAAGTGTGGGAGCTAGGTCAATGCCTAGGTCTTGAGCCATTTCCCCGATTCCTCTCTCAAGATTCTTGGTTGTGCTTATCAGGAGTTGGATGTTTTTATTTTGCTCCTCCAATTTAGCTTCAAGATCGTCCGATTGAGAGGGGCCTTGATAGTTCTTAAAGTTCTGTGGGAAAGATTGGCTAGACTGGGTTTGAAACATAGGATCAGGACTGTTCTGATTGAACCATTGATATTGATTGGAAAAATTGATATGTTGGTTCTGACTGAAGTTCGGGTTTTGATAGAAATTCGGATTCTAAGAATTGAAACCCTGATTCTGAAAACTGCTTTGGCCAGAGAACTGATTATTAAATCTCTGATACTGCTGGCCACATGAAGCATTTACTTCAGCGTTCTGTCTACTCATAGGACAGAAACGAGCAGTGTGTCCCACATTGTCACAATTTTGACATGTGACTCGACTAAAATTTCCCTGACTATGGACAGTGTTAACTTGATACGCATGAGGGGAAAGAAATTGACACTGGCCAGCCACCTGCTGTTTTAGCATGGCGTTCTGATCTTGCATAATCCTAGTTGATGACATTTTTTTGTTTTTTTGAAAAGATAAAGGAATAGTCAAAGAAACGGAAACAGAAACCTACCTACGAAAAATTTAAAACAGAAAACAAGAAAACGAAAAAAGGGAGAAAAACATGTTGAAATCTTCTGAGCCCAAAATGGAAGGGAAAACAGCAGATTTTGACCTCGAAAACGGTGTCAAACGGCCTTTGGCCGTTCACCATGTCGTCGGCGTCGGAACTTTCCGAATTGGGGTCCTGCTCGCCAATCCGATACTCGAGCCGAAAGTTATGGCCAAAATACTAACGAGCGCTAAAACGATCCCTTTTATCCAAAAGTTCGACCGCTAAAAACGTGGAGTTAGATAATTCAACCTCAGATGTCCCCGAATCAATGTAGAAACTAGAAATGATAGAAACAAAAACCTATCTACGAAAAAATTCAGTAACAAAAATAGAAAAATTAATAAAACTAGACAACCGTACCGATTCCCCGACAACGGCGCCAAAAACTTGTCACGGATTTTATGCAATGAAAATAAACAAGTAATAAATTTATAAATCCGGTATTCCCCAAGTGTAGGGATCGTAGTATAGCGATTAATACCGGAGTCGATCACAGGGAATCGAGGTTGTTTAATCTAGTTCTTATTAATTCTTCTAAAATTGTCACTACTATTTATTACTAAACCTAAACTAAAACGGAAAATAAACTGGACAGAGGATTGTCAATCCAAAGCCAGGAAAGATAATTGCGAACAAAAATAACTCTAATCTATAAACTAAAAAGAAAATAAACTTCTAAGATAACAACGAAGAACAAGGCACAAAGATAATTTCAATTAATTTTAACGAAGAACAAGCAATGATCCACCTATCTCGCAACTCTCAATTTCTACCCTAGATCGTTTAGTGAAGATTTAATAAAGATGTGGTTCACCTATCAAAGGTATGAATTCCTACTCTCGTAGATAATTCGCCTATTAATCTCTCATTTCTCGATCTTAAAGATTAACACTTCCAAAACAAAGGTGTAAGATTTCTCAATCTAGCAACCTAGAAATTTAACCTAGCAACTCTCGTTATTTTTAGGTTAAAAATCCAATCTTTACTACGGCGATCTAGGTCTAACAACGATTCTCATCAACGTTAAACATCATTAAGCAACAATCCATCAATATAATTGCAAAATCAATACAAAACGTAATAAAGATACAAACTTTAAATAAAAACTCACAAACCAATCCAAGATTCGAAATCAAAACGCTGCTGAGAATTGGCTTCACAAAGCTCGTTCTAGGCTTAGCCTTAGCTCATCGTTGGAATACAAATCATATGAATAAAAAGAAGATAAAAAGATGTTTATGATGGTGGGAAAACGCAGCTAGGGCGCCCCCAAAGGGCCTGGGGCGGCAGGGATCGAATTGTGTTGCTTAGGGTTCAGAAAAATGCAACTATTTATAGATTTTTAGGTCGGTTTCAGCAAAGGCGGTGGTTGGACGCCCGTCCAAGGATTCTGGACGCCAGTTCAGTCATGCATAAAAACTTCGAGTCGGGCCGAGCTGGATCAGACGCCCGTCCTATATAATTTTGAACGCTCGTCCACAGAAAAATCTGAACATCCTGAATCAACTTCTCCTCCTGGACGCCAGTCCACTTCTTCTGGACGCCAATCCATGCTTCTGGACGCCAGTCCAGGTTGAACAGAGATAAACGCGCGTTTAGTTCTTCAAAGCTTCCTTATCTTCACTCCAAGTTCAATATGCATCTTTCTCTCCACTTAATCTTCAGTTGGACATCCCTTAAGCTCATTCATTGCCATGCAAACGCACCTACAAGTTGATAGAAAAGTGCAAAGTGTAAAACCATACAAAAATCACCAATACAACCACGTAATAAGCTCGATTTTGCATTTAAACCAATTTCATATGCATTCTCTCAATAAATCATTTAAACACTTACTTTTCTATAAAAAGTAATAAAACACGAAGGAAATTGCTATGAAATAATATCATATATATCGTAAAAATCGCCGTTAACAACAAGCTAGTCGTTTGTAAGGCACGTTTATACCACGCTTCACGGTATTATTACGCCTCCACATGATCAGAAATCATCCGGACTCACGTAGTAATCCACATGAATATCACCTTGAGCTATCATGTCCTTTAAGGGTGTTGAGGAAATGTCTCGGTGCAATGTCACCCGGCAAAGTGTCCTTGGACTAGTGTATAACAAATGTCTTATGTGGTTGAGTCAACTAGTGAGACTTGTAGAGTGTTGTGAGAGAGTGAAACATATATGTAACCATGATTGTTTGACAAAACCTATGATATTATTAGTATTGTTTTAATGTTAATATTTGTGTTATAGTAGGTGTAGATTCGGTGTTTGTACCATTTACTAAGTATGTTTGTACTTACCATTTAGTATGTTGTTTTTCCCCACACCGAGAAGGTGGTTTTGTTGTAGTTGAGTTCGATATCGCTAAAGAATGATTCCTGAAGTTGCAGCAGTTAAAGTCTATCTTTATTTTATTTTTGTTGTAATAATGGTATAGAATATTCCTCTTTCCCTTTTGTAACAGTTTGTTCTAGTTGTACATCTGCATTGTAAAGAATGGTTGTAATAGTTTAATGGATATTCAATCTTGGGTAATATTTCTTAGGATGTTGTTTCTGTCGCAGCATGTGTTACTTTTCGATCATTGCAGTTATCTTTTATGTTTTCCAGTCGATGTTTTCATTTTCCGCTGGTTCTCTGGTATTGATGATGTCAGGATTACGTATATAATTGATTTATTTTAATTATATACGTGCCGGGCATCCTTTTTCGGTTAAAGACTATGTATCCGGATCAATGTCGTCACAGTTGGTATCAGAGAATGAAGTAAAACCGCTGCATAAGTTTATATGTCTTAAGATGTAATCTTATCAAGTTTAGACCTTTAAGTTGTAGATTTTGAGGTTAGAATTTTCAAGTGTTAACCTCCTAAGTTAGATCTTCTAAGTGTTGGAGCTCGTAATATTAGAATCCCTCAACTTGGGTAGTGTGACCTTATGCTACGTGTGAGTATTTTTAAGTGAACCTTTTTAAGGTAAGAGTTTCAGGCCTACGTCTTAAGGTGGTGAACCTTCAAGTTGGGCTTCGTTAAATACCTTTAACGAAACCTCTCAGTTTTCTTTAAACCTCACGGATCCTTCCTTTCCTCGATGTTTTCTTTTGTTTGATTCATTGGTTCTCAAGGATACCGGCTTGTTAATATTCATTCAACTTTTCCTTATGGTAATGTTTTTGTACTGTTATTTGCACATGAACCCTTCAAACTTTTTCAAACATGGTACAACCTTTTAAATTCAAATATTCATTGTTACATGCTTCCTTGCCTCTAGCGTACAATTTCCTCATCTTTTGTAACTTTGCTCTAAGCATTACGGTCACATGGTTTAATTTGCATGTTTGTTTCCAGTGTACAACCGTTTTCCTTTCCTCATAAAAATTTGGAAGTTCTACTCATCAAGAAATGGTTATTTTTCTAAATGTTCTTCTTTTATATCTACATAACTTTTCAAAAAGGGTTACAATTTTCAATTTCAAAACAACATTTGGAATTTATGTTAATCCGTGATTTATAATTCATACATGTCCAATGATTTGATCCTTGAATATGTTATGACCAACACTACGATCTATATTCTCTCATTTGACCCAAGTACAACTCATTCTATCTTTGAAAACAATTTGAAACTTATGTTGGTGTTTGCTAACTTAGAAAAAAGATTTTTATAAACTTCTCTTACGAACATAAATAGTTGTTTTTGACTGATCCTTTCATGTTCAAAGGCATGCTGATTTTTTTTGGTTATCACTTAGCATACTCCAAAACCTACAATTGTCATCTTTCTTCATTCTCAAAATGTTTTTAATAGGATTACTCATGTCATTAATTTTCAATCTTTTTGCACGAATTAATTCCAACTTCTCACATGCCTGATCTGAGTGGTAATCCCACCATTTGGTTGTAAGATCGAGGTATATGTTTTGTTGTGCCAAGAGGATTAGTTTTGAGAAAGTGTTTCTTTAAGTTAAGTTCTTCCTAGGCTTAGAACTCTAGTAGGAAGTTTGAGTGGGTTGTCGTTTTAACGCTTTCCGATCGTGAGAAGAACCAACAGTTACCTTCTGAAACACCAATAAGTTCTTGATTCCTTTTGACATTCACCAACCAAGTTTCCTTCTGATAATCTGCACACCAGTTAAACCTTTTCTGCCTTTTGCCTTTCTTTTCCTAAAAATATGGAAAATGATACATCACCCGAATGTATTTACAGAAAAATCACCGATAATAAATCATACCCGTCTATTTCCTTGCTGACAAGACATGGGATAGAGAAAAACAATAACGAAGGGTAAATATTTAATTTCTGTGAGGATTCGGGAGTTTTTTTTGGGGCATGTAGCTTTGTCGTAAAATATATTACCTTGCACTTTATTTTATAAAGAGGTTCTCAATGTTTTACCATTTTGAATCAGAGATACAAGATTCTTTGTAGTTTTGTGATCGTTGTAATAAATTTTCAACTTCCTTCTTGCATCAAGTCTGTCAAAAACCTTTTGATTACTTGTGTTTATCTTTAACTACCTTTCTTCAAAGGACACCTTTCTCCTCTCAATAATGTATTGTTTTAAGTGTGTATCTTCGTGTTTAGTCAGATCTCAAACTTTTGTAACAATCTCTTTGAGCATATCCACAGTCTGGCTTAAATGAATTTGTAGACTCTCATTTTGGGAGAAGATAGTTGTTTACCGAGTTGCTTTCTAATAGCTGCTGCTAATTTCAGTTTCTATCAAGTTGGCACTCTCAAGTTCTTGGCAATTTGTCCATTGTTCTAATTATTACACTAACGGGTATCTTTCGATGCAAAATTTCTTCTAAGTGATTGACCTTCAATTTGTACCCACATAGAGATTTTCAGTACTTTCTTTTGCATCACTTCAAGACTAATTGTTATTCTTGATTTTAACCCGAAGAGCCCTTTCATGGTAAAAACTTGTATCTTCTTCTTTTTTTTTCCCTCAAGTTGTTATACCTACTTGGGTGTTTTCAGGATTATTGCGGATTGAAACTCTTTTGACAATCTAATCAACATCTAAAGTTTCAAACTGATCGTTTTCAGTCCAAACGTTCTTTTTCTGCGTTTTGGATGTTCCTAAGTTGGGTGTTGACACCTTCTATTTTGGTTTTTAATCCCTTGACACTCTTGTAAATGCTTTTGACCTTTTCTTTCATGCCAACAAGATTTCTTCACAAACCACCTTATTTTATAAGATGCCACTTCTTTAAATGAACTACATCTTCAACAAGTTTTTTTTTTATTTCTAAATTTTTGATACTCATCTTTAACATTTTGATTCAGTGCCCCATCTTTCATGTTTGAAACAACTTTGAAACTCTTCTCTTCTCGAGAGCAATTTGCTCAAGTTTCTGTTGATGTGCCAATCAACCACTGAATCTTTTTTAGAGTAAGGAAACCTTACCTAATCTGGGAACCTTCTGTTTGGCATTCGGCGACGTCATGTACCGTACACTAAGTATATATTTTTCGTGGTTTCAACTCAGACACATTATTTGTTGTAAGAGTTTTATAATTTTATTTAGCTTGCCTAGTTGTGATACTTCGCTAGTGCACAACTTTCCACCTTTTACTTCATGAGGCCAAACAATCCTTGTTGTTAATCTTTTTAGCATTTGGTTATCTTATACCCAGTTCATCAAAAGTTTGTTTCGGTGTTATGCCTCATTCATAATCAATTATCATTTCATTCTTTTGATATGAAATATTTCAAGCTCGTTAAATATGATATCTTTTGCGGTTTCTAATTCAGGTAGTGTGTGGATGTTGTTCTTCCTTTCAAAGTTTTTTCATAAAGCGTCTCATCGTGTCTTTTGTGGCTTTGAAGTAATTCCCTTTAAAGCTCAATGTTGTAATTGAAATAATCAAAGATTTTTTTATAGATCTTTGAGGGTTTTCAGATCTGCATATGATTCCAAGTTTTACTCAAGAACTCCTTTTATAATTTTGTCTTTTAATATTGATACGGAAGTGTTTTGTTCTTCCCTCAAAGTTTGGAATCGCTAACCATAGTTTCCCTAAGTTCTAGAAGAGACCTTTTGAGTCCGTTGTAAGTGCCCTTTTCCCCAGGTTAGACGTGTATCAGTGGTAGGAAGTTTCCGATTTTGGAATTGTTCCTGGAAGACCTTCTTAGGCTTTAAACTTAGACTAAAAGATTAATGGTGTCATCAAAGGTTCGGAACATGATGTGGTTTTGATGATATAATGAGTTTTTGGCGAGTTTGTCAATTTTGTTGTGGTCAAGCGTTTTGAATGAGGAAGTATCCATTGAAGCGTAAGGTGAACTGTACATGACTGAGGTGAATTGGTCTTAGGTATGAAATTACTTGATGATGGACTAGGTTTAGGAAAACCCTAGTAGGCTTGAAATGCGATCCTTCTTGTGTGTTATTTCTCTTTAGAGTGGTATGTTTAAGGAGGTTGGAAGAAGATGTGAAGTGAAGAAGGACTAAATCGTAAGTGTTTTGAAAGGGATATTGCAAGCTAAAGTTGAAGTGTCATATCTTGAGGTAAGAAAGGGTGTTTGGTGAATAAAAGTTTAATCTGGATATCATAATGAAGAGAGTTTGAGAATGTGATAAACACAAGAGTAAACTTCAACTTAGTTTATTCATTGATATGAGAGGTGTATAAATAGATACAAAAGAGAGAGAGACTAGCTAGCTAGCTTGGGCGGCCACTTGAGTATGTAGATGTGGGCGGCAAGCATGCAAAAAGTAAAAGTAAAAGCTATGTCTATGACATAAAGTAAACTAGAGTTTGACATATTAATTGTTTATATGTATCACAATTAATATGTCTTTTACAAATAAATAAAGTGTACTAATAATATAATACACGAAATAGAGACTGCTGAACATGTTACTCAGCAGAGGCATAAGAGCACCCTGCTGAGACCCTGCTAAGGCTGCACCCTGCTGGAGTAATATTTCCACACCCCCCTCAAACTGGGCAGTATATGTTAATGCAGCCAAGTTTGCTACTTAGTCTGCTGAACATAAGAGGTGGAATAGCCTTGGTAAGGATATCAGCATTCTGATCTGCTGATGGAACATACTGGAGTTGAATAATCTTGGCATCAATCTTCTCCTTCAAAAAATGTCTGTCAATGTCCACATGTTTTGTTTTGTCATGATGGACTGGATCCTCTGCCATGCATAGTGCTGAGTTATTATCACAGCAGAGTGTGATAGGTTCTTTGAAGAGGCTTCTGAAGTTCAATAAGTACTCTTTTGAGCCAAAGAGCTTCACAAATGCCTAAGACAAGTGCCCTGAGTTCAGCTTCAGCACTGCTTCTAGACACAGTAGGTTGTTTCTTGCTCCTCCAAGTAACAAGATTGCCCCATACATAGGAACAGTAGCCTGTGGTCGACCTTCTATCTATGTGGCATCCAGCCTAATCAGCATCGGTGTAGACCTTGATGGATCTATCAGCAGACTTGGTGAAGTGTAACCCTTGGCGAGTGGACTTTAAATACCTCAGTATCCTATTCACAGCATCCCAATGTTGCTCAGTAGGGCAGTGCATGAACTGGCTAACCAGACTGACACCATATGCAATATCCGGTCTTGTATGGGATAGGTAGATGAGTTTCCCTACAAGTCTTTGATATTGTTCCTTTCTTACAACAATGTCACCATGTAGCAGGGTATGACTGGGGTCTACTGGGGATACAGCAGGTTTGCACCCCAGCATGCCAGTTTCCTTCAGCAGGTCCAGTACATATTTCCTTTGGGAGACCGAGATTCCTTTGATGTTTCTAGCTACTTCCATGCCAAGAAAATACTTAAGTAAACCCAAGTCTTTAACCTGAAATACCTTTGCCAGCAATTCTTTCAAGTGTTGGATCTCAGCAGGGTCATCTCCAGTAAGGATGATATCATCCACATAGACAATAAGAATAGACCTCTTCCGGTTGGTTGTCTTGATGAACATAGTGTGATCAGAATTGCATTGGTGATATCCAGCAGCTTTGACCACGGTTGTTAATTTTCCAAACCATGCCCTTGGTGATTGCTTGAGCCATATAGAGATTTCCTCGGTCTGCACACCTTGCCTTGAGTATGAGGATTGATAAAACCAGGAGGTATAGTCATATAAACCTCCTCAGGAAGGTCCCCATTTAGAAAAGCATTTTTGATGTCCAATTGATGAAGAGGCCAGTCAAGTTGGACAGCTAGAGAAATTAGTACCCCGACAGTGTTGAGCTTTGCCACTGGTGCAAAGGTTTCTTTATAGTCAATGCCATAAGTTTGAGTGAATCCCCTCGCTACCAATCTGGCTTTGTACTTGTCAATAGTGCCATCGGCAGTGTACTTGATAGTGAATAACCATTTGCAGCTGACTGTCTTCTTGCCTTTTGGAAGAGTTGTGAGATCCCAAGTATGATTATCCAGGAGGGCAGTCATCTCTGTTTTAACAGCAGCCTTCCACTTATCATTTTGAAGGGCCTCCTGAATATTTCTAGGGATAGAGTGAGAGTCCAGGTCCTGTGTAAACATGGCAAAGACAGGAGACAACTGATCATAAGATAAATAAGTATGAATAGAATGATCAGTGCATGATCTCTTCCCTTTCCTTAGAGCAATAGGTCTGTCATCCACTTCAGTAGGCTGCTGAGAGTCAGCAAGCTGAGGTTCAGCAGACTCTGGTTCAGTAGGTTGCTGAGGCTCTGGGTCAGCAGTCTCTGTGACAGCAGACTGCTGAGGGTCACCATGCTGAAGGTTATGAGTCTGCTGGGGAGTAGGCTGCTGATGGTCAGTAGGCTCTGGGTCAGCAGTCTGCTGAGAGTTAGGACTCTGCTGAGGGTAAATGGTTTGCTGAGGGAACGGACTTAGTTCAATCTCAATCAGGTTTCCATCAGTGACTGGCTCAGTAGGTTTGCTGTAATATGGAGTCCTTTCAAAGAATTTCACATCCATAGAATTGTAAAATTTCTTTTCAGTAGGAGAGTAACACTTGTAACCTTTCCTGTCCTGTGCATATCCAAGTAAAATGCACTTATGAGCTTTAGGATCAAGTTTACTTCTGTGTTGAGCATGGATATACACAAACACAGTACAACCAAAGATCTTTGGAGGCAACTGGGAAACAAGATGATGGCATGAGTGTGTGGTCAGTAGGGTTTGGAGTGGAGTTTTGAAACCTAACACTCTGCTGGGAAGTCTGTTGATTAAGTATGTGGAAGTCAATATAGCTTCACCCCACATATATTTTGGAACATTTGTGGTAAACATAATAGACCTAGCCATTTCAAGCAGATGCCTGTTCTTTCTCTCAGCAACCCCATTTTGCTGAGGGGTTTCAACACAACTACTGATATGGACAATCCCTTTATCCATCAAGAAATTACTGAGATGAGACTCATAATATTCAAGAGCATTGTCAGTCTTCAAGATTTTGATCTTAGTGTCAAATTGAGTGGAGACCATGTTGTAAAATTCTTGAAAGATGGGTCCAACTTCGGACTTATCCTTCATTAAAAATAACCAAGTGGTTCCGGTGTGGTCATCTATGAAGGTAACAAACCACCTCTTTCCTGTTATGCTTTTTACTCTTGAGGGTCCCCATACATCACTGTGAATTAGGGTGAAAGGTGAGGAGGGTAAGTGAGGTAATTTAGCATACACAGATTTGGTGAGTTTGGCAAACCGACATATATCACATTGAAGATCATTAAGATTGCATCCTTTAAATAATTCAGGAGTTAAAGTCTTTAAATAACCAAAACTAGGATGTCCTAATCTATAATGCCATAACATAATATTGTCTACAGTTTGAGAGCAGGCTGCTGAGGCAGACTCAGTCTTGAGGTTTCTGTCTTCAGCAGGGTGAACAATAAACAGTCCTGAGCAAGTTTTGGCTCTTTCCATTACTTCTTGTGAATAAGTATCTTGGAAAATACACTGATTGTCTTTAAAAGTGACTGTCCAATTTAGGTCCTTAGTGAGTTTACTGACTGATATGAGATTACAGTCTAGCTTTGGAACAAACAGGACATCATTCAGATAGATTTTATCAATAAGTTTGACAATTCCAAAACCTTGAGCATATGAAAAAGATCCATCAGCTGTTTTAATTTTATGAGTCTGCTGACAGGGTTTGAGGTTATATAACAGGTCTTTATTTCCTGTCATATGAGATGAGGCCCCAGAATCAACTATCCAGGTGCCATTCCTGAGTTGGGAATAAGATATACCTGTCTTGGTATGAGTGGCAATGCCTGTGAGAGAGTTATCAGTCTTCTGCCATTTGAGAAACTCTTTGAAGAGAGTTAACCGAGAATCCACAATATCACCAGTGATTCCAGTCTGCTGAGAGTGTTTGGACTCAGACAAGTCTTCCATCTTGCTTTGTCCTGAGTTATACTTTTTCATAGATCTTGACGACCCAAGATTATTGTTGTAATCAAGTCTGTGATTTGTATATGGAGTGGAGTCAGTAACCTCAGTCGGTTGAGATTTACTTAATGAGTAGGATGCTTCAGATGAAGACATTCTTGATAAAAAAAAAACGATACTGAGTTTTGCAGCGGAAAATTAGAACTCAGTAGGCTCTGATACCATGAAGAGAGTTTGAGAATGTGATAAACACAAGAGTAAACTTCAACTTAGTTTATTCATTGATATGAGAGGTGTATAAATAGATACAAAAGAGAGAGAGACTAGCTAGCTAGCTTGGGCGGCCACTTGAGTATGTAGATGTGGGCGGCAAGCATGCAAAAAGTAAAAGTAAAAGCTATGTCTATGACATAAAGTAAACTAGAGTTTGACATATTAATTGTTTATATGTATCACAATTAATATGTCTTTTACAAATAAATAAAGTGTACTAATAATATAATACACGAAATAGAGACTGCTGAACATGTTACTCAGCAGAGGCATAAGAGCACCCTGCTGAGGCTGCACCCTGCTGAGGCTCAGCACCCTGCTGGAGTAATATTTCCACACATAATCTTTTGAAGAGAAGGAAGAGTGTAGTGCTAAGCTTGAACGGTTTTCTGGTTCGGTTGAGTAGTATCTAAGTTTGGGTGTGAGTGGGACCTTAGAGGTAGACTCTGAGTAGTTCAGCAGTTGGTAGCTTAAGATTTGAAATGCTTGTTGGTTTGAGCGTTGGTTAATACGGGCATGTTCTGGTGTGTTTTGAGGATGAAACTCATATAAGAGGGGAAGAATGTGATACCCCGTATTTCGATAAAGGGTATGAAAGTCCTTTTACGACTTTGTGTGGGTCACGATAATTCTAATGGGTTATATTTTATTACGAAAATCGAGTTCATGTAGTTGTTAAAGGGTATTTACGGTATTTTAAATGTGTAACTATTAGTAAGGGAAAAATGGGGATTTTATCAACATCTATTTAAACCACCTTCCACCCAAAACCCTCTCATTTTCATTTTCCCCAAGTTCAGCCGATGGAATTGAGGAAAGATAGGAGAGAAAGAAAGAAAAAGAAAAGAGAAGAGGGAAGAAGAAATTCTTCCTTTCCGATCAATTTGGCCGTCGAAATCGCGAACCAATTAGACCAAGACTCTTCCCTCGATGAGAGCTTCCTTTTTATACAAGTTTTACTATGATCGGGTAAGAGTTTTCAAAACCCATTTTCTGGATCTATAAGTGTTCTTGGGTGTTTTTCCGAGCTTTTTGATGTTTTAAGGGTAGATTCTTGGAGCCTTGCTTGTGGAAACAGATATCTTGGAATGTTCTTGAAGATGAAGGTGGTGTTCTTGGTGTTTCTTGAATAATCAAGTTGGATATCATCTTTTCTTCAAAAGATTTGAGGTAAAGGGGCGTTCAACCGAATCTTTAGTTGTTAGTAGCTTTTTATCTTACCTATAGCTTGTAGAAATTGTTAGAAACGGTTGAATTAAGTGTTAGAATCGAAATGGGTTAATTTTGGAGTTGTTTGAAACACAAATCCGCATATCTGGGTTGTGTAGCGTGCTCCAGAGGCTTTTAGCGAGCACCAAACCACTCAAGGAACTTGCCGATTCTATGTTTGGCCTATTTAGCGCGCGCCAATGCCCTTTAGCGAATGCTGAAGTGAAATAGTGAGGATCAAGATATTGGTGTCAGTTTTAGCGCGCGCCCAGAGCCCTTCAGCGTGCGTCAAAGTTGTTTAGAACGCACCAAAGTGCCTGGTTTATTGGAAATCACCTTAGTGTAAAGCCATATGTGGATTGTTGTAAATTCAAGTGTACGTGTTCTAGTGGCCATGGCTCCGCACTGTGTCTCTCGGGAGTATTGGAACACTCTATATTTGTCCTTACGTGATGTTGACTTGAGTTCAATGTCGTACATGTAACATGACGAAGTTTAGGGTTCGGTTTCTGGTGTATTCGGCTCAGCACCTTATAGAGACCCTCCACGGGGAGATACTCGGGATCACCGCAAGCCTTATTTCTTATCCTCGCGTGTATTATATTAGATTCCAATATTCTATGTAATGTGCAAAGTAATGTAATGTAGAGTTGGTGTAAGGTCTAGTGATCCTTAAGAAGTCTTTTTATGTGCAATGAACTTGAGTGGTTAGATTAAATGCCTAAATACGTACTTGATGAATCTAAAAGCTAAAACATGCTAGTCATTGGTGAGGCGCGTTTATACCACGCTTCATGGTATTATTACGCCTCCACATGATCATGTTAGGTGTGATGCACGAAAGACAATTTTGTAATTGTTTTATTTAATAAATGAAATGATGTTATTATTCATATTTATTATTCTCATATTCACCGATGTGACAATATTATTTACACTACAGAAAACCCTAAAGTGTATCATTTATGTAATCACTTAACTCAGTGTATGGGATATACACGGGAGGATTGAGTTAGTGAAGATGTACTTAAAATACAATTAGCCCGTAGTGAAGTTAATCGAGAGTATCGGGTCTCACCTTTAACGTGCTATTAATGCGCCCAGAACACAATAGGTGTGATTGTTTTTTCCGGACTTTCGGTTAAGAGAACCTAATGGGGCATTTATATATGATAGATATATCATATAGGGCTGGACCGATTTGATTAGAGTTCACGATATAATTCCGTAATCGAGAAGTCTTATCGAATCAATGGATGATCATATTTATGGATATATCTTAATCCTGAGATGACCACAATCAACTGCTTGAATCAGTATGAGGTTTGACTTGACGGTTAAGGATTACACTAAGTCTGTGGTCTGAATTACCCCATCTTGGCATTGTAATGGATCGAGTGAGTAGTCTGTGTTATCACAGATACGGAATCCATTCCTTCCATTTTTGGAAGCAGATAGACAGTTCCCTTATTTGTTAATCCTAGAAACCGATCGATCGTGCGAGTTCATATTACACTGATTAGCTACCAGTGAGTTGTATGAATTAATTGATCACTAGGGGTTAATGGTAAATAAGGATAAGAGGTTCTAAAAGGGTTAACGGTAACTTACCGATTTAGAATGAACAGTCTATGGAGGATTAATCCATATGTAATGATTATATCAATTGACGCTTATTATTATTCTCGTGAGGAGATAAATATAATCTCATAATCGGAGGAGTGCAGTCACGGGATTATGGTGGCATATTCCTTTGATTGATTTATCGAATATAATTATTCTGTTCGTAAGATAATTATATATTTGATTTATCGGAGCCGCTGATTATTAGTCCATGGTCCCCGACGTGCCTCCAAATATAGCATAGCTATTCTCGGACGTCGAATCCTAATAATATTAATTTAGTTCTTGTTGGAATTTATTAAAACGATATGTGAATTAATTGTTTAGTGGACTATTAAATTAGTTGGGCTAAATAATTAAATATGTGTAAAAGACATTTTCCATAATCTTGGCCCAATTGTTGTGTAATATCAAAAATTAATATTGACTAGGTCAATAAGTGATTTTTTCGCCCCATGCTTATTTTTTGGAACAAGAAATTATTTTCTTGTGTATTAATAAGACATGTGCATAAAATATTTATTGGGACAAATATTTATGGAAAGAAATAAAGATAAATATTATTCTAGATTTGTTCTAGAATATTATGGGATTATTTTTATTTGATGGATTTATTTTAATTGCAAAATAAAATCCTTGGAGGTTAAGTTTTACTCTCCTATATAAAGAGAGTTCTCCTAAGCCTTACAACACACATAAAAATTCGACTATCAACTCTTAGAGAGAAGATAGAAAATTCGGCCAAGGGGTTAAGGGGAAAAATCTTGGAGGTTTTTCCGGGTAGCATATCGGGAGGGTTCGAGTCGAGAATTTCCTTCCACCGGGAGTTGCTTGGATCACACGTACGGAAAATGGTGGTGCTCTTCACACCTCCTTTTCTTCGCTGTTTTTCAACTTGAATTTTGAGATTCAAGAGGTATATTCTACAACCCCCTTGTAGATATAGATCTAGTTATTTTATTACGTGTATATTATAGATCTAGATCTTTAAATCGCTTCCGTTGTGGATGATATTACTAACAGTGGTATCAAAGCCAGGTGATCTATATTTATACGTATAAAATATTAGATCTAGGAGTGGAAAACATGTAGATTTTTTTGTCCCAAATTTTGTTTTATCAAGGGGCCGAATTTTTATTTTTTATTTTTTATGTTATGAATGTCTTGGTTGAAGAGATGGATTGGGGTTGGTACTGTTTACTCGTTAGATCTATTGTAGCTCTCTCGATTTAGATCGTTTGAGAATAGGATTGATGTAAAAGTTGTTGTTTTATTCAATTTTTTTTTTCGGCTAGTTTTATTTTTTTTTGTAATTCCGGAAAAACGACGGAGAACGATGAAGAACACGAAGAACGCGAGATGAAGACGGAACTCGAGGTATGAATAGGAGTCGGGGCTGAAAATTTTTTGTTGTTAATTTCTTTTTTTTCCTCCCACAGCTAGGGTTTGATTCTAATCAAACCCTAATTTTTTTTTAAAACAAAATCGGCGCTGTTTATAATTAAAAAAAAAATATTTTTTTGGAATAAAAATATACAGCAAGATTTCAATAAAAAAAATTTCGAAATTTATTTTATTTTATTTTATAAAATAAATGCCCCTTCTCCTTTCAGGCTCGCGGTTCGTGGTTCAAGGTTCGAAGATCGAAGATATGAAGACAACAAGATTGTAATTTACTATTTTCCTAGGATAGATTAGATACGGGGGTACCAACAATCCATCTCGGTGTTTAAATTTTCCGCAATTTATTTTTATGTGTTTGATCATAAAATAGATATAAAATCGGAATTGCCATGACATGCATCATATCATAAATCCACTCCTTGCCTACATGTAGAATTTTAATTTTGGTAATTAAAATAGGCATGTATACAAACTCGTGTAATTAGTTGAAATTTAATTAATACGTGGTAATTAATAAATTTAGTAACTAATTAAAGATCCGAGGACGGGTTATTAAATCGTTAAGCCTTTCGGTGTGTGTTTTCGGTGAACCGCCTTAAAGCCCAAACGAGATCACGTTTCCGATTCGTAGTGTCTACGAGATTGAATGATGGTAAAAGAACAATAAATCTTGGATAAAAACGGTTCGCTTATAGGTTGGGTGGTTAACTGAGCTAGGCTCGACCGACTTAACCCTCCTAGTGTGATGTATGCACGGGGGTCCGGCAAGACTAAGCTACACCGGAGAGCGGAGGGTTGATTCCTTCTTATCTCAATGGGGCTCTCTTGACCCGATTTCGTCCGACTGTCACATATGTTCCAACGAATAGGACGGGTAGGCTTGCCTACGTTACCGACACCATTCGTAATCCTTGATTTGATGTGCTTTTATGTTAACATCAAAAAGACGTGGTTAGTTAACCCACCACCACTTCCAAAATATTGAGTGGGAGCGGGGGAGGCGACAGCCAACCCCACGGCCTCTACTATAGATACAAGTAAGTGAGAGAAGGGTGAGGCCTCGCAGCGCTTTGATTTCGTCCCCCTAAGGATGGTGTTCACCCTTATCAACATTCATGGCTTGGTCTCCGAAAGGATAGGATTTCTGGGTACTCGTCGGGTCATTGACCTATCCTACGACGGCACACTCGGGGCGTACGTAAGAGATCCGATATAGTAGGTCACACTCATCAAGGGTATTTTTGATAATGCCTAAAAAAGGAAGGTAGTCATTGAATAAAGGGATGTTCGATTCTCGTGGGATGTTTGATTCTCACATGTTATTCATTGATGAGATTGTCTCGATTTAACCATCATCTCTTTGACCTACCCTACGGCGGCACTGACATGCGAGGTTAAAACCTTGGAATGGTAGAGTAGACTTAATTTTAGTTTACAATTCCTAAAATAAATTTATATAGTAGTGTTAAACTTGAATTAATATATGTCATTTTATTTTCAGCAAAAATGTCTACTCAAATTTCTGCTTTACAGTTTGAAAAATTATCGGGAAACAACTTTAAGAAATGGAAGAGTAACTTAAACGTGGTACTCACATATGAGAATGTGCAACATGTACTCACTTCTGAATGCCCTACGATTGTGATCCAAAAACCTGGTAAAGCTGAGATCGAACAACGTAATCGCTGGATTGAGGCAGATAACCGGGCTCGTGAGTTCATCCTGGCGGCAGTGTCGGAGGTTATTAGGACCCAGATTGAAGAGTTTGAGACTGCAAGAGAAATCATGCGGAAACTTACTTCGATGTTTGGATCACCTAGCAACCAAGCAAGACACGATGCCATAAGGATGGCTGTTAACACGAAATTGAAGAAAGGTCAAGCAGTGAATGGTCATATTTTGAATATGATCAGTTACTTCAATGACGCCGGTATTCATGGATCAATGTTCGATGAAGCAACTCAAGTCTCAATGATTTTGGAATCGTTGACTCCTGAGTTTATCCCGTTCAAAACTCAGTATCTGATGGGAAAACATGAGTTGACCATGACACAGATGCTTAATGAATTAACTATCTACGAGGGCCTGCTATCGAAAGATAAGGTCCAAGTAGGGGATAAGAAAGCTGAAGCCAATATGGCCGAAGCTAAATCTTCAAACAAGCCTAAGGCCAAACCAAAGAAGAAGAGTAATGTTGCACCTGTGCCCAAGCCAATGAAGAAAAAGACTGCCAAGAAAGTTGACGAGGCCAAGCCCAAGGGCAAATGCTTTTACTGTAAGGAGGTAGGACATTGGAAACGCCATTGTCCGGAATATCTTCGTGATGTGAAAGATGGCAAAGTCAAGGCTGTCGCTGGAAAAGATAAGAAAGGTAATTTGGAATTACTATTCTTTGAATCTTTTAATGTAGCTAAAGATGTATCCACTTGGATACTTGATACTGGAGCTACTAACCATGTATGTTCTTCATTGCAGATTCTTAGTTCGTATGAGGAGCTGGAAGAGGGTTCTCAAGTGATGCGAGTAGGCACTGGGGCACTCATTTCGGCTAAAGCAGTGGGAGCTGTGGACTTGCATTTTAATAATAGAATTTTACATTTAAAGAATGTTTATTTTATTCCGAATTTCAGGAGAAATTTGATTTCTTATTCTGTCTTAGTTGAACAATCATTTTCTGTTTCAAATTTGAATGGTGAATTTGTTATTTCAAAGAATGACTTTGAATTGTGTTCAACTATAAATGAAAACGGTTTATATTTTGTATGACTACATAAAGCTCCCCTACTTAATACTGAAATGTTTAAAACTGCTCATCAAAGATCTGCTAAAAGGCAGAAAGTTTCTCAAGTAAAAGAAGATAAAACATACTTGTGGCATCTAAGGCTCGGCCATATTTCCTTGGAAAGACTCAAAAGACTAGAAAAGGTTAATGCCTTAGGTGAGTCATCCGTTGACACACTGCCTGTCTGCGAGTGTTGCCTGGAGGGAAAAATGACTAAGCGTCCCTTCTCATCAAAGGGTAATAGGGCCATGGGAACTCTAGACTTAGTGCATTCAGACCTTTGTGGTCCGATGAACGTACAAGCTAGAGGCGGATACGAGTACTTTGTGACATTCATTGATGACTACTCGAGATTCGGTTATGTTTATCTGCTGCATAGGAAGTCCGAGGCTTTTGGAAAGCTCAAGGAGTTCCAAGCAGTAGCCGAAAGGAAACTAGGCAAGTCATTGAAATGCCTTCGCTCGGATCATGGAGGTGAGTATTTAGATACTGAGTTCATTGACTACTTGGCTGAAAAAGGAATTTGTTTCCAACGTTCAGCGCCTAGAACACCTCAGCAAAACAGAGTTGCTGAGAGGAGAAACAGGACATTGATTAACATGGTTAGATCAATGATGAGCTATGCCTCACTACCTATATCCTTTTGGGGTTATGCTTTAGAAGCAGCGGTCTACATTTTGAATGCAGTACCGTCAAAGTCTGTCGAAAAGACACCCATTGAGATGTGGTCGGGACATCGCGAAAGCATGCGTCACTTCCGCATATGGGGTTGTCCTGCACATGTGCTGATGGACAAGACTACCAAGCTACAATCGCGTACGAAAGTATGTTTATTTGTAGGCTATCCAAAAGGTACACGTGGTGGTCTATTTTACGATCCGGAAGATAACAAAGTGCTAGTCTCGACTAACGCTATGTTTTTGGAGGAAAGTTATATGAAAGACCACAGACCTCGAAGTAAAATTGTACTAGAGGAATTACTCTCCGAGGACGTCAGGCCTATTGTGGCTGCTGATGTTCCTGTAAACAACACTAATAATACAACAGTCACTTCCGACATTCCTGTTCCACCTAAACGTGCTGCGAGAGTGGTTCGGCCACCGGTTCGGTACGGCATGGATTTAAAGGCAAACGTAGTCGCCTCTAATGGGGTGGAAGATGATCCTCCGACCTATAAGAAGGCCTTACTGGATCACGATAAGGATAAATGGATTGACGCAATGAATCAAGAGATGGAGTCTATGTACTCTAACTCAGTCTGGAAACTTGTAGAACTTCCTCAGGGTGAAAGGCCCATTGGATGTAAATGGCTCTACAAGCGAAAGAGAGGAGTAGATGGGAAGGTCGAAACCTTCAAAGCACGGCTGGTAGCCAAAGGTTACACACAGCGAGAGGGTATAGACTACGAGGAAACCTTCTCACCTGTGGCCATGATGAAAACCATCCGCATCCTCCTTTCGATTGCTGCATGTCTGGATTATGAAATCTGGCAAATGGATGTTAAGACAGCGTTTCTAAACGGCTTTCTCGACGAGGAAATCTATATGCAACAACCAGAGGGATTCATTGAAGAAGGTCGAGAGCACATGGTGTGCAAGTTGCTCAGATCCATTTATGGGTTGAAGCAAGCATCTCGTTCCTGGTATCATAGATTCGATCACACGATCAAGTCTTATGATTTCGAACAACACTTTGCTGAATCTTGTGTATACAAGAAGGTTATCAAAGATAGTGTTGTATTTCTAGTGTTGTACGTTGATGACATACTCCTAATTGGCAACGATAAGGGGATGATGTCCGACGTGAAAAGTTGGTTGACCACGCAATTCCAAATGAAGGATTTGGGAGAAGCGAGTTATGTTCTAGGGATCCAAATTATAAGGGATCGCAAGAACAAGATGTTAGCTCTGTCCCAAGCAACTTATATAGATAAGGTGCTGGCACGCTTCAGTATGGAGAACGCAAAGAAGGGTTTTCTACCAACCCGTCACGGCGTTTACCTCTCTAAGACTCAGGGGCCTCAAACTCCTGAAGAGATTGAAGCTATGGGAAGAGTGCCATATGCCCCGGCTATTGGTAGTCTTATGTATGCTATGAGGTGTACGAGACCTGATATTTGTTACGGCGTTGGATTAGTCAGCAGTTTTTAGTCAAATCCAGGGCAACCGCACTGGACAGCAGTAAAGAATCTCATCAAATATTTGAAGAGAACCAGAAATTATATGCTCGTCTATTCGAGTGGGAGTTTGGAGCTAGCGGGGTACACCGATTCTGACTTTCAGTCAGACAGAGATGATTCTAAATCTACCTCTGGTTCAGTGTTTTCGCTTGGTGGCGGTGCAGTAGAATGGAGAAGCCAAAAGCAATCCAGCAAATCCGATTCAACAATGGAAGCTGAGTTCATAGCGGCCTCGGAGGCAGCTAAAGAAGCAGTTTGGTTAAGAAAGTTCATCAGCAGATTAGGCATTTTCCCGAATGCTGAAGATCCTATTACTTTCTATTGTGATAACAATGGGGCCATTGCCAACTCTAGGGAACCTCGAAAGCACAGTAAGTCGAAGCATATAGAGAGGAAATACTGGGTGATCAACGATTTTGTCGATAGAGGGGACATTTCCGTCAAGAAAATCGCCTCCGCCGATAATCCTGCTGATCCATTCACCAAGACGCTGTCGATTGAAGCTTTTAGTCGACACTTGGAGACTATAGGTATTAGAGACATGTCTCATTTTCTTTAGAGCAAGTGGGAGTGATAGTTTGCTGTATTTTAAATAATAGGGTGTGCTCTAAAACAATTAATCACATGCTTTCGTGCAAGTGGGAGATTGTTAGGTGTGATGCCCGAAAGACAATTTTGTAATTGTTTTATTTAATAAATGAAATGATGTTATTATTCATATTTATTATACTCATATTCACCGATGTGACAATATTATTTACACTACAGAAAACCCTAAAGTGTATCGTTTATGTAATCACTTAACTCGGTGTATGGGATATACACGGGAGGATTGAGTTAGTGAAGATGTACTTAAAATACAATTAGCCCGTAGTGAAGTTAATCGAGAGTATCGGGTCTCTCCTTTAACATGCTATTAATGCGCCCAGAACACAATAGGTGTGATTGTCTTATCCGGACTTTCGGTTAAGAGAACCTAATGGGGCATTTATATATGATAGATATATCATATAGGGCTGGACCGATTTGATTAGAGTTCACGATATAATTCCGTAATCGAGAAGTCTTATCGAATCAATGGATGATCATATTTATGGATATATCTTAATCCTGAGGTGATCACAGTCAACTGCTTGAATCAGTATGAGGTTTGACTTGACGGTTAAGGATTACACTGAGTCTGTGGTCTGAATTACCCCATCTTGGCATTGTACTGGATTGAGTGAGTAGTCTGTGTTATCACAGATACGGAATCCATTCCTTCCATTTATGGAAGTAGATAGACAGTTCCCTTATTTGTTAATCCTAGAAACCGATCGATCGTGCGAGTTCATATTACACTGATTAGCTACCAGTGAGTTGTATGAATTAATTGATCACTAGGGGTTAATGGTAAATAAGGATAAGAGGTTCTAAAAAGGGTTAACGGTAACTTCCCGATTTAGAATGAACAGTCTATGGAGGATTAATCCATATGTAATGATTATATCAATGGACGCTTATTATTATTCTCGTGAGGAGATAAATATAATCTCATAATCGGAGGAGTGCAGTCACGGGATTATGGTGGCATATTCCTGTGATTGATTTATCGAATATAATTATTCTGTTCGTTAGATAATTATTTATTTGATTTATCGGAGCCGCTGATTATTAGTCCATGGTCCCCGACGTGCCTCCAAATATAGCATAGCTATTCTCGGACGTCGAATCCTAATAATATTAATTTAGTTCTTGATGGACTTTATTAAAATGATATGTGAATTAATTGTTTAGTGGACTATTAAATTAGTTGGGCTAAATAATTAAATATTTGGAAAAGACATTTTCCATAATCTTGGCCCAATTGTTGTGTAATAGCAAAAATTAATATTGACAAGGTCAATAAGTGATTTTTTCGCCCCATGCTTATTTTTTGGAACAAGAAATTATTTTCTTGTGTATTAATAAGACATGTGCATAAAATATTTATTGGATAAATATTTATGGAAAGAAATAAAGATAAATATTATTCTAGATTTGTTCTAGAATATTATGGGATTATTTTTATTTGATGGATTTATTTTAATTGCAAAATAAAATCCTTGGAGGTTTAGTTTTACTCTCCTATATAAAGAGAGTTCTCCTAAGCCTTACAACACACATAAAAATTCGACTATCAACTCTTAGAGAGAAGATAGAAAATTCGGCCAAGGGGTTAAGGGGAAAAATCTTGGAGGTTTTTCCGGGTAGCATATCGGGAGGGTTCGAGTCGAGAATTTCCTTCCACCGGGAGTTGCTTGGATCACACGTACGGAAGATCGCGGTGCTCTTCACACCTCCTTTTCTTTGCGGTTCATCAACTTGAATTTTGAGATTCAAGAGGTATGTTCTACCACCCCCTTGTAGATATAGATCTAGTTATGTTATTACGTGTATATTATAGATCTGGATCCTTAAATCGCTTCCGTTGCGGATGATATTACTAACAGATCAGATATCATCCGGACTCACGTAGTAATCCACATGAATCGCACGTAGAGCTTTCATGTCCTTTAGAGGTGTTGGGGAAATGTCTCGGTTCTCACCCGACAAAGTGACATTGGACTAGTGTGTAACAAATGTCTTATGTGGTTGAGTCAACTAGTGAGACTAGTAGGGTGTTGTGAGAGAGTGAAACATATATGTAACCATGATTGTTTGACTTGATCTGTGATATTATTAATATTGTTTTAATGTTCATCCTTGTGTTATAGTAGGTGTAGATTCGGTGTTTTTACCCTTTACTAAGTACGTTTGTATTTACCCTTTAGTATGTTCTTTTTCCCCACCCTGTTAAAAGTGATATAAGGAAATATAGTAGCGCCTTTACTAACACCAATTGGTTTTAGTACAACGGTAAGCGCTTGATCCTAATATGGTATCGGAGCGGGAGGTCATGAGATCAATCCTTGCTACCAACATTGTTTCCCAACTATATTGTGCAAGTGTTGGGCCTCTTTGTTGGCCTTGTGTGCCCTTTATATGCCTTTGTGTGCTATGTTGGCCCGGGCTTGTTATAGGCCCACACTTGAGGGGGCGTGTTAAAAGTGATATAAGGAAATATAGTAGCGCCTTTACTAACACCAATTGGTTTTAGTACAACGGTAAGCGCTTGATCCTAATACACCCGAGAAGGTGGTTTTGTTGTAGGTTGAGTTCGAGGAGTGATTTTTGAAGTTGCGGCAGTTGAAATCTATATTTCTTTTATTATGTTGTAATAATGGTATAGAATCTTTCTTTACCCTTTTCTAACAGTTTGTGCTAGTTGTACATTTGGATTGTAAAGAATGATTTGTAATAGTTGAATGAATATTCAATCTTGGGTAATATTTCTTGGGATGTTGTTTTAGTTGCAGTCTGTGTTACTTGTTGATCGTTGCAGTGATCTTTTAAGTTTTCTCGAGTCTATGTTTTCGTTTTTCGTTTGTTCTCTGGTGTTGATGATGTCAAACTTACGTATATAATCGATTTATTTTAATTATATACGTGTCGGACGTCATTTTTCCGGTTAATGACTTGGTATCCGGATCAGTATTGTCACAAAAATAAAAAACGATAAACCATAATGTGTATCATCAACCATAAACCATAAAAGGGTAAGAAGACATTACTCCAGCCTATGGAAAATCAATGCTGTCACCTGTCAATGTTTTTCACTATATGCCCATGTGAAACCACGGACAAAGAATTAATGCTGAGACCGATCTAAACCAACGCTCTTTGTACTTTTAAAAAAAAAAAATTTAAAATAGATGAAAGTGAAAGAGCTAAACCACCGTCGTAGCTGAGATTTTCACTTAGGAGTTAGGATTATTAGGTCAATTCAAATATAGGATAGTTATTAAGGCTGGACTGGACCGGACCGGCGGTCGGACTAGTAAAACCGGCGACCCAGACACGGAACCGATCCCGTTCGGTCGTTGGACTGTTTAAGGAGTCCGACCGCTCAAAACCATTGGTTGGACCGTTAAACCGTGACGCAGTTGCTTATTGGTCTAACCGATGTTTGTGTAACATCCCGACTTTTCAGAAAAGGGCGAAAGAGTCTTTTAACAAAGATTTAGAATTTTGTTTTATTTAATTAAAGGATTTAAGCCTTTGTTTTAAAAGAATAATAATAATAATAACAATAAAAATAATAATAAAAAGGAAATAAAAGAATTGGTTAATGGGAGGTTTATTTTGGGAAATAAAACTCCCCATTAACTAGTAGAAGTTATCAGATTTGTGAAACAGAAGAAAACATACGACATTGCTCTGAGAATTTGAGAAGAGAAAACAGAAAATAATTGGATACTTTTGGGTATATCTCCGCGACCGTTAATCCGTTTTGAAATCCGAAAGTACCGTTGGAATCGTGAGAAGACGAGGATCGTTTTGATACCAGAATTTGGGTCTGATTATCAGGTATGTTGGACTCGAATTTTCTGCTGTGAATTCATGAAACGGATCATGAATTCATGTTCTCGGATTTTGTTTCGTAGTTCTTTGTTTAGAAGCTTTGATCATCAATTAATTCATGTTAATTGTGATCTTTTAGATCTTGTTTGAGGCCTGTTTAGGTGCTGCAGAGTTTATCTTTGGTTTGTGGCTTCAATCAAGTAAGGGGCTCTTCCTAATGTTTAATTAAGTTTATGATGTTTAAGGTTGAGTGTTTGTGGTGTTTTAAATGCTAGATATCATGTCTACTTGTTGTTAGATGAATATGTGATGTTTAATTGTGTAAAAGTTGTACTTTTCTGCTATTTTGATGAGTATATGGTTGAAGAACATGTTTGGTTTGGGTTAGAAATCGTAAAGTGCAGAAATTGCAAGTTTTAGGTTTTTCTGATGCACAAGAGTATGCTTGACCAGGGCAAGCGCACTCCTGCGCTGGCTGAATGAAAAACAGAATGTTTACTGAGAGCACAAGCGCACGCTTGCTCAATGCAAGCGTACACCTGCTCAAGGCAAGGGTACGCCTGCTCAAGGCAAGCGTACACCTGTGCTTGCTGAATGAAAAACAGAATGCTATTAGTTACCCAAGCGCACGCTTGACCAGGGCAAGCGCACTCTTGACCAGTTTCTCATGAAAATGTGTTTTAATACTATACTTGGTTTAGGAACGTTCTCATGGATCTAATAACGTTAAATGAACTTGAACAAGCCCTGATTAAGATTCTGATGCGTTTAGTTCCGGCACCGAATGTACTCTTCAAAGGAGTTGAAGTTCGGGACCGTCGGAAGAGTATAATCGGCTTGTGCTTTGATGAATTAGAATTCATCAATGTCTGTGTATGTGTTAGGCCTTGTCTGTGTCTAGTGGTCCAGGGAAGAGAGTAGTAGATGTGAGGGAGATTACTTGAAAATACTTAGGAGGCTAGTTAACAACTAATAATAAACGTACGTGTGTAGTTAAAAGACTAATCATCGTAACATTCTTGGTAAGGCACCTAGCTATTTCGTGATGTGTGGGCGGTCAGATAAAGTGAATAACTCTGCTGGCCTATAAACGGCTAAATGGCAGGGGGACTTCGCCGAACGTGTACACTATCGGGTCTTAACCCGTGGCTATCGGTGTGACCCACTGATAGGTTGCAAACGATACCTCGTGGTGGGTAGCACCATGCGTTGTGCCTTTGAGTGCCGATGTGACAAAGATAAGTTAAGTTAGAAACGTTTAGTCACGACATGTTGATGAGCATGAAGTGAACCCTAGAATTGAGTCGGTCTCATAAAGATAATTTAATAATAATTAATGAACCTTTCGTTGTAAGACTTAATTATACATTACCTTCTTCCTCTTCCTAAGTACTTTGTACTTACCTCAATTGCATATGTTGTTTTGTGTGCTTTTGGGGTGAGAAGACGAACAGGTCAGCCTTGAGATCGTTGAGGAGTTCGATGATGATTTGATGGTGTTGGTGCTACGATGATGCTTACTTTTACTTTTCTATTAAGGTTGTGCTAGAATGTGTTGTAGATTTCTTTAATAATTTGTTGTACCTTCTGTTAATACTTTTGTAAGTCAAGTTTGTACTTTCTGAACATCGTACGTTGTAACCTTTGGAGAATCGTCGTTGTAATCTATACAATTCAGCTATAGTTGGTTGGTATTCTATTCTAGTTGCATTTATGAGTTTTTACCCGAGCCTTTTGGACTTCCGTTGCTTTAATTTTGATACGACGACGTAGAGGCTGGCGTATAATATTGGATTTATTTAATGTTATACGCGCCGAACGTTCTCTTCCGGATAAGGGCTCGGTATCCGGGAGCGGGGCGTTACAGTTGGTATCAGAGAGAAGCGTTCCTTGCTTTTCTAGGCTTCCCTTTCCTAAGATGAGATCTCTTTAGACCTCTTAGAACCATTCTTATCCCTTCTTGATCTTTCAGAGTGGCAGGAATCCGTAGAAGTTTCCTTGCTAACCTAAGTTTCAGTTCTTAAGATAAGGTATCTTAGATCTCTTAGAAACTTTCCGACCTTCCTTAATCTTGGTAGTAAATCCTCGTAAATCTAAGAATTCTTAGACCGTGGTCAAGTTGCACTAGGACCAAGTGAAGAGTCTTCTTAGGCGAAGGTTAGGTTGAGTTCTAAGCTCACATCTTTTATGTGATGCCCTCATGTTTGTTCTTTCTCAGATCCTTAATAGAATCCTATCTTCTTTTGGAGCTTTCGGACTTTTCTCGCTTTACTCCTTCCGTGGAGGATTTAAAGTTTTCTTATTGCAACATTTTGATTTAATCATTTCTTTGATTTTATAATTTGGTGTGATGCAAGGCGAGTAAACGATTTTGTTCACGTTTCTATATGTCTTTAATATCATTTCTGATGTTTCAAAAAATTCTGTAAATTTTCAGCCATTTAGAAAATTGCCTTTTCTACAATTTCTCTTTTGACATCAACTTAGTTTTCAATATGGATTGTTCATAAATTGCTTAACAAGGGGGAATACCCTGTTCAGAAAATTCTGCAGCGGTACTCATACTTGTGAATCTGTTTTGAATAATCTAAGCACCCCCAAATGACTTGAATTTTTGATATGTTGTAGAAAACTTTCTGATCTGCAATTTTTGTTTTGGAGTCAAGTGCAAATTCTTTCTGGTTTGAGCACAATCTGCAACACAATGCAGATTATAAATTTCTGAAAAATTTTGACAGCTAGCAGCAGTCGACGAAAATAATTATTTTAACCAACTTATGCCTTTCCAAAAATTTTGAATTTTGAGTAGCATTTGTAAAACTTGTATATCTACAACTTTTCTTTATACGCCATGTTCAAAATCAGTTTGGTTTGTTCTGTGCAAGTCAATCATTTCATGGTTGAGGTATGTACCTAAACTTTTAAAACCATTTAAGTACTTGTTCATGAAAGGCTAGACAAAATTCTTTCACCTTGGAAGTTTAGGTGTGGGGTTATAGGTGTTGGGAAGGCTTTGAAGAATAAGACTTTTAACTTAGTGGTTATCCGTAATAAGAAGTTTAGTAGGTAGATATTAAGTGTTGTAGACTTAATACCCTTGTGTGACAAGAAACAATTACATGGTGACTATCAAATCCCACGTTTTCTTTGACGAAGTGCTCTTTTATAATCATGTGGTTTCCTACTCAGTTACCCCGATTTCAAATGTTTTCCCATTTACACTATTTGTAACCCATGTTCTAGCTAAACCACCCAATTGAAATTTTTTTGAAACTCGGTAAATGTTCTCTCATTGCAAGGTTTTGTTTTCCAAGTGTATACATACTTTGATGTGTCTTATTTTTATTTTTTTTATGAAGACGTTTTTATCATGTCAAATGCTTGATTTAAGGAAACAAGTTTCTCATCCTTCGAACTATTTGAACTGGCAACTGCATATCCTTTCATTGCTTCATGTTTAGCAAATTCGGGTCAATACACTTTTGCATCCTAGTGATTACCTTCAATGCATCCCCTACACGATATTTTAGTGCAGAAAACTTTTTGTTTAAAGACTCAACTCTTTTGTTAGAGTTTTATACCATTTCGATAACCGGATGAAAGATCAAACCTTCTCAAAACATCCATTTTAATTACATACCCTTTTGTCTTCCGGTAAGAATACGTGAACAACCATTTCTTACCTAAGTGTCATTTAATAGCTCCAGACTACTTTTAGAAAATTATATATATACATATGTTCAAAAGTCCTATCGATAATTACTTTCAAAGTACTGCATCTTTTACTCCCTTACAAAATTTATTTTGAATAAGCGAGTAGTCGAACCTCTTTTACGTCTCATGCATGTCTTTTAAAGTTATGTTTTGATAAAGAATTTTAGCCTGCAACTTATTTTGTTAAAAGTATTCCTCGACAAAATTTGCTACAAGTGTTAAGTTGTTTTGTTTTATTTTAAACTTTCCTTCTTCAAATTGGAAGAAATGGCTTTCCGATTTTTTTTTTAACAAAGGGATGTCCTCATTCCTTTGAACATTTGCACCCTCGACGCAAACCTTTTAATGATTTCACAATAGTTCTTCTTGTGTTAGTCTTTGAACGACACAAAAATGTGTATTATTTGAAGTCCTTGTTTTCTTTACTCAGTCGCCACTTATGATTTATCCACGAAGCACTTCTTCAATTTACCTTTACCATTGAAACCTTCCGAGAGAATATTACTTGTCTTAAATAAATATATATATAAACATATATATATATATGTACATATTTGAATAAGATTTGAAACCTCTTCTACTTTCAGACCTATTTTGTTAAATCCTTTAATGGCTAAGTAAGGAAATTTTATTTTTGCATTCAATCATACCAGTTACTTTAAGATAAATGAAAATATTTTCAATATGGGTTGTATAGAATAATCTTTTGGTTGCAACAAATGTCCCAGTCACAGAACTTTTGTTTTATTGATTTTATTACAAGTAGCCTCATCTTGGTAAATCTTACATATCATCCATTTTGGGTTACCTAAACAAATTTTGTACTATATGCATGTGAACCAAATTCAAACCACCTTTCATTTTTTTTAGTTACATGTCTCAAGATTTCCTATTGCTATCTTCTTTAGTAGTTTCAGTTCCCAAGAAATTTTACAACCATTCTTACCTTTCTTCTGGAATCAAGGTGAGAATAAGTTTAAACATTTGTTTCTTGTATGTGTTTTACTTAAAGAAAAAAAAAAAATCTTTTACAACTCCAGTCTTCTGTTGAACTATAAAATTATGGTTGCTGATAAACTCACTGTCAAAAGTTGTTTCTTGTCTATAGAAAAGCCTTATAAGTTTGGTAGAAAATGTTCATATGGTTTCCTTTTTGAAGACTAGTAGAGATTGAAGTATGTCTGTGGTTTGGGTGTTCTATAGATGGGTTAGTGCTGGAATTGCTAACAAGGCGGAGTTGAAGTTCCTTAAGTTTATAGCTAGTTTCTTGAAGGTAAGACGGATGTATAAGTCAAAGTAACCCTCATATAAGTACGGAAACAGCTGTAAGGGTGACAAATGGACAAAGAACCTAGAAGAATACTACTTGTTGATTAATGGAGTGACTTATGACTTTTGGGACAAAGTGTTATAGGAGGAGCTAAGAAGTTAGATAGTAGAGTTGAGTATAAGGTAGATGAAAGGTGTGAATAAGCTAGAGTAGTGCTTGGTTCGAAGTACAAGATCAGTTGTGCTGGACGTATTGAAGCCTTGATGTCGAAAATACTAAGGTTCAAATCAGTTGGAGATAACGTTTTGTTTGATGGTGAACTAGAAGGTAGGCAAGCCGTACCTAAGATGAGAGTGGAGTTGTGTCTGGCAAGTTTCGAGGGCGAAACTTCTTTAAGGGGGGAAGAATGTAACATCCCGACTTTTCAGAAAAGGGCGAAAGAGTCTTTTAACAAAGATTTAGAATTTTGTTTTATTTAATTAAAGGATTTGAGCCTTTGTTTTAAAAGAATAATAATAATAATAACAATAAAAATAATAATAAAAAGGAAATAAAAGAATTGGTTAATGGGAGGTTTATTTTGGGAAATAAAACTCCCCATTAACTAGTAGAAGTTATCAGATTTGTGAAACAGAAGAAAACATACGACATTGCTCTGAGAATTTGAGAAGAGAAAACAGAAAATAATTGGATACTTTTGGGTATATCTCCGCGACCGTTAATCCGTTTTGAAATCCGAAAGTACCGTTGGAATCGTGAGAAGACGAGGATCGTTTTGATACCAGAATTTGGGTCTGATTATCAGGTATGTTGGACTCGAATTTTCTGCTGTGAATTCATGAAACGGATCATGAATTCATGTTCTCGGATTTTGTTTCGTAGTTCTTTGTTAAGAAGCTTTGATCATCAATTAATTCATGTTAATTGTGATCTTTTAGATCTTGTTTGAGGCTTGTTTAGGTGCCGCAGAGTTTATCTTTGGTTTGTGGCTTCAATCAAGTAAGGGGCTCTTCCTAATGTTTAATTAAGTTTATGATGTTTAAGGTTGAGTGTTTGTGGTGTTTTAAATGCTAGATATCATGTCTACTTGTTGTTAGATGAATATGTGATGTTTAATTGTGTAAAAGTTGTACTTTTCTGCTATTTTGATGAGTATATGGTTGAAGAACATGTTTGGTTTGGGTTAGAAATCGTAAAGTGCAGAAATTGCAAGTTTTAGGTTTTTCCGATGCACAAGAGTATGCTTGACCAGGGCAAGCGCACTCCTGCGCTGGCTGAATGAAAAACAGAATGTTTACTGAGAGCACAAGCGCACGCTTGCTCAATGCAAGCGTACACCTGCTCAAGGCAAGAGTACGCCTGCTCAAGGCAAGCGTACACATGTGCTTGCTGAATGAAAAACAGAATGGTATTAGTTACCCAAGCGCACGCTTGACCAGGGCAAGCGCACTCTTGACCAGTTTCTCATGAAAATATGTGTTTTAATACTATTCTTGGTTTAGGAACGTTCTCATGGATCTAATAACGTTAAATGAACTTGAACAAGCCCTGATTAAGATTCCGATGCGTTTAGTTCCGGCACCGAATGTACTCTTCAAAGGAGTTGAAGTTCGGGACCGTCGGAAGAGTATAATCGGCTTGTGCTTTGATGAATTAGAATTCATCAATGTCTGTGTATGTGTTAGGCCTTGTCCGTGTCTAGTGGTCCAGGGAAGAGAGTAGTAGATGTGAGGGAGATTACTTGAAAATACTTAGGAGGCTAGTTAACAACTAATAATAAACGTACGTGTGTAGTTAAAAGACTAATCATCGTAACATTCTTGGTAAGGCACCTAGCTATTTCGCGATGTGTGGGCGGTCGGATAAAGTGAATAACTCTGCTGGCCTATAAACGGCTAAATGGCAGGGGGACTTCACCGAACGTGTACACTATCGGGTCTTAACCCGTGGCTATCGGTGTGACCCACCGATAGGTTGCAAACGATACCTCGTGGTGGGTAGCACCATGCGTTGTGCCCTTGAGTGCCGATGTGACAAAGATAAGTTAAGTTAGAAACGTTTAGTCACGACATGTTGATGAGCATGAAGTGAACCCTAGAATTGAGTCGGTCTCATAAAGATAATTTAATAATAATTAATGAACCTTTCGTTGTAAGACTTAATTATACATTACCTTCTTCCTCTTCCTAAGTACTTTGTACTTACCTCAATTGCATATGTTGTTTTGTGTGCTTTTGGGGTGAGAAGACGAACAGGTCAGCCTTGAGATCGTTGAGGAGTTCGATGATGATTTGATGGTGTTGGTGCTACGATGATGCTTACTTTTACTTTTCTATTAAGGTTGTGCTAGAATGTGTTGTAGATTTCTTTAATAATTTGTTGTACCTTCTGTTAATACTTTTGTAAGTCAAGTTTGTACTTTCTGAACATCGTACGTTGTAACCTTTGGAGAATCGTCGTTGTAATCTATACAATTCAGCTATAGTTGGTTGGTATTCTATTCTAGTTGCATTTATGAGTTTTTACCCGAGCCTTTTGGACTTCCGTTGCTTTAATTTTGATACGACGACGTAGAGGCTGGCGTATAATATTGGATTTATTTAATGTTATACGCACCGAACGTTCTCTTCCGGATAAGGGCTCGGTATCCGGGAGCGGGGCGTTACAGTTTGTGTTAATCGTTGGGATTTAGCTATAAAAACAGAATGAATATTTCACATTTCTATAATCACAGCAAAACGTAAAAATCATAATTTCACTCATCAATAATTTGTCTTTTCATTTTTTCAAGCTCCCTCCATTCATGAATAATTGCGGTAAAAATACACTCTTCCTCGTCAAGATCAAGTCATTCAATATACCCTTCAAACAAAGACAAAGTTCATACTCACTTATTTCTTTTCAATTTCAAGATCTATTATGTATACTCAAAGCATGAGTTTGTTCATTTTTAACCGCTTTTCTTTTATTGTCTATGTTCTTATTTCTTCTCTTACGTTGGATTACATGTGAAAACTGATGTATTCATCCTTTCAATTTTTTTATTATGAATTTTGTACTAGTTGGAAATTGAGGGACTAATATGGTTATGTTATCTAGTGACCCATCGGTTGAACCAATAACCCGATGTTTTTTTCGGTTGAATGTAACTATAGATGAAATAAATTTAAGGGACCTTATTTAGATAACTAAATTAACATTAATACATGCCTAAGGTAAATGAAAAGATGAAGAGCATATGGGACTAAATTATCTTAAAAATATCTAATTAACAATACGCATATTAATTATAAAAAAAAAATCAAATAAAACATAAAAAAACACAACAACATGCAGGTTACAAATGTAATACTATAAATTTATGAGTAATGATACGAGCACAACTGTTGTGACACACAAGGACGGTTGCAAAGCTTAAACATAGGGAGCTAAGCCCACCTTAAACAAAAATTTGTGTTCTAAAATTCTATATAATCCGGTATAATATATTAAGTCATCTTAATCCAAATCACCCGATTATCTTGAGATATTCTACTAGCCCACCCGAAAAAATTCCTGTCTCCATCTTTGGTGACACAACGAGGGCCACAACGTGTATCTACACCATCGATCATAATATAAACTCATTGAACATTATTATATTCATTATGATCAACGGTGTAAATATACGGTGTGACACTCGTTGGGAAATTTATTGAAATTGTAGAAGTAACCGGCAATAACACAAACAATATTGTCTAGACAACTATAAAATAGGGCACCCGTGACAAACAACATCTACAATTTGTGTAAAAATCAATCGCCAAATAAATACATTCACAAACAAACAAAATGATCATAAAAAACTATTTTCCTCCTGCAATTTAAGAATCGTAATACAAGAAAAAAGATTGTTTACTTAATCATGTTGTCTATACTCTACAAAAAAAAATAAAAAATAAAATTTTATATATATATATATATATATATATATATATATATATATATATATATATATATATATATATATATATATATATATATATATGTTGTCTGTAAGATAGATGTTTTTAACTGGGTCTACGGCTAAAGCATAACACATTACTTGTATCGGCACACGAGCTATGCAACACCACTTTCTCTACTTTCTTTTTCCTAGACCCATAAATACTACGTAAATTAATTAAGTGTTGTCAAAACACTTTTTCTATTATTTTATTTTTCTTGTTTTTTCTTCTTTTTTTTTTTTCCAACTTTTTTCTTATACATATATACACACACATGTGTAAAGTTCATGTAACGTCCTGTTCCCGGAAACCGAGTCCATATCCGGAAAGAAACGTTCGGCACGTATAATATAAAATAAATCTCATATTGTACATAAATATCTACTACGTCATATCGAGTTAAGCAAAACGGAAGCAAAAGACTCAGGTATATTTTATTTTTCAACCAAACATCCAAGAATAGAAACTCAAAATTCTAATGATGAAAAAGTAATTTATTACAACGAAATTCCAAAAGAACGTATAACGTATGAAACCTCCAAAAGAATAAATAAAAGAAACTACAAATCTTAAAAAGAAACATTTCGTATTCTAAAACAAATGAAATGTCTAGTCTTAAAGTGTCATAAAATAAAAGATGAATATAAAACTTTAACGAAGGCGTCCTCAAACGTCATCATCAAAGTCCTCTTCGTAATCCGGGTCAACCTGTTTATCTTCTCATCCCCAAACACATAACAAATATGCATTTGAGGTAAGTACAAAGTACTTAATAAAAGTGTTGGGAATAAATTCAGTTTTGATGATGATTCATCTCATTCAAGAATATGTTTGTTTACACCCCATTGATGAAGTGCTGGAGCTAGATGTTATAGTGAAAGGCTAAAAGATGTCTAGAACTGAATGTAAGTTTTACTAGAGTCCGATAATTGTATAGGTTATATCGGACAAGCACTGTAATAGATAGAAGTGTCGTAAAACTGAAAACTAGAAATCATCTAGAAAACTAGAACTAAACTTAAGACGAAAGATGTACACCTAGAACTGAAGCTCACTCAGAACTGAAGAAGGTAAGTTCGCAGAGGGACACAGACTCGGCTGGCTTATCTACAACTGAAGGCTGAGGGAACAAACTCAGTATTTGAAGAACCGAGGGACACAGACTCAGTTAAGGAAGATTGAAGAACTGAGGGTTCAAACTCGATTCTGAATATTTTAAGACGAGGCTGTAAAGTTAGAATTTAGGTAAGTTTGTGATGGCCTGAATCGACTTTATGGATCTTGGAAGAAGACCTAAGTATCATAAGGACAATGATATCTCGGAAGATCTTTCTAAGGAATGGTGTAATCTGATTCGGTCACATAAAATCGGATAAATAGAGTATTGAAATTTTGAAGAAGGGTAAAAACTCGGTTAATGCTCTAAGTCGGTTAGTAAACTGAAAACTGACATACTCAGTATAAAACCGATCAGGTGACACAGTTTTATAGTCACCATCCAAGCAACTGAAAGTACATTCGAACGTTGTAAATCAAGGATTGTTATTGGATGAAGAACCGATATGTCAGAACGGTCAGTGACACCGGACATTTGAAAATATAGACGTTGATACAATTCGAATTCAAGCAAGATGAACGTTGAACGTCACACTATAAATAGAGGACTTTGCACCAAGGATGAAACACGGAATTAACAAGTTTACATGCATTTTTGTGCACAAGTCTAGTTCATTTGAATTGCTATCATATCTGCGCTCAACAAGATCATATCTAGAATTTCTTCAAGTGTTCAAGCTACATCGATCTTATCCAGATTTCTACACTTTGAAGAACCACAAGAAAAAATCAATTTATTGATTCTCATCCCAACTTTGATTCTCAATCAAAGGCTTAGACTGTGAAGCATTCCGGTCAAGGAGTTGCCAAGGACAGTTGTGACATTTGAAGTCGGGTAGACTGTGTTTGTGGTGGTAGCTGGAGAAGAGGCAATACAACCCTCTAAGGACTAGTGGTTCAAGCAGTTGAAGAGCAGCCATCCAACCTGTTCTTTAGTTGTTTAGATAGTGACACTAAGGATTAGTCAAGGACAATCATATAGGACTTTTTGTAACAACGTACCTCAAGGAGTTCTAGTGGAATTTTCCTCCTACATCACTGGGAAAGAATGGACTGACAGGATTACACCACTTAGAACCACTATAATTCTTACTCTACTTACTTTACACATTTACATTCTGTTATAAGCCTACACATTCACAAACCGACTTTCACCAGAATTCAGTTTAGCATACTCAGTTTTTTCTTATAGAATCAACAAGATCCAGATAAAGGCTAAAACTTATATCCGCTTCCAGTTGACTCGGTTTTGTATAAGTCAGTTTGACTTACACTCATCATTGTCAGCTCAACTCCACACAAGTTAAAACCGAACCTTAATTGTTTATTAATCTAGTTTTTGGTGACAAGTTTATTCACCCCCCCCTCTAAACTTGTATTAGCCTTTCTAAGGGACCAAAAATTGGTATCGGAGTAGTGTTCTTTAACAAGCTATTGTTGAAAACTCAACTGCTCTAACTATCTCTTCTAGTTGATCTCTTGAAAAAGCTCAGTCTTTCATTTTCCGGTTTTTGCATAATCTAGTTTTCATTCACTCGCACAATGGATAATATTTAGTATGCCAGACAGATGCTAATGTGCAACATGGACAGATTTGATGAATACAAACGTCGTTTGCAGGCCTTTCTAGCAGCTTCTCATGATGAGATGATTGAAGAATCAATGAGACTTGACATGGAAGATTCCTTCAAAATCTTCTCAGATCTTAAAGCTTATGAATTCAGTGAAGATTTCACCATGACAACAGCTCTAATCAAAGCCATGGAGGAACCCAAAACAACAGCTCTTGCAGCAGCAACCTCAAATGATAACCAAGAAACATGTTCTAGTAATCTTCAGCAAATGGATGAGATGGAGGAGCAGATGGCTCTAATGATGAATATAATTCGAAGAATGAAGAGTGGACATCCAGTTACTCAGAAGTTTACCAAGAAGACTCCTAAAAATAGGAAAGACGATGAATATCTCTACTTCAACTGTAAATATCCTAGACACTTCAAAGCTGAATGCCCAGAGCTGACTGGTAAGAGGACTCAGCAATGAAGAACTGGCAGAAGAGCACTTTTAGCCGGAGATGAGTCAGACTATGGAGCTGGCAATGAAAGATTATCAGATGACACAGCTTTAATGACTCATATGGAGAATCCTAATGAGGTATGTGAATCTAACTCTAAATACTCCTCATCTCAGATTTTCATAAATAATGCATGTTCTTCGACTGCTGACTCCAATCATCAAAATCTAGAATTAGAAGAAACACTTGACGAATTGATGAATCAGCAGGTAACCATCCAAGCTGGTTATGAATCAATTAAAGCTGAGAAAGAAGTTCTAATTCTTGAAGTTGAAAGATTGAAGTCTGAACTAAACATGATGAAACTGATAAAGGGAAGAATCAGTATCGGCCTAGTGCATCAGCAGTAACAACCGAATCTTTTGCTCAATCAAGTTCGGCCACTAGATTCAAATCCGGAAAGCCTTATGGAGACAGAACCGGCTTAGGATTTGATACACAGCAATCTTCTAAGGAAGGAACTAGCAAAACTGCCGAACCTAATATCAAAACTGGTATTAAGTTTGTAGCTGAGCAACTTCCACAGACTAAGAAAATTGCTGAACCAAGAAAGTCAACCTCACATAAGACAACTCAGTTTTCTAAGAAGACAGCTGCACCTACCAACAAAGGTAAATCAAATGGTAGATCAGATGTACCTCAAGGAAACAGAAATGCTAGATCTACAAAACCTGATCAAGTCAAGAACCCGAAAAATTATAATCAAAGTAAATCTAAGAATGATAATCATTCAAAGATTCACACATCTAGGGGGAAAGGCGGACTATACACCACTGATGATGATTGGAATTCTATTGAATCTACTATTAAAACTGATAAGAACAATCATTCTAGACCGAAGCTTATCACAAGTTTCAGTCCAAGACTCAGCAGAGAACTTATCCCAGTTCTCAGCAAAAGTCTCCGTATGAAGGTCATCCTAGACTTCAGTACAAAAGGAATGATGTTCATCATTCAACTTTCAATAATAGAAGACATTTTGGAAATCGGTTTAAACCAGAAGACCTGAGAAATCATATAAATGAGACACAATCCAAGAAAAGATATAATGGAAATGTGGCTTACATATATGAGAATAAGTGCGACAATTTCCAGAGAAGACCTTATGGAAATATACCCAGAGTTGTACTGCCAACTGATCACTATGGACCCAAACAGAGTTGGGTACCTAAAGCATTTTAATTTGTTTTGCAGGATATTTGGTACTTTGACAGTGGATGCTCTAGGCACATGACAAAGAGCAAGGACTGTCTCACCGATTTTGTAGCTAAGGATGGACCAAGAGTCAATTTTGGAAGTAAAGATAAACCTGGATACACAAAAGGTTATGGAAACTTAATCAGAAATGGACTCTTCAATCAGAAATGTATCTTACATGGAAGGACTTCACTACAATTTACTCAGCACAAGACAATTACGTGATATGGGATACAAAGTTACCTTTGATAAGGAGTATTGCATTATCGTCAGTGAAACAACTTTCCAGGTAGTTCTAGCCGGAAGAAGAGAAGAGAACATGTATGGTGTAGATTGGTCTACAGCAGTCTCAGAACATCGTGCATACCAAGACAGAACTCAGTTGGTTGTGGCACAAGAAACTGAGTCATCTAAATTTTGATGATATCAACTTGTTAGTAAAAAAAAACTTGGTGATAGGACTTCCAGAGATGAAATACAAGAAAGACAGACTGTGTGATTCATGTCAACAAGGAAACCAAACTAAAGCAAGTTTCAAGACTAAGTCTCAGCATTCAACAAACATGGTTTTAGAACTGATACATATGGACTTATTTGGACCAGTTACACCAATCAGTGTTAGTGGAAAGAAATACGCTTTGGTGGTAGTTGATGATTTTTCCTAGATATACTTGGGTCATTTTCATGACCAAGAAAAGTGAAACTAAGCAACAACTGACAGAACTTCTCAAGAGACTCCAAAATTAGAAGAGTGTTACAGGAGTCAAGATCAGATCAGACAAAGGAAGAAAATTTCTCAACAACATAATCATTGAAAATTGTGGAGATAATTGAGTACTACACCAGCTTGCAGCTACATCAACACCTCAACATAATGGAGTAGTTGAAAGGAGGAATAGATCACTCAAAAAAGCTGGAAGGACAATGATTTGTGAATCTAAACCGCCAGAAAGATGTTGAGCGAAGTTGTAAATACAGCTTGTTATACTCAGAATCGAGCTCTCATGAACAAGAGACATGAAAAGACACCTTATGATATTTGGAATGGAAGAAAACCAAATGTCTCATACTTTCATGCCTTTGGAAGCAAATGTTTTGTACACAATAATGGTTAGGATCAGCTCAAAGTTTTTCCACCCAAAGTTGATGAAGGAATATTTCTGGGTAACTCAAGTGTCCGCAAAGCTTTCAGAGTATTAAACAAGAGAACACTCAAGCATGAAGAATCAATACATGTGGTCTTTGATGAACCAAAGTTTATTGGAGACACCGGTGAAGACAAAGAAGAACCTGTTTGTCAGCCTTAGTCGGACAAGACTCCAGAACCAGTTTTCATTGATATTGGGAGGTTAAGGATCTCATTTCCTCGGATCAAGATCAACCTCGGTTGCTAGTAACTGAACCAGCAACTGAACAACAACAAGAAGGAACTAATCCAACTGAAAATGATCTAGCTCAATAAGAACCAACTCAACAATACGAAGACCCGTTGATGCAACCACCGGTTCATCAATGGATGAGAAATCACCCTGAAGAACAGGTGTTAGGTGATTTTCAAGTTGGAGTTCGTACTAGACACCAACTAGATGATAGCATGTTTTCTATCTCAGTCTGAACCCAAAGAAATCGAAGAAGCCTTAAACGATCCAGATTGGATTTTGGCTATGCAAGAAGAACTCAACGAATTTGAGAGAAATCAAGTTTGGGATTTAGTAGACAAGCCAGATCATGTCAACATAATTGGGACTAAATGGGTTTTTAGAAATAATGTTGAGGAAGATGGGAATATTATCGGAAACAAAGCCAGACTTGTATCTAAAGGTTATTCTCAAGATGAAGGGATAGACTTTGATGAAACTTATGCCCCAGTTGCAAGGTTGGAGGCAATCAGATTATTTCTTGCCTTTACTGCTCACAAGAAAAATTCAAAGTGTACCAGATGGATGTTAAAAGTGCATTTTTGAATGGGATACTTGAAGAAGAATCCTATGTTCAGCAACCCCGAGGATTCGAAATTAAAGATCAAGTTGACAAAGTCTTCAAACCGAGAAAAGCTCTTTATGGACTCAAACAAGCACCAAGAGCTTGGTATGAAACTCTATCTCGGTTTACGGTGGATAATGGTTTTACAAAAGGAACTATTGATAAAACCCTATTCAGAATGAAAGTTGAAGAAAGTACTCTCCTAGTTGAAATTTATGTGGATGACATCACTTTTGGATCAGAAAATGAGCAACTCTGTGAGAAATTTGCAAGTTTGATGAAGAGAAAATTTCAAATGAGTATGATGGGAGAACTGAATTACATTCTCGGTTTACAAGTAAGACAGATGGACAGTGGAATTTTCATTTACCAAACCAAGTATACAAGAGAACTGATCAAGAAATTCAGAATGGAAAAATCAGCTGGCATTGCAACACCAAGTGGAACCAATATCAGATTAAATGAAGATGAAGATGGCAAGGATGTGGATCAAACTCTCTACAGAAGAATGATTGGAAGTCTACTTTATCTCACAGCCAGTAGACCGGACATATCCTTTGCAGTTGGTGTCTGTGCCAGATTTCAAGCAAAACCTAAAGAAAGTCATCTCAGTGTTGTCAAAAGAACCTTGAAGTATTTAAAAGATACAGAAGGAGTTGGGATGTGGTACTCAAAGGAAGGTGAATTCAAACCGATATCCTACTCGGACTCAGACTATGCCGGATGCAGAGTGGACAGAAAAAGTACTTCAGGCACATGTCAGTTATTGGGAAATAGACTTGTGTCATGGTTCAGCAAGAAGCAAAACTCTATTTCGACATCAACAGCTGAAGCTGAGTACATAGAAGTTGGAAGCTGTTGTGCTCAAGTTTTATGGATTAGACAACAATTAAGAGATTATGGAATAGAAGAGGGACTGATTCCTATAGTGTGTGATAATACAAGTGCAATTGCTATAACCGACAATCCAATTTTGCACTCAAGAACCAAGCACATTGATGTGAGACATTACTTTATAAGGGATCATGTAGAGAAAAAGGACGTTACAGTTCTCTATGTTCTAATTGAAGATCAATTAGCTGGCATTTTTACCAAACCTCTGGACAAAGAAAGGTTTGCTAAACAATGATCTGGATTGGGAATTACTAAAGTCAGTCAGTCGGTTTAAGCTCAGTGATTCGTCAAGAGGATTGATCTTTGTCATGCTGGGTGCGCTCACTTGACAGATCAGTCATTGACATCAACAATCTCAAACTGACTAACCGAATTGGAGATTTGACGGAACTGAAGATTTGAGTGAACTCAACTCTTTTGTAAAACTGATATCGGTTTCCGTTTTAACCAGTCAAACAAAGTCAATAAAGGAACGGATAAAACCGAAAACAGTTACATCGCAATTAATTACGGCCATTTTTGTCAGAATTTGTAGCGTGTATACCCCCAATATGTCATATAGTGCACATCGGTTATACAAACCATGATGGAATTTGAAAATATTGTACAAATATTTCTGAAGATCGTGGATCAAATCACCAACCATCCTACTCCTATATATATACAACGATTTTTCATACTCTCTCCATACAAAAGAAAAATCACACTTTTTCCTCTCTAAAATCAGCCATAAATTTTCTCTTAAACTTTCAAAATGGTAGCTTTGATGACGGTTAAAATAGTCTATCCTACGGCATCAATATTCTATCCATTATGAGCTAAAACTAGTTGTTTTGACCTATAAATATGAACCATTTACGTTTAATGTCATATGTTGGGTTCGTGAGTCGAGAAATCTGCACTTAGCGTTTATTTTTCGTATTTTGATATTATTTCGTGCATTTGATGATTTTCAGGATACAGAATATTGGCTGAGCATGATGGACGAATCTGGAGTGGAATGAACGAAAAGAATGGGCCTAGGGTATTCTAGAAGCACCCAAGTTAAGTCGGCTGAAGAAAAAGGATGAAAATACCCTCGGTAACCCGAGGACGGCCGCCAACTTACCGAGGTCCAAGAAGATTCAAACGCGTTTTATTGGACGAGGGGTCGAACTAGATGATTCTAAGTCGGTTTAGATAGCTATAAATAAGAGGCTTCGCCTCAGAACACAAGTGTACAATTTTCGAGACAAGCATTATGCAATAAAAAGTTCTTTGTTATTTATTTTATTTTATTTTATGAGTTCTGGTCGGAGAGACGACGGAGTCGTCGCCTAGGGAGAGATCCGTATGATATCTACGCTCGTCTTTAAGGGTATGATTTTCTGTCTTTTCCAAGATGTAGATCTATCGTCGTTATATTCGACTAGTATGTCTTAATTGTTTATTTAGTTTAATTATGTAGTAGTTAGTTTATTTTACCCCATGTATTATAGATCTGATTCGTTGGTGATGAAATCATGAAATAGTAGTTGCGTTCTTCAGATCTGCGACGGTCTATATCACTAGATCTGAATACCTAGTAAATTATTAATTCATGATAATCGCGCCAGCTACGTTGATCGATAGATTTAATCTACATGTTTTTAGCCCGATCAACTATTTGCATGTCATCGTAAATTAACATGAATGACTGTTAGTGAAGTGTTAATTTGGACAATATCTTGATGGACCCTAGGAACGTGCTGGTCAATGTCGACAGCTGTCTAGGCGGGTTTGCGGTATGGGTTAGCGCTCAATATCGACAACTCTAGTTCTTTATGCGTATGGGCTATTATGGACCAATTAAGGAGGGTAGCTTGCGTATAGATTGTCTACAGCCATTGTCGGAGTAGATAGGGTTAGGAGTTGTACCCGTAGCTGAACAATGAATAAATTCACCAATGGGGAGGACTGTTGCATGTGTGGGGGAAATAACTAATTGCTCATAATTGAACTAATACCTTAGAAACTCTAGTTGGTTGAACTTGCATAATCTTGCTAGTTGATTGTTACCAATTTTACTACTGTCTATATTATAGTTGGCCATAGACCGTTATCGTGACAAGCTCAATCTTGATAATTAGATGTTCTTACGAGTCTTGTGGGATCGACCTTGATATGCCAGTACTCTACTACGATAGACCTAGTCCTATTGCTAGTAAGTTCCTTGCACGCGATCAAGATTTTTGGCGCCGTTGCCGGGGACTCGTGTCAAGAATAGTTTTTATTTAAGATTGAGTTTGCTGTATATATTTGAGTCTGTTTAATTGAGTCTTTTTTATAGTCTGTTTATACTAGAGTCGTACAGAGTCAGTTCTGTGAATTCTGGAAGAAAATTACCACCGGTTTACCGAGGGTCCACCCCGAAAAACCGAGGGTCCCGATTTTCCAGAATCGTTTCTGTTAGTTCAGAGTCGAGTCAGTAGTCGGAGTCTGTATTTTTGAGTCTGTCAGGCGTGTGTAACAGCCGTCGAGGCAAGTCACTAACTTTTTATTTTCTTTTTGTGTCTTGTAGTACGTTACACGAAGTTCTACAGCCAAACTCGAGAGATTCATACTTGAGATTTAAAAGTTTGCTAGACAAAAGAGAAAGGAACTCGAGATAGATCTGTTAGGCTGGCGGACGACGTGGTTTTGAATGAAGGAGATCACAGCGAGAGGGAAGAAGAGATTCCACCTTTGGAAGATACAGAAAACAACATGGCATAGAATGGACAGAATGGAGCAGGATTTGTGGTACAAGCAGATAGGAGAACTCTATGGAGTTATGCAATGCCTACGATTGAGCAATTCGTGCCAACAATTGTTCAGCCTGAGGATGCAGCTGAGGTATTTCACCAGAAACCAAACGTGATACAAATGGTGACTAACTACACTACTTTTCACGGAGTAATAAACGAAGATCCTAGTACATGTCACCAACTTTCCGGAGATAGTCAGCACAGTTAAGCCAGCAGGAGTACCAGGAGACAATATCAAGTTGGAATTGTTTCCACTCACTCTGAAAGACAAAGCGAAAATATGGTTATTGTCTCTAGCACCGGGATCGATCCAAACTTGGACCGACCTGCTGCAGAAGTTTATGAATAAGTACTGCCCACCTGGGAAGTCACTACAGATGAGACAAGACATTATGAATTTCAAGCAGAGACCCACTGAAACCTTTGAAGTAGCATGGGAAAGATTTAAGGAAGCACAGAGGAGATTCCCTCATCATGATATCACTTTGCCCGTACGAATGCATAGTTTTTATCACGGATTGCGGCCAAGTGGGAAAATAAGAGTTGATGCATTAAGAAATGGATGTTTTGTGTTGCTATCACCTAAAGAAGCCAAAGAGAAATTGGAGCAAATCACGCTTACAAGTCAATGGGGAACGCATCAAGTTGAAACCGCCAAAGTAGCTGCAGGAGTATTTGGAGAATATACTTCTCAAAATATCTTATACCAGCTAATGGCGATGAATGAAAAGATTGATGGCATGCAAGATCGCATAGCCAAGGTTGAGAAAGTACAAGATATTGAAGCAACCAACACCGAGGACGTGAACTATATAGGGATGAAAGGAAATCCTTATTGGGGCATGTATCGCCCAGGTTCTCACGACCACCCTGGTTTTAGAACGGTGGAGAGAGACCGAGACAAACCGGTGGATTCATGCCTCAATTCAATAAGTTCGGTGGTTGGGAAGCAACCATGGATAAAATGAGCTCATCTGTGACCGACACGGTCAATCAACTTACAAAATCCATGATTGAGCTAAATACAAACTTCACCACTTATTGTCGGAAGAATGATACAAGACCGACCAATCAAGAAGCCTTGTTGCGGAATCTATCACACCAAGTGGGGCAGATTGCAGAACAAGTGTCAGCCCGTCCTCCGGGAGGATTGCCAAGTAATACTGAGAAGAATATGAATGACGTGAATGCAATCATGACTAGAAGCGGAAAAGAACCGCCTAGACCTGTTATACAACTATCCCGGTAGAATCGAAAGCGGTCAGCAGCAGAACGCTGCAGAATCTGGAGAAAAAGAGGGGCCGGTAACCCAGGACACTACTCCGGTAAACCGGGAGTCTGAAAATGCAGCAGACAAGCAGGCAGAGCAGCAGCAGTCAGCAGGTAAGTCTTCACGAACTGTAACTATTAATCCTGTTACTTTACCATAGCCCCCTAGGAAATATAAGCCAAATAATGATGATGCGCATTATAAAAAGTTTATAGAGATGTTTAAAAAGTTGCAAGTAAATATACCTTTGGTAGAAGCTCTGGCCGGAATGCCAGAGTATGGGAAACTCTTGAAAGAAGAAATTTCTACCAAAAGGAAATTGTTAGACCTTGAAACCATTGCCTGAACGAGGAATGCTCGGCAGTTTTGCAAACACAAACTGCCTCCCAAGTGTAAAGATTCTAGGAGCTTCCTTATACCATGCACAATTGGAGGAGTATGCCTGAACAAAGCATTGTGTGATCTTGGAGCTAGTTTCAATCTGATGCCACTCTCTATCTTTCATAAATTAGGCATGAAGAGTTGAATGAGACATCTATAACCCTTCAATTCGCAGATAGGTCTATGAAGCAACCTTGTGGAGTGGTGGAGGATGTTTTGGTGAAAGTTGATAAGTTTGTATTCCCTGTAGACTTTGTGGTGCTAGACATGGAAGCTAATCATGATGTTCCATTGATCTTAGGAAGACCTTTCCTAGCTACGAGCCAAACATTTATAGATGTTCATAAGGGTGAGCTGATTCTGAGAGTGAATGAGGACAAGGTAGTATTCAATATGATGAATTCAATGAGATATGCTCAAGATGAAGGAGAAGCATGGTACATGCTAGATGCCATAGATGAACTTGTGTTGGAATTATATCAGCAAGTGTCACTAGACACAGAAGTAGCTGAGACTTTACTCCTGAAAGAAGAAGAAAGTTATGAGGAAACCTGGCCTGAGTGTAGTGAAGGCCAAGTGCGAGAAATAGAGCCTATATCTTCTGTGGATTTAGGAGGAACCATTCATAGACCTTCCTGGCACAAGTTCTTTGACTTACAGTTGACTGGCAAGTTGTTAAGATCATCGTTAGAAGATCCACCAAGGAACTTAATGTTAAAACCTTTGCCTTCTCACCTGAAGTACGTATACTTACAAGATGATACTCTCCCTCTTATAATTTCAGCATCATTATCACCTTTAGAGTAGGAGAAACTTTTAAGAGTACTGAGAGAGCATAAGGGAGTGTTTGGGTGGACGATTGCAGATATTAAAGGAATAAGCCCATCGGTGTACATGCATAAGATCACTATAGACCCCGAGAAGAAAGAGGTAGCACAACCTCAAAGGAGGTTGACGCCACAACTGAAGGATATTGTTAAGGAAGAGATCATAAAGATGTAGGAGATGGGAATCATTTTCCCAATTGCAGACAGTGAGTGGGTAAGACCAATTCATGTGGTGCCCAAGAAAGGAGGATTCACTGTCCAACCTAATGAGTTTGATGAGCTAATCCCCATGAGATTAATTACGGACATTGAGTTTGCATAGACTTCTGGAAACCGAATGATGCAACTCATAAAGATCATTTTCCCCTACCATTTATTGATCGGATGTTAGAAAGATTAAGAGGTCATGCGCTTTATTGTTTCTTAGATGGATATTCTGGTTATTATCAGATCTATATTGCCCCCGAGGACCGAGATAAAACATCTTTCACATGTCCCTATGGAACATTTGCATACAATAGCATGCCCTTTGGGTTATGTAATGCACCAGCAACATTCCAAAGGTGCATGATGTCATAATTTGTGGGCATGGTGGAGGATTTTCTAGAGATTTTCATGGATGATTTCTCTGTATTTGGAGATATCTTTGATAAATGTTTGGACAATTTGAGTAAACTGTTGAAGAGATGTGAAGAGACCAACCTTGTACTTAATCGGGAAAATGCCATTTCATGGTTACAGAAGGAATAGTGTCGGGTCATAGAATTTCAAAGAAAGGAATGGAAGTTGATAAAGAAAAGATAGAGGTGATAGAGAAGTTACCCCCTCCAACGAACTTGAAGACGTTGCGAGTCTTTCTTGGCCACATAGGATTTTATATGAGGTTTATCAAGGACTTCTCTAAAGTTTCTAGACCTTTGACGGAATTGCTTGCAAAGGATGTACCTTTCGTATTTGGTGAAGAGTGCAAGAAAGCATTCAACATATTAAAGAAAATGCTTATAACCGCTCCAATTCCGGTAGCACCAGATTGGAACAAACCTTTTGAGCTTATGTGTGATGCAAGCGACATGGCGGTTGGAGCAGCCCTAGGAAAAAAGGAGGATAAAATCTTTAAGCCTATCTATTACGCCAGTCATACCCTTAACCGTGCCCAGAGGAATTATGCGACTACGGAGAAGGAACTCTTAGTTGTCATCTTTGCATTTGATAAGTTTCGACCTTACCTGATAGGATCGAAAGTCACTGTATTCACTGATTATGCAGCTTTGGAATACCTTCTAACCAAGCAAGACTCCAAGCCGATATTATTAAGATGAATTCTACTCTTACAAGAGTTTGATGTGGAAATCAAAGATAAAAAGGGATCTGAGAACCAGGTGGCTGACCACCTGTCAAGGTTAACTTTGCTGGAAGAAGAGCAACCGACTGAGATTAGGGAAAGCTTTCACGATAAACAACTATTTGCCGTCGCAGTGGTAACTCGGGTTGAATCTCAGACCCGATATCATACATCAAGGGTGGGCAAGGTATACCATTTGTTTGTTGACATTGTCAATCACTTAGCAGGAAAGTACCAACCACTAGAATTCAATAATGCAGATAATAAGAATTTTTTCACATATCTGAAGTATTATCATTGGGACGACCCCTACCTATACAAGTTGTGCCCGGATGCCATGCTAAGGAGATGCGTTCATGATGATGAGATTCCAAGTATTTTGCACATGTGTCATTCTAGAGAAGCTGGAGGTCATTATGGGCCGGACAAGAAAGCAGCAATGGTACTGCAGTGAGGATTCTCTTGGCCAACAATTCATAAATCTGCTTACGAGTTTACAAGATCCTGTCATTCTGTCAAATGACTGGCAATATTTCTAAGCGGAATGAGATGCCACTGCAGAGTATCTTAGAAGTGGAAGTATTCGGTGTTTTGGGAATTGATTTCGTTGGGCCATTCACATCGTCAGAATCAAATCGTTACATCCTGGTAGCAATCGATTATGTTTCCAAATGGGTGGAAGCGGTAGCTTCACCTACTAATGATGCCAGGGTTGTCCTGAGATTTCTTAAGAAAAACATTTTGGCGAGGTTTGGAGTGCCCAGAGCCATAATTAGTGACGGAGGGAGTCATTTCTGTAATAGGTTGTTTGAAAATTTGATGACACGATATGGGGTTAGACATAAGATTGCATCAGCATATCACCCCCAGACAAGTGGACAGGTAGAAGTCACAAACAGAGAGATTAAGAGAATCTTGGAAAATACTGTGAATCCCACGAGGAAGGATTGGTCTTTGAAATTAAATGACTCTCTTTGGGCGTACAGAACCGCTTACGGGACCACGATTGGGATCTCACCATATATGATAGTGTTTGGAAAAGCATGTCATTTATCGGTAGAACTTGAGCACCGAGCACTGTGGGCTACCAGATTTCTAAACATGGATGAGGATTTAGCCGGTGAAAAAAGAATGCTAGAGTTGAATAGATTGGAAGTGTTAAGACTTCAAGCATATGAAAATGTAAGGATTACAAGGAAAGAACGAAACGCATGCATGATAAGAAGATTCTGAACCGCACATTTCAAGTAGAAGATAAAGTGCTGGTATACAACTCGCGTCTTCGTCTTTTTCCAGGAAAGCTGAAGTCAAGATGGTATGGACCACATGTAATCATGAAAGTCTACAATTCAGGTGCATGTGAAGTTAGACATGAACACTCTGGGTAAACTTTCACAGTTAACGGCCACAGGCTGAAACATTACCTAGAGCACACATATAACCCTGAATTGGAAGTCTTTACGTTAGAGGAGCCGGAATATGAATGAAGGAGCCCTATTAGCACAGTTGAGCTGATGGCTATAAACTCAGAACTATTTTTAAACCCTCATTTATGGATTTTGTTTATTTAGGTTATTTTGAGTCAATAAAGTAGCATGACAATCGCAAGGTTTTTTTCATCACATATATCTTCAGTCATCCGACTAAAGATATATGTGGTTTTTTCCTTCACGATTCTCATGTGATACCCTCGTATAAGTGCTCGCGTCTTGCTTAGGCCGATAAAAGAATAAAGTGGCTTAAACAGTTTTTGCTCATTCCTCCCGTATGCACAATTACCGCCACCTTATTTTATTGTTGCCCTTCGCATATTACTCACAGTTTTTGGAAGAATTTTGGGAAAGCGGTAATAACTTGGAAGAGGAATGACCTAGGAGCTAACGACCACGCTCCGGGATTTGTTTTGACTTAGCCAACATTTCCAGAGCTAAGTAATTTTCCTTTTCTTTATTATTAGTCATTGGGGACAATGTCTATAATAAGTGGGGGTAGGCGAATTAGCTAGATAATCGGAAAGGGAATAATTTTGAAAATTTAACACTGTTTTTAGCTTGCTATTTGCACGTTTTCGAGTAAGGAATCGGTAGAAAAGGAGCCCAAGTTCAATTTGAAGTGAGATATAGCATATTCAATTTATTATGAAAGAATGAGCATATGTTATGTTGCGTGAAGTAGTAACTTATTAACTACTATTTTATCATCGCAATCAATATTTGAGCACATAATCTGAGTGAGAAGTGTTTAAGATTAGATGATGAGTTGTATTTACCGGGAATCATTATTTCTCTGTCTATATACTTTAACAAATTGTTGTAAGACAAGGGAAGCAACTTGGATGACGAAAGGTAACCGGGACAAACGGACTTGTGAGAGAAAGAGAAAAAATGTGAGGAAATCTACCAGAAAGAATACATAAAAAAAATGAAAAAAATAGATATGAAATAAAGGCAGAGAGGGAAGCAAACTCGTGTAAAAAGGCACGACCCTCGCATGAAAAGAAACAAACGAGGACTTAAGAGCGATGCTCGGTCCCCGAGTCCGCCCGACCCAATTACGGTACCATGTTGTGCAACCAAGTCAGAAGGCAAGATGAGCGATTTTATGCACAAGCAAGTTAAGATTGTGTGGTTAATGCAACTTGATTCTTCTCACGAACGCACTATCACAACTGATTCATCACACGACACATTGTCGCGTGATAAGTAGTGATTAATGGGGAGCTTATGGATTGTGGCTTGATGTATGTTTCTGCCGGAAATCATTATTGAATATGTGGTACTTAATGGGCATTGTTCTTGGAGGTACATTCCGCCTTGATACTCTGCTCGCGGACGAGCAGTAGGCTAGTGGGGGGTAGTTGATGATGGTTAAAATAGTCTATCCTACAGCATCAATATTCTATCCATTATGAGCTAAAAATAGTTGTTTCGACCTATAAATATGAACCATTTACGTTGAATATCATATGTCGGGTTCGTGAGTCGAGAAATCTGCAGTTAGCGTTTATTTTCCCTATTTCGATGTTATTTCGTGCATTATTTGATATTTTCAGGATACGGAATATTGGGCTGAGCATGATGGACGAATCTGGAGTGGACTGAATGAAAAGAATGGGCCTAGGGTATTCTAGAAGCATCCAAGTTAAGTCGGCTGAAGAAAAATGACGAAAATACCCTCGGCAACCCGAGGATGGCCGCCGACTTACCGAGGTCCCAGAAGCTTTCGAAACGTGTTTTCTTGGACGAGGGGTCGAACTAGATGATTCTAAGTCGGTTTGGATAGCTATAAATAAGAGGCTTCGCCTCATAACACAAGTGTACAATTTTCGAGACAAGCATTATGCAATAAAAAGTTCTTTGTTATTTATTTTATTTTATTTTATGAGTTCTGGTCGGAGAGACGACGGAGTCGCCGCCTAAGGAGAGATCCAAAGGAGATCTACGCTCGTCTTCGAGGGTATGATTTTCTATCTTTTCCAAGATGTAGATCTATCGTCGTTATATTCGACTAGTTTGTCTTATTTGTTTAGTTAGTTTAATTATGTAGTAGTTAGTTTATTTTGCCCCATGTGTTATAGATTTGATTCATTGGTGAAGAAATCATGAAATAGTAGCTGCGTTCTTTAGTTCTGCGACGGTCTATATCGCTAGATCTGAATACCTTGTAAATTATTAATTCATGATAATCGGCGCCAGCTACGTTGATCGATAGATTTAATCTACATGTTTTTAGCTTGATCAACTATTTGCATGTCATCGTAAATTAACATGAAGGACTGTTTGTGAAGTGTTAATTAGAACAATATTCTTGATGGACCCTAGGAACGTGCTGGTCAATGTCGACAGCTGTCTAGGCGGGTTTGCTGTATGGGTTAGCGCTCAATATCGACAACTCTAGTTCTTTATGCGTATGGGCTATTACGGACCAATTAAAGAGGGTAGCTTGCGTATAGATTATCTACTGCCATTGTCGGAATAGCTAGGGTTATGAGTTGTACCCATAGATGAACAATGAATAAATTCACCAATAAGGAGGACTGTTGCATGTGTGGGTGAAATAACTAATTGCTCATAATTGAACTAATACCTTAGAAACTCTAGTTGGTTGAACTTGCATAATCTTGATAGGTGATTGTTACCAATTTTACTACTGCCTATATTATAGTTGGTCGTAGACTGTTATCGTGACAAGCTCAATCTTGATAATTAGACGTTTTTACGAGTCTCTGTGGGATCGACCGTGATTTGCCAGTACTCTACTACGATAGACCTAGTCCTATTGCTAGTAAGTGCCTTGCACGCGATCAAGCTTCCATACAAACTCGGAACAAAAGACTAATCATCGCACCTAATACGTTCACACTCAGAGAATTTGAAGAGATGTGTGGTAATACCCTTCTCTCCAGTCATATAAGCGAGAAGATATGAAGATTACAAGGTTTGAAGAACCTGCTGGAAGCAGAATTGCAGCAAGATATGGACTTGGAAGGTCTACTACAATTTTGGGAAAAATATGAAGATGCTTAAGAACTCTTTGATAACAGGAGTTCATGGACATAACATTTTGTGAATGAAGACATTATCAGACAGCTTTTTGGTTTCAAAGATCCCTTTGTGAAATAAATTGACCTAGCCTGTCTGCCACTTCAACGCAGTGCCTTTCTTAGTCAAATTTTAGTTTCAAAGCAACCAACAGTAGTCGATACACATATCAAGGACCTCAAACCTGAATTTGGTCTTCTCAGCACATGGATCAACAGACATGCCGTCGGACAACACAAATGACTAAATAAAATAACTGAATATGGAATTTACCTAATGAAGGTCATTTGGGATGGATTCGAGTTCAATTGGGGTGGATACATTTTCAATCAAATCAAGCAGCAACACTTGGCTGAATTAGCAAGTGTCAGTAGAGTCCAAGCTGAAGGAAGACAAACCGAGGGTAGATTTTGACTGAAGAAATCACTTAGCTTAGTGATTCAATATTATTTGGAAAGACTCAGAGGTGGGAAGAAAGTGAACCAAACTGCTACTTGTTCCGGATTTTATTAATACAAAGTAAACAAGTAATAAAACCGGTTAACCTCAAGTGCAAGGATCGTAGTACAGAGGCTAATGCCAGGTCGATCTTACGGGGAACTAGAAAGTTGTAAATCCTAGTTGTTGTTTTAACTAATTATGTCACGAACTACACTAAACAGTGAATTAATCTAAACAAAGATTGCAGAAAATAAACTAGACAGAGGAGATTATCCAAGGCTAGGAAAGATACGGGCAATGAACTTATTAACTAAACTAACTAACTGCAAAAAGTAAATTAACGAAGCGAAACAAGACTCAAGTTGCAAGGATTTAAAATCAAATGGTAAAAGGCAAACGAGGATTGATCCACCTATCAACATGTATTGATCTCCTATCTCGATTATATGTGGTATTTATCTAGGTTGTGATTCACCTTAACTAAACATGAACCCTAATTCCTTAGGTGATTCGTCTATTAACCTAGTATCTTCCAATGCTAGATTAACGCGTTTTAAGATCAAAGGTGTCAACTTTTACGTTTAAATCTAGTGATTAGACTTACTAACTTCCGTTATTATAAATCTAAGGACTATTCTTATCTATGGTGATATAAAGGTTTATCATGACTTCCATCAAGCATAAACACATATCATACATGCAAATCTTCCGATATAAACGCAATTAAACACGGATAAACATAAATAAGAAACAACCTTGAATAAATAACTCATAGTATAATCGAAATACAGAAATCAATCCAAGTTGATGGCTTCACAATTCTCGTTTGATTGAAGCTTTAGCTCCTGGACATCCTCAGCAACTCCGTTTTGCAGAAGTATTTCATAGAAACTGCTATAAACTGATCTAATTTAAAGTTGCATAAAAGTGAAAGAAAAAGAAGTAAAAACGCAGCCTTAGCCACCCCTAGGGTTTAGGGTTTGTATGATGTCGAATTCTCTCCCATATGTGTGAAAAAAGCCTCGTATTTATAGCCTCCAAAGTCGGTTTGGGTAAGTCGGTCCGGTGGACGAGCGTTCACTATAATGGACGAGCGTTCGAAACTCTTGAACTCTCTGCAGACGTTCGTTCAGCTTCCGTTCATGCTCTCAGTACCAAAATCGGTTTTATGGACGCCCGTCTGAATTTCCGGACGCTCATCCAATATGGACGGAGTATAGACGCTCGTTCAGTGCGACTTGAATAGGATTCTCGCATACTTATCTCTTTTCTTCACTCCACATCATCATTATCTCTTTCTCAAATCAACTTAGCTCGATTTTTGATCTCTTTTGATCATCATTTGAACCACGAAATTTCACCTATAACACATGGAAAATATCGCAACTGTAATAAAGTCCAAATAATCATAATTTAACCATAAAACCACATAATTATATCAATATTGCGATTAAGTCTTTAAAAACATCGTTTGCTCAATATTTTAATACAAGACCGATTACTATGCAAATTACACAACATAGAGGGAAAAACATCGTAAAATATATCCTTATAATTCATAGATTTTCACCCTTAACAACTCCCCCACACTTAGCTTTTGCTCGTCCCGAGCAAAACAAAACGAAAATTAGGGCTCGAGACAAAACAGACATCTAAACAAATATAGCATACATTCAATAACGTAGAGGTTCACCGATGTGTGGTGTGCAAAGCCATAGAAAACTTCCACTAAATCCAAACTTGAGAAACTCAAAGCAAAACTAGCTAATACCCCCTCGTAGACTAGCAATGAATGACACTCATAAGATGTACCCTACAAACGTGACATATCCCGGAAAGAATGATCGAATATATCTAGGGTCTTTCGACATACTCAGAGGATAATCCCTACATCATATCTTTCGGTTTTTTCTGGGGATAAGATAGACGATAACCGAGCCTTATTTCGTAACGATATCTTAGTTGATTTGACTTATTCACTTTAAACACACATTAGGATAAGCCATTGCCCTCATAGTAGAATAGGACATTTCGAGATAATCCCCTACCTTACTCCAATCATAAGGCAGCTTTCCCTAACTGTCGGAAGCTTTTAGTCATCATGGTGGCCTAGGACATACGTGGTATACCCTACCTCACTCAAATCATCGACTAGCTTTCGACACACCCATTTCATTCATTAATTCAACTTTTTCACTTTGGACAATAGTTACGTGTACTTATCACATTCAAACCTTCAGATATTCACAGTATGTCATACCTCGGAACTAAATACAAACTATCATAAATCTCAAGATATATACGTAGCACTAAGCACATGTCTTATAAGAAAATCAAAAATTACTAATCCACACGGGGTAATAACTCTATAGAATAGCTCATCGTCACTATGGCTCGTGAAAAAAATAGTGTCAGGTGAAACAACTAACTTATCAAGTACATGAAATATCGCATAGATGACTATAAAAACAACGAACTTCAAATTGAATTGCCTACTCGGGACCAAACAAAGACAAAAGTGTCGGAAAATTTTGAAAAATTACGCTCATTTTGCATAATAAAAACATTCTAACGTATTAAACAAACTTATATGCATAGGTACAAATTGAACAAATCGAACTATCCCCTCCCCCACACTTAAAATTCAACATGTCCGCATGTTGTGCAGAAGATAAAAAAGGATAAGAACTTTGCTGAATTTGCGTAGAAAACCGAGCCGTTGGTCAGGCTGGAGCATGAAAAGGCCAACGCTCGCAAAAAGCGTGGAAAAACGTCCCAAAAGTAACTCAAACGGATCTCGACAAAAACTACCGCTGCAAAACTCGAGAAACAGAAAACTCGGGGGAAAATGGGGTATAATATGGCAGTAGAGATATAAATCAAAACGGAATAAAAAGAAAAGATCATCGATAAATATGTCAACACAAGTCAAAGAACGAGAAACTAGAAAGTACAAGAATCATGAAAAGTAACCAAAAGTAAAGTAGCAAAAGTTATAGGTACAGCCAATCGAATTAAAGGTATCAAAAAGTGCAACAACAACCAGAAAGATAGATATAAAAATAATAACTCAAGGCAGCCCTGGAGTCGTCTCAGCAGCAGGATCGTCAATAGCATCATCAGCAGGAGCACCAACTGGAGAAGGATCGGAAGAAGGGACATCAGCTGTAGATGCAGTCTGTGTAGGGTCTGGCTGTGCAACAGGATCAGCAGTGGTCGGCTCAGCATCTCTATCAGTAGTAACTCTCTCAGTCCTCGGATCCACTGGAGTCTCCTCATCATCAGACTCGGGTTTCTTCTCTAACTTGACCACCTCAGCTATCACCCGCTCTATCTGCTCGGAGAAGACATAATCCAAATTACTTGCATTGAATACCCTCCTATCTCCCGGTTTCCTTCCATCAACTATACAGTCCAAAACCGATAAGATATTATCTTGGCCATCCCGGATATCACTCAACATCGCCCTCAAACTATGAGCCATACTATGCCGAGTAATCTCGGAAGAAGATAATCCAAAAATAACTGAAGCTCGAGGCGGGGTCGATGTGGAACCAGGCTCAGAAACGGGAACAGCCTTCTCTCTACGAATAGGGGGGTAACTCTTGGTCTTATGGTCCGCTGCATACTCTAAAACTCCTGCATCGAGACATAACTGATGAATCAAATGTGGAACTATCAAACTCCGTGTGTATACCTTATGGTTCATGGAAATCTCATCGAATAAGGCTTGACCTACATCAACATTCAATCCGAATGCTAATGCATACAACATCTCAAGATCACTAATCTGAAAATGAGTAAGATTATTCTTCGGGATCAAACGACTCTGAATAAAACGGCATTGGACTCTCCAATCGTCGGTCCAAGTCGTAGTGATCAACTCCTTCCTTGCACCAGTGGGCCTCAACACCCACACCACATCCGGACAAACCTTCAAACGCAATTCCTCCATAGGATCTCGACCATCCTCATGTTGCCTCCGAGAAATCTCCTCTTGATAGTCTAAACCCTCGAAAACAGACAACTTGTATTTCTCATTTATGACCTTAGCAGAAAAAGGAACCTTGACACCTCGCACCATAACATACTCTTCATCTAAGTCCGCCTCAGAAAAGCTTGCATAGAACTCTCGGACAATAGAGTCATTGACAGGAGTAGGAGGAATTTTTGTTAAGGCAGACCACTTCCTAGCCTTTAACATCTGAGCGAAAGCAGGATCAACTTGAGACACTTTCACCTCTCTATCAAAAATAAGACTCCTGGTTGAGTAATGCTTAGTGTAGGCTTCATGTGCTAAAGGATTTACAAACCGACGAGGTATCGAAAGAGGGATAACAGTCTTAGACTTTTTCTTAGGAGGTGCTCTCGGTTCAGGGTCTTCTTGCACAACATCCTCCTCACCACCCTCAACTCTAGATGGTGATGACGGTCAAATTGTACCCGTTATTCTATGATCTTTATCCCAAATTCTAGGTTGAAAGAGCATTAATGTAGAGATAATAAGTCGTAATATGCCTAATTTGCGTATACCCCGAGTTACGATTCGTTATTCTGCATTTCGATTATTTATTGCATTATTTGGTATTACAAACCATGTTTTTATATGATAAATGCAGTGAGCATTATGGACGGACTACGGATAAGGAATTAAAGATCCAGGAAAATGCAGAGCCCAGCAGAAGATAGAAGACAAAGCCCAAGAGAAGTGAAGGCTCGGTCGACCGAGCCCAGCCATTCGGTCGACCGAGTAGGTTTAGAGCCCAGCACAGTCCAACGTATTAATTAAGTCGGTTAGGGTTTAGGGAATCCGATCCTTAGTCGGTTTCTAAGTCGGTTTTGAGCTCTATATAAGCACATTGTCATTAGTATTATTCATTCATACCTTGATTAAAATTATTGATAAAAGAGAACTACACATCGAGGGTTTTTCAGCAAGTTAGGGCTGCAACAATGTAAGCCCTTAATCTTCATGTTTTATTTTCGAGTAATTAATTCTTCTAATTATGTTCTTATCGTTTGAATTAATTAAACATAGCTAGATGATGTGAATCTCGGCTATGACGTTAGGAGGTGGTGACACCTTGTCTATAAGGGTCCCATGACCTACGTCATAATCTAGATTTATTCATGACTCTATGTGATTTAATTAATGTGCATCTATGATAGTTTATATAAGTGATGTACGAATTATTGTTTAATCTGTTCTGTATGAGGAAACGCTGAGAGGTTGGTTCTAGGATGTAATTAGGGTCGAGTTCGTCCAGGTGACCGAACAAAGCCGTTCGGTCGACCGAGCCTCTGCACTCGGTCGACCGAGCCCTAGTTTCATCAGTTTAATCTGCCACGTCTTTATGGTGGGTCTAACCTAGTTGAATTTACTTTCTCAGTAGGTATGGCTACGGCTACGTCGCTCGTCAGTTTTCCATTAGCGTGTTATTAGGAAATACCAATATAAGACGTCTGGTTCGGCTCACGAACGATCTTTCGGGACTTTCAGCAAGATCTAGATTAGTTTTGTATTAGGGAATTGTCGACACCTAGTCATACGTGAATCGTAGATTAACAAGAGACTTACCGAGTAATTGTTAATAGGACAAGGGCTTGAGCGATCGTTTAGGAAGTATGCCTAACCATAGGAATGTTGCCTAAGTGAGGTGTACGGTTAATATCGGCATCCTTAGAATATTGAGCGTGTGAGTTATATGAGATGGATACCCAAAAGGTGAAGTCACGTAACAATACCACAGTGATCTAGTAACCTAACCGGTGCTAAGTCAAGTTAAGGGGATGACTCCCGTAGCCAATTAAATACGAATACAGCCAGATTGACAGTAAATGAGTTAGGTTATCTTATATAAGTTGTCTTGGTCCAAACGATAACGTTGATAATTGGAAGGTTAATTACGTGTGTATCTTTTAGGTTTGAGTCTGTTTATTTTATTTTGTCTTCTATGTTGGTCTTAGACCGTTGTTCAATAACGAATTAGGTGAGTTAATTATTTAAACCTAGGGTCCACATTTTGATTCCCTGAGGGATCGACCTTGATTCACCATCGCTATGCTATGATGTACCTAGTGCTATTGCTAGTATTTGGTGGTCAAGTAAAATAAATTTATAACCTGATCAGACCGCAATCAAGTTTTTGGCGCCGTTGCCGGGGAATCAATGGCTCAATGATTGTTTAAATAATTAATTTTATCTACGTCGTTTTTATTAATTTTTGTTGCAATATTTATTTTTCTTATGACGAATTATCTGTACTTGTATGCTGTTAAAGGATTAAAGCAGGAATGAGGAAGATATTCGTTCGGTCGACCGAACGTATTCACTCGGTCGACCAAGCCTCTTCCAGTTTTGATTCTATATACAGTGTTGTTTCCCAGTGTTCTGTTTCCCCCTGTTTGTAGGTTGTAAGTCTGACAACAGTATGAGCAATCATACTGTTTGTCAATTTACTAATTGTTTATTGTTTTTTCAAACATTGCAGATAATTCGAAGCAAATCACTGACTTAAACTGCCCAAGATCAGCAAAATGTCATCAACCAGTTTTCTTGAAGCCGAAGAAGAAGTTAAGGTTTTACGAACCAAAACTACACCTAAAAAGCCGTTAACACCAAAGCTCATGGAAAGGATAGAAAAGATGAAAGCAAAAATCCGAGAGGCGAGGAAATCAAGAGAGGCTAAAGAAGCCCATTGGCAAAGAGGTATGTCTATTTTGAATCCAGAGGAAATTTCTTCGGATTCTGATTCAGCTTTAGATTATGTTGATTACATGTCCGAGATAGAATCTGAGTCAGAGGGTAGCACAGCTAGGAAGAGCCCTGTTGTCATCTGTTCTAGAGATGAAATATTGATTAAAGACGAGTCTCGACTGATGCAAAAGTTAGCAGACCCAGGAGCTTTTATGGTTGAAGTAACCCTAGAACAAACCCATCTAGGTTTAGCCCTGATTGATTCCGGTTCAAGCCTTAATATCTTTCCTAAAAGCCTTTGTGATAGGAATTTCATTTTAACACCCACTAACACCCCGCTCCAAGTTAGATTAGCGGATGGAACTAGGACAATCATGACTGGGAGACCGAATAACATGATTATTGGTGTGGGGCAATTACGGTTTAAGATAGACATAATGGTAATGGAAATCGAGGAACATCCTGAATGCCCAATTATTTTGGGTAGGTCGTTTATCAACACCGCTAGAGCCTTCATACGGATGACCAGACATGAGATAGTACTGTTTGATGCCAAGGGTTCTGAGTGTTATGGGATAACAGATCCAAATTTCCCTGTACCGGCAAGTGTGAATGTGATAGAAGTAGTTGGTTCGGAGAAGCTTGATGCCATTCAAGGGTTAGGAAAGGATGCTGATGATGACGTCGATGATAAAGATGAAAATGAAGTCCTTACTATTCTAAGTCGGAACAGGTCGGTTCAGTCTGCGCCAGCCCTTGCCAATAAAGAAGCTGTAGACCTACCTAAGGATAGGAGGACCAGAGCGAAGAAACGAACTAGGAGAGTTCGTAACAAAAGATCATCGAAATCAGAGACAAATCCAAAAGTAGGCGCTTGTCTGGATGGTCAATTTGACTGTCTTTTCATTGGACTGAAATCCAAAGGAAGGGCACTCGTAGAAAAAGACGGCCAAACTTTTTCGGTGAAAGCTGGCCGGGTGAAAGCCTAGCAAGTCAAGGGCAGTGTTTAGGAGTGATGATTTTGGAAGTCGAGCTATAGACTCAGAAATTTAGAATTTTTCTTGTTTCATTTCATTTTAGTTCATTTTTAATTTTCTTTTTATTTTTAATTAATTTTTTGTTAGGAATAAAAGTAACGTAGAATGACGAGAGTTTTTTTTTTATTTTTGCCATGTTCCAATGACCATTGGGTTACGGATGTGCAAAAAGTTTTTTTTACTCGAATCATTTTAACGTGAAGTAGAGTAGGCAGCGAAATCATTATAAAGTGTATTGATGATGAGAAATTGATGAAAAGATGCTGAGTTTGAAATTTGTATTATTGGGAAAAAAAGTGAAGATTTATATGTTAATGGGTTGTGGTTGGATTATTCAATTTTCTTGGTAAGGATTTTTCAATTTGTGACATAATAATTTTGATAGACTTATGTGTTCTACTTTGCAAAAATTCGTGTGTATCAAATTGAGGAGGTCAACTATCATTTATTTTTACACATCCCAAATTTTCATTCCCCAATACACCTTTTCATTTTCTCCATTAATTTATTCCTCCAACAAAACCATTCCACTCCTCAATCCTTGCCTTTCTATCTCCACCAATCACCTTCCACCATTTCAAACCTTTCACTTTCCACATCTTTCTATTTAAACCTCTTTCTTTTTTCTCTTCATCATTCCCACACCAAAACATCTTCATCTTCTCCAAATCCCAAATTTTCTTTTTCCTTTCTCTCCATAAATTTCCATTTCTAATTTTTCTCATCACTTCCATCCAAAAATTGGGGATAGTAATCTAAATGATCCCCTCAAATATCACAAATTGTGCCTGTTCGTGTCTCTGAAGGATTATCCAACCCAGGCTGTCACAGGGAAGACCTGAACCTCAGCAGCAAAGCTTCATCAGTTCGGTCGACCGAACTTATCTGCTCGGTCAACCGAGGCCCTTCTCTCGGTCGACCGAGAGCTTCCAGCTGCTGCATCATTCTGTCAGCGTGCCCTGTTCCAGTTCTGCAGTTATGCCACCAAGACGCCGATCCTCCGCCCATTTTATAGCAGTCGACGATGCCATTCCCTTGATCAACGGGGTACCGCAATTCGCTAGTCAAGAAGTATTTTCGGTTTATCGGAATTTCTTCAACAACTCGCCGGTACACCGGGCTCGGGGATTAGATTTGACCAACTGCGGTCAAGAGCTGTTCGATCTCGTGGACTACTATCAGTGGCAAGAGGTTGTTGCGCCACCTGGCCAAGTCAATGTCGACTGGGTAAGAGAATTTTATTCTTATTTACGCGTTCACCCACACACGAATTTAGTCCAAGTTCGTGGCAAGTCCATTGTTATTACTCCGGGGACAATTAATAATTATTATGGTCTCAACACCCCGGAGGAAGAGCCAGAGTACACTGTCACGTTTGATGAGTCTGATGCATGGTTGGAGGAGGTTGGTGCCCATCTCGGGATAGCATGGACAATGGGAGAAGTCGCTCGCACTTTTGAGGAGCCATATTTTAGGCGATGGGAAGACAAGTGCTTACACAGGCTTATCCGTTCTAACATTATTCCGGCTAAGCATGTGTCTACAGTATATTATGCACATGCTACGCTGATGTACTGGTTGAGCGGAGGATGGCCGGTTAATATTGGGGCACTTATGCGTTCTGAGATGACTGCCGATGCCCGCAAGCCTAGACACATGCTGCCCTATGGTTCATTGATCACTTCATTTTGTGAGGCAGCTGAGTGCCCAGTGCTAGGCAGTGACTCTTATGTTAGGCCCATGCCTATCCTTTCTTTGGATTCTGTGGCACCACCTCTTGTGCACCCTGATGATGACGGTCCAGGGGATGACGATGCACAATTCCAAGATTTTCCTGAAGCGGATCCTAATGTTCTTCCATTAGCTTTCATTGATCCGAACGATATACCTTCGGACTAAGCATCTGTGTCTGTGTGATCTTTTAATTTTCTCTTTATCAATGTGTTTGATTTCGTTGTACCAATAGGTTAAGTGTGTTGTATGGAGTTCGTTTTTCATTTCCCTAATGAATAAGATTTGTCTTATTTAGTGTGTTGGATCTTTGTGCATTATTTTCACTATAATTATTCAGTATGGGCTTAAATATGTTTAAGGAAATTATTATACCTTTTACGGGCCATTTGACATGATTATCTTTTTCTGGACTAACCCTGTAACGCGTTCAAAGTTTTGTGTTAAAGATGTTTGTTGCAGAGGTTGCATTTTATCGCAGTTGGTAACTGTATTTGTCTGTCCCAATTCTTCGGAGTTCCCCACGACTTGTTCCGTTCCCGCGCTTATCCAGAGCTAAGTTCCTATTTTTGCTCTTTATTGTTATACATTGAGGACAATGCATGGTTTAAGTGGGGGGTACGAGTCACTTAGCTCACTTAGCTTGCTCGAATAAGCTTCTTTATATCAAATAATATAATAAATGAGTAAAATTTAAACTTTTGAACATAGAATCACATTTACTTTTGTGAGGTCCCCGAATATTGTATTTAATAAGGAAAGAACCATGGTTCATGAGTACATGATCACTTTATACTTTTGCGATACAATTCTAGTAAACTTAATGATATTCATGTTATATGTTGCGAGTAGTTATTTATTATTCAATTACTCAATAAATGAATCGATGAATATTGCGCTTATAATAAAAATGTAGAATTTTATGTGTACATTGCGTAGATGATTGGTTATGTAAACTTAGTGTCAATATCTATCTGCTGATGTATTCTGATATTCTTGCCAATAGAAGCGGAATAATAAGCTTGAGACGTACCTGTGTTTTAGCAAAATGTTAAACACTGGGCTTGTAGTAACATTACCAAAGTAGCCCCACGCTTGTGGTAATATTCAATGCTGTGCATGATCTAAGATAGGGGGGATACTCTAAAAGGTTTTCTTCCTTGAGATTGATAGTATTTGAAAAATATGAAGACATGAAAAGAATATTCAACTCTTTAAGAGGCTTTGAGTAGTACTCGGTCTCCAAGTCCAAAAACCCTAAAGATACGCTCTTGCTTATTGTTCTAGTGCTTTAACCATTGCGAGGCATAAGGAGTATGAATGCTGATGTTGGTAGGTTGAGATTTCGAAGTTAGCATAAACTCTAATCTTGCTACATTCATATACAACTAATGCACATGCACACATCACCTCGATTCATAGTGAGTAATGAATAATGGATATCTTATGAGCATAAACAACATGAGTTGATTCGAGCTTCTTGTGTTAGTATAATTTGACCATTGGAAAATGATTATATGGGGAATAACTTATTGATACTTTGCTCGGGACGATCAAAGGCTAAGTGGGGGGTAGTTGATGACGGTCAAATTGTACCCGTTATTCTATGATCTTTATCCCAAATTCTAGGTTGAAAGAGAATTAATGTAGAGATAATAAGTCGTAATATGACTAATTTGCGTATACCCTGAGTTACGATTCGTTATTCTGCATTTCGATTATTTATTGCATTATTTGGTATTACAAACCATGTTTTTATATGATAAATGCAGTGAGCATTATGGACGGAATACGGATAAGGAATTAAAGATCCAGGACAATGCAGAGCCCAGCAGAAGATAGAAGACAAAGCCCAAGAGAAGTGAAGGCTCGGTCGACCGAGCCCAGCCATTCGGTCATTCGGTCGACCGAGTAGGCTTAGAGCCCAGCACAGTCCAGCGTATTAATTAAGTCGGTTAGGGTTTAGGGAATCCGATCCTTAGTCGGTTTCTAAGTCGGTTTTGAGCTCTATATAAGCACATTGTCATTAGTATTATTCATTCATACCTTGATTAAAATTATTGATAAAAGAGAACTACACATCGAGGGTTTTTCAGCAAGTTAGGGCTGCAACAATGTAAGCCCTTAATCTTCATGTTTTATTTTCGAGTAATTAATTCTTCTAATTATGTTCTTATCGTTTGAATTAATTAAACATAGCTAGATGATGTGAATCTCGGCTATGACGTTAGGGGGTGGTGACACCTTGTCTATAAGGGTCCCATGACCTACGTCATAATCTAGATTTATTCATGACTCTATGTGATTTAATTAATGTGCATCTATGATAGTTTATATAAGTGATGTACGAATTACTGTTTAATCTGTTCTGTATGATGAAACGCTGAGAGGTTGGTTCTAGGATGTAATTAGGGTCGAGTTCGTCCAGGTGACCGAACAGAGCCGTTCGGTCGACCGAGCCTCTGCACTCGGTCGACCGAGCCCTAGTTTCATCAGTTTAATCTGCCACGTCTTTATGGTGGGTCTAACCTAGTTGAATTTACTTTCTCAGTAGGTATGGCTACGGCTATGTCGCTCGTCAGTTTTCCATTAGCGTGTTATTAGGAAATACCAATATAAGACGTCTAGTTCGGCTCACGAACGATTTTTCGGGACTTTCAGCAAGATCTAGATTAGTTTTGTATTAGGGAATTGTCGACACCTAGTCATACGTGAATCGTAGATTAACAAGAGACTTACCGAGTAATTGTTAATAGGACAAGGGCTTGAGCGATCGTTTAGGAAGTACGCCTAACCATAGGAATGTTGCCTAAGCGAGGTGTACGGTTAATATCGGCATCCTTAGAATATTGAGCGTGTGAGTTATATGAGATGGATACCCAAAAGGTGAAGTCATGTAACAATACCACAGTGATCTAGTAACCTAACCGGTGCTAAGTCAAGTTAAGGGGATGACTCCCGTAGCCAATTAAATATGAATACAGCCAGATTGACAGTAAATGAGTTAGGTTATCTTATATAAGTTGTCTTGGTCCAAACGATAACGTTGATAATTGGAAGGTTAATTACGTGTGTATCTTTTAGGTTTGAGTCTGCTTATTTTATTTTGTCTTCTATGTTGGTCTTAGACCGTTGTTCAATAACGAATTAGGTGAGTTAATTATTTAAACCTAGGGTCCACATTTTGATTCCCTGAGGGATCGACCTTGATTCACCATCGCTATGCTATGATGTACCTAGTGCTATTGCTAGTATTTGGTGGTCAAGTAAAATAAATTTATAACCTGATCAGACCGCAATCAGGATGGCTTGGCTCTAGACGACTCCTCACCACGGGTACCTCGAGACATCCTACTCAGGAGGACAGCATCATCATCCTCAGTGTCAGAATTGGAGGGAGAATCATCCCGTAAATTAGTTCTAGCTTGTTGAGATGTTCTAGGGTGTTGATCTCTAAAGACTACGCCTCTGTTAGGGTCCAATTGGGATGGATCAAACTCAGGACGTTTACGTTTACTCTGCTCCCGGGCTAACCCTTTACCATACCTCTTTACCACAGCTTTCTCTCGAACCATTGTCAAGGACTTAACCCTCTAAACAAATCAAAAGGTACCCGTTTAACATCCAAATCGGGATTTCAAGTCAGAAACACCCAAACAACCATCATCAACAACACCACAAACACCACCACACCAAGGAAGGGGAAGAAGGAGACAACAAAATGAAAGAAAACAGAAATAAGTGGATAATTCAAGAAAATGAGCCGACTCGAAAATCAAACTTCCAAAAACATGAATTAAAACAAGAAAAGTTGCTCCAAACTTACCAAACACAGAGAGGAGATGATGATCGAACTGATTTGAAGCCTAGAAACACCAGGACTGGCCCCTAAAATCCGACTTTTTGTCAAAATGGCCGCACCGAAGAATCTCTGGTTCTTGAAATTTTGTGGATTGTTGAAAGAAATGGTGTAGAGAAATGAAAAGAACGTGTTTAGAGCGTTCCTTTGGATCAAAAATCACCCAATTTGGTGTAGAAACAAGGATTTTAGGTGTAGAGGAGAGGAGGAGTCGGGTTTCCGCTTTTGAATTTTCAGAAGATTGAGGGTTCATGCCAAGAATAGGTATATATAGCCTCTGAGAGGACGCTCGTCCATCCTTACGGACGGGCGTTCACTGGAAAATGCACGAACTGGACGGGCGTCCATATTCTTGGACGAACGTCTGACTTGGTAAAAACGATACAGAGTTGAGAATTTTAAAACGGACGGGCGTTCATTTCTAATGAACGGGCGTCCATCAGAGAAACTCACACAATTTCATTTTTCACACATAAGGAAATAAAATCGAAAGTTTTCATTAATACGTGATAAAATTCAAATGAGTACAATAATGAAATAACGAAGACATAAAATAACTAGAAAAATGAAAAGAAAAACACAACTAAAACAGTAGGTTGCCCCCTACTAAGCGCTTTCATTTTACGTCGGGGCTCGACGAAGACAAAACTAACTAAGAAATCACTAGTCTGCATAGATCTCGTCCCAATCCACTAAGCGAATGAGACGTTGAAGCATGTCGATAGCCGGAGGAGAGTCGTACTCATCCTGCAAACACCAATCATCACCAGCTACCTCAGAACCTCTGAAATGCTCAGCCCGCAGCACCAGTGCCAAATCCGTCAGCATAGGATCATTAAGGATCGTGTAAGGACGTCCTATGGCCTCCTGCAACTCCTCAGTCGTGAAATCGCTGCCTCCCGAACAAGGTGGAACTATGATAACGTACGTGATGGTCTTAACCTGAGTGCTAATGTCAAAATCTACATGAAGAACTATAGTGCCTCCCGGTCCACCATCTACTGTGATCAGCGGGATCCGACTAATGAGTGGGAACTCCTCAGGGCGAACTCCGTAAAAATCCATATCTAGAAAGCAACTACTGACAGATAAAAACATAAAAGCTTAGTAAAACTAACTAAAATAACTAAAACAACATACGAAAGCAAAAAGAACTAAGGAAAACTAAAACAAGATTGGATATCTAGGATGCCCCCTAGTGGCGCTTTTGGTTTAAGTCGTTAGCTCGACACCAATTAAGCTCAGCCTGGGTCAGGCCATTTCACTTTTCTGCCAGCCATTACTTCGTGTAAGCTCTCATCAGTAGTGTAGCTACAGAAACAACATCTTACGCATGGGATTAATGCTCTGACAGTTTTCCAAACACGTTTAACCTTTCCCATGGTTGACTTCTTCCTCTGTAAATTCCTCTGATGACGTTTAAGCTTTTGCTCCCTTTCATATTCCTCCATATCCCAACTGCCCGCTAGAACTTCTTCACATCTACGACTACCGTCATCCTCAGAGAACAAGTCGGGTGACAACTCGTCTAATTCATCGACTTGTGTAACACCACATCCGAGAATATCAAGGAATTTAACAATCAAAGGCTTATCCTTAGGTTCACCGATATAGTGCTTGCACCTTTGGCCATTCACTCGAAACGGGTCACCGCTGTAACCACGAAGTTCTAGAACGCCTCCAGGAATGATTTGGAGAATCTCGAAGGGGCCGGCCCAACGTGTCCTCAACTTTCCAGGAAACAAATGTAACCTAGAATTGTATAGAAGAACTTGTTCTCCGACTTGGAATTCTCTCTTCTTAATCTTAGCATCGTGGAGTAGCTTCATTTTGTCCTTACTGATCCTGGCACTTTCGTAAGTCTGAAGCCTAAACTCGTCCAACTCATGCAACTGCTGCAGTCGGTGTTTTCCACAGGCTTGGGAATCGAAGTTAAGAAACTTTGTAGCCCAATAAGCTCAGTGCTCTAACTCAACCGGCAAGTGGCACGATTTACCATAAACCATCTGGTAGGGTGATGTACCCATGGGGGTCTTATAGGCGGTTCGATATGCCCATAGTACATCATCCAACTTTAGACTCCAGTCTTTTCTATGACTGTTCACTGTTTTCTCCAGGATCTTCTTCAAGCTCTGGTTGCTTCGCTCAACCTGACCACTAGTCATCGGATGATATGGCATGCCGGTTTTGTGACGAACACCATACTTTTCGAGGACTTTTTCCAAAGGTCGGTTGCAAAAGTGTGTCCCTTCATCACTAATCAAGGCTCGTGGACATCCAAACCTCACAAAGATATTCTTCTTTAGAAAATTCATGACCGTTTTATGATCATTGCGAGGAGTGGCTATTGCCTCCACCCATTTCGATACATAATCCACGCAGACTAAGATGTTTTTATTCCCGCAGGAAGATGGGAAGGGACCCATAAAGTCAATCCCCCATACATCAAAGACTTCGCATTCAAGAATGGGTTTCAATGGCATGTCAAACCGCCTTGTTAGAGTACCGGTTCTCTGGCACCTATCGCAAGCTTTACAGAAAGCTTTCGTGTCCTTAAAGATCGTGGGCCAGTAGAAACCGGACTGGAAGATCTTCGCAACCGTTTTCCAAGGACCAAAATGACCACCTGTGGTTCCACTATGGCATTGCTCGATTATATCGCGTTGCTCAGATTCGTGAACACACCTCCTTAGCAAACCATCTTTACAGATTTTAAAGAGGAAAGGTTCATCCCAAACGAAAGATTTCATATCAGAGAAGAACTTCTTCTTCTCTTGATAAGACATTTTAGGATCGAGATATTGGGAATGAAGGTAATTGACAATGGAGGAGTACCAAGGAACGTCTGGAGCGCAGCCATCTATCAACATGATGTTTTCTAGAGGAAAGTAAAGATCTATATCATCGGGATCAACCTTTTCCTCACTTAACATCCTAGAAACATGATCCGCCACTACGTTCTCACCGCCCTTTTTATCTTTAATTTGAACATCAAACTCTTGGAGGGTCAGTATCCAACGCAGTAAGCGCGGTTTAGCCTCTTTCTTAGTCATTAGATACCGCAAAGCAGCGTGATCAATCCACACAATCACTTGAGCACCCAGCAAGTAATTACGAAACTTATCCATAGCGAATACTACGGCTAATAATTCCTTTTCAGTGGTCGTGTAGTTAACTTGAGAAGGATTTAGTGTGTGACTGGCGTAATAGATGGGCTGGAACTTTCCATTAAGCTTTTGCCCTAAGACCGCACCAACTGCATAGTTTGATGCGTCACACATAAGCTCAAAGGGTAAGTTCCAGTCAGGCGATATAAGTATTGGAGCAGAGATTAATCGACTCTTAAGCTCCTCGAACGCTTGCTTGCAGCTATCATCAAAGTCAAACTCAACGTCTTCCTTAAGTAAGGTAGAAAGGGGCTTGGCGATCTTGAAAAGTCCTGAATGAATCTCCTATAGAAACCGACATGTCCGAGAAAACCTCTGACTTCGCGAACATTCTTAGGATAACTCATCTTCTCGATGGTTTCCACCTTAGCCCTATCTACCTCAATACCTTTGGACGACACTTTGTTGCCAAGAACTATTCCTTCATCCACCATGAAATGACATTTTTCCCAATTGAGTACTAAGTTCTTTTCCACACATCTAGATAACACCTGGTCAAGATTAGCGAGGCAATCATCGAAGGATTGACCAAAGACCGAAAAATCGTCCATGAAAATCTCCATACACTTTTCAACTAGCCCGTCAAAGATAGCCATCATACACCTTTTAAAGGTGGCTGGGGCATTACAGAGACCAAATGGCATCCGCCTATAAGCGAATGTACCATACGGGCAGGTGAAAGTGGTCTTCTCTTGGTCAATAGGATCGATGGGTATCTGGAAGTACCCCGAATATCCATCCAGGAAACAGTAGAATGCGTGCCCCGCCAGACGCTCAAGCATCCGGTCAATGAAGGGAAGGGGAAATGATCTTTCATTGTGACCTCATTGAGTTTTCTATAGTCAATACAGACTCTATAGCCTATAACGAGCCTCAATGCTATCTCTTCTCCCTTCTCATTCTTCTCAATAGTAATTCCACTTTTTTGGGAACTACCTGAGTCGGGGACACCCACTCGCTGTCCGCAATGGCGTAAATGATACCCATATCTAGAAGCTTAATGATCTCCTTCTTGACTACTTCTTGCATGTGAGGGTTAAGCCTCCTTTGGGGCTGTCGTACACATTTAGCACCATCACTAGTCTTGATCTTGTGCATGCAGATGTCGGGAGATATTCCTCGGATATCTCCCACCGCCATCCAAAGGCTTTTTCGTTGTTTCGCAAGACGTTTAACAGTTTCAGCTCTTCTATTCGAGACAGCTTGGCAGATATGATCAAGGGAAGCTTGTCACCTTCACGTAGGAACACATACTTAAGATGTTTAGGCAACGGCTTCAGAACTAGATCTGCGGGGGGATCCTCTAAACTCGATTTAAGCCCTCCACTTTTCAACTCAACATCGCTGAGCTTACTTAGTGGCTCCACCGCCAAAGCTTCTTCTCTTAATAGCTCATCCTCAAAGTCACCTGCTAATTGATCTAGATTAACCACACCATGACTATTCAAATTATCGATCAATCGCTCATATTCCACTTCCACAGCCTTGACTTGCTCGTCCATACAGTCATTGAAGTCATTAAATGACTCCTCAATGGAAAAGCCGGTTGGAGAACCAGAGGGTACTTGAATGGATTTAGAGACACTATAGCTCACCTCCTGGTCACCAACTCGAATAATTACTTGCCCACCATCACAATCGATGAGGGCTCTAGCTGTAGAAAGGAAGGGTCTTCCAAGAATTAGGGGAACATCCTCGCCTTTCTCCATATCTAAGACGTACCAGTCAACTGGAAAGGTAAACCTATCAATTCGAACTAGTACGTCTTTCAGGACCCCTGAAGCTTTCTTGGAAGATCTATCGGCGAACTGAAGGTTCATGGTGGCGGGTTCTAGAAGATCTTGTAAACCAAGATGATTGCAAACAGACAACGACATCAAGCTGATGGAGGCACCCAGGTCACATAAAGAATTTGGTAAGACTAGGCCTCCCATCTGCAGTGTGAGCACAAATTTGCCTGGGTCGCCCCTCTTGGTTGGTAAGTCTTGATAATTGACCATCGCGCAGTCTTCACCAATTGCTTGATCCATGTCTGCTAACTTCTTTTTAGAAGAAACAACATCCTTGATGAACTTAGTATACTTAGGCATTTCAACCAAAACATCCGAGAGTGGAAGATTAACCTGAGTATTTTTCAGCAAATTAAGCACCTTTCCGTACTTCTTATCTTCATGCAAGGGAATGTTGCTTTTTCTAGGTGGGAATGGAAGCTTTTTAAGGTCACTCTCAGAAAAGACTTTCTTTGAGGATGCACTTACGGCCTTGTCTTCCAGATCTTTCCACCTCACCACTTTTTCAGATTTCTTATTGGTCAGGGGATCACCCACCGACTCTCAACCAAATCTTCTTTCCTCAGGGGTTCAGCCACCGAGGTGTTTCAACTCTTTCATTTCTCGGGGGATCAGCCACCCGAGTGTGCTCGTGCAGGACAGGGGATAATGGGTGCTCAACTTCCCCTCCTGCGCCATAATGGGCAAGAGGGGCTAGTGGTTTCCCTGGAAGCCAGGGGGACCACTCAGCTGAGTGCCACTTCTTAAACTTATGGCACTGGCCTCTTCTTTACCGTACGGAGTTGAAGGTACCAGGTCAGTGCATTGGCTGCTACTCAGTTCGGCTTGAGCAACTTGACCGCATTTTGGATTCTTTTCCGTAAAGCTAGGCAGCTGCCCTGACGGTCTGGAAGCTAACTGCTCAGCCAGCTGCCCTATTTGCCTCTCAAGACTTTTCATCGTCCTGCTTTGCTCCTCCCGAAATGAATTCCATTCGGCTTTTATATCATTTGAGTGGGAGGGGCCTTGAGAGTTTTGGAAGTTCTGGGGAGATGGCTGGCTAGGCCGAGTTTGAAACTGAGGATTAGAATTGGCGGGCCAATTCTGATTGAACCATTGAGTATGATTTGAGAAATTGGAGTTCTGGTTCTGATTGAATCCAGGGTTTCTGTTGAAGTTTGGATTCTGATTAAAGCTCGGATTGAAATTTGGATTTGAATTAAAGCTCGGATTCTGGCCGAAGCCCTGGTTTTGAAAATTATTCTGGCCAGAGAATTGGTTATTGAACCTCGGATTAGACTGGCCAGAGAAAGCATTAATTTCAGCATTCTGCCCAATCTTGGGACAGAAGCGAGCAGTGTGCCCCGGATCATCACATACTTGGCATGTGATTGGGTTATTATGTCCATCGTTATGAACAGCATTGACTTGATGAGCAGAGGGGGACTGAAATTGACATTGGCCAAACATGTGGCCAGTCTGACAGCAATTTTCGCAATAGAGAACCTGAGGGTTCTGCGGAAACGAAGGAGTCTGATTAATCGGGTTTGGAACTTGAGGACTTGCCCTCTGCTTTTGCAGCATGGCTATCGGACTTTGAACATTGACTTCCTCCACCTTGGGAGGAGGAGGAGGAGCTTGGATAGCCTGATAGGAGGGAGCATAATTGTATTTGGCAATGTCCTCGAACAATGCCCATCCCTCATCAGGTGTCTTTTTGAGGAAAGCCCCACCAGAAGAGCTGTTGACCATGCCTTTAGTAAGCTCGGTCAATCCACTGAAGAAAGTGTTGACTTGCCTTTCCTTAGGCAAGCCATGGTGGGGGCATTTTCTTAAAAGAGATTTGAACCTCTTCCAACATTCAAGAATGATTCATTCTCCTTCCGGTAGAAGGTAAAGATCTCATTCAGACACTGGGCTGTCTTTGAAGGAGGAAAATATTGACTTAGAAATTCTTTTTCAAGTCCGGCCCAGGTAGTGATGGATTCTCAAGGGAGAGAGTGATACCACTCCCTAGCCTCTCCTTTCAGAGAGAAAGGAAATAGTTTAAGCTTGACCGCATCCTCACTCACTCCTTGGATGCGGGTGGTACCGCATATCTCTAAGAACACATGTAAGTGGGTATGCGGATTTTCAGATTGGTAGCCATGAAAAATTGATGCATGCCGCATCATCTGGATGAGTCCGGGCTTGAGTTCGAATGTGTGAGATGTAATGGCGGGCAAGACTATAGCCGGGTTGACAGTGATTGCACCAGGCATGGCGTAGTCTGCCAACGTACGTCGATCCTATGCCGCCATTATTACTATTTCTTCGATCTCTTTTATCAACTTTCGTTCAATTTCTTGGTCGGCTGAACTTCCTTCATCCGAAGGATCGGTAAAACGAAGTTTCCGCCTATTGGGTCGGACTATGGTCCGCTCGAGGTCAGGTGAAAAGAGTAATGGCCCTTTCTGACTTCGAGTTTGCATAAACCGAAACCCAACTCAATTGAACAAAACCTAAAAACTACGAAATTAAAAACCTAAACTAAGAAAAGGAAACCTAAAAACTTAAAATCTAACTAAAAGATTAAAAACCTAAATAAAAGACAAGAAAAGAGAAGAACAAGAGTAAGAAAGAAGGAGGAACAAACGGGCGTCCACAGATGTGATCGAGCGTTTGTCCAGAGTTTGATCTGAACGGGCGTTCAAAAACTGAACGCTCGTCCGGTCTTTCAGAATGTCCGTGGACGGGCATCCAAAATTATGAACGCTCGTCTAGGGGTCGAAATTGATACAGAATTGAAATTTTTACAGTGGACGGGCGTCCAAAATCTTAAACGCTCGTCCAGATGTAAAAAGATCAAAAACAAAGCAGAAAAGAAAGGGGGTTAAGAAGAGAAAGAAGAAAGAACTAATCACCAAAACTCAAATCTTTAAAACCCTAAAAATCTAAACCCTAAAAAAAACAGAGGGGAAAGAGAGGCGTAAAAGATGATCAGAGAAGAGACAAGAAGAAAAACAAAAGAACTAAAACAGAAAACTTTGTTACAAGCTATAAAAACTAACTACTAAAAACCCTATTAATCTAATCTATAACCAACTGATAGCAAAATTAAAACGAGAACAAGAAACTAAAAACGATAACTATGAAAACAGAAAAACACATAAGCTAGGAAAAGGAAAATAAATTTTCCTAGTAGTTAACTAAAAACGTAAAGGAGATTAGATAAGATTTAAAACTAGAAAGATTATAAATTATGCAAAACACTTATAAACTGAACTACAACCTAGCTAAAAAGGAGGAACAAAAATTATAACAAGAGAGAGAAAACAAACTTGGTACAGAAGCAGGACAGACCCGCGTCCAAGAAGGTGGACGGGCGCCTGCCTGAAGAACTGGACGGGCGTCGGGATAACCGGACGCTCGTCCACTGGAGCAGATGAAAAAGAAACAGAGCACGAAAACAGAAAAACAGAGACTAAACTTACAAGCAAAATCTATGCTAAACTATTGACTGAGATAGAAATTAATCAACAGGAGATAGAAGATGACTAAACATTAAGTTACTAACGAAAAATGGAAAATTGAAAACAAAAACTAGGCAACCGTCCGGTTCCCCGGCAACGGCGCCAAAAACTTGTTCTGGATTTTATTAATACAAAGTAAACAAGTAATAAAACCGGTTAACCTCAAGTGCAAGGATCGTAGTACAGAGGCTAATGCCGGGTCGATCTTACGGGGAACTAGACAGTTGTAAATCCTAGTTGTTGTTTTAACTAACTATGTCACGAACTACACTAAACAGTGAATTAATCTAAACAAAGATTGCAGAAAATAAACTAGACAGAGGAGATTATCCAAGGCTAGGAAAGATACGGGCAACGAACTTATTAACTAAACTAACTAAACTAATTGCAAAAAGTAAATTAACTAAGCAAAGCAAGACTCAAGTTGCAAGGATTTAAAATCAAATGGTAAAAGGCAAACGAGGATTGATCCACCTATCAACATGTATTGATCTCCTATCTCGATTATATGTGGTATTTATCTAGGTTGTGATTCACCTTACCTAAACATGAACCCTAATTCCTTAGGTGATTCGTCTATTAACCTAGTATCTTCCAATGCTAGATTAACGCGTTTTAAGATCAAAGGTGTCAACTTTTACGTTTAAATCTAGTGATTAGACTTACTAACTTCCGTTATTATAAATCTAAGGACTATTCTTATCTATGGTGATATAAAGGTTTATCATGACTTCCATCAAGCATAAACACATATCATACATGCAAATCTTCCGATATAAACGCAATTAAACACGGATAAACATAAATAAGAAACAACCTTGAATAAATAACTCATAGTATAATCGAAATACGTAAATCAATCCAAGTTGATGGCTTCACAATTCTCGTTTGATTGAAGCTTTAGCTCCTGGACATCCTTAGCAACTCCGTTTTGCAGAAGTATTTCATAGAAACCGCTCTAAACCGATCTAATTTAAAGTTGCATAAAAGTGAAAGAAAAAGAAGTAAAAACGCAGCCTTAGCCGCCCCTAGGGTTTAGGGTTTGTATGATGTCAAATTCTCTCCCATATGTGTGAAAATAGCCTCAGATTTATAGCCTCCAAAGTCGGTTTGGGTAAGTCGGTCTGGTGGACGAGCGTTCGAAACTCTTGAACTCTCTGCAGACGTTCGTTCAGCTTCCGTTCATGCTCTCAGTACCAAAATCGCTTTTATGGACGCCCGTCAGAATTTCAGGACGCTCGTCCAATATGGACGGAGTATAGACGCTCGTTCAGTGCGACTTGAATGGGATTCTCGCATACTTATCTCTTTTCTTCACTCCACATCATCATTATCTCTTTCTCAAATCAACTTAGCTCGATTTTTGATCTCTTTTGATCATCATTTGAACCACGAAATTTCACCTATAACACATGGAAAATATCACAACTGTAATAAAGTCCAAATAATCATAATTTAACCATAAAACCACATAATTATATCAATATTGCGATTAAGTCTTTAAAAACATCGTTTGCTCAATATTTTAATACAAAGACCGATTACTATGCAAATTACACAACATAGAGGGAAAAACATCGTAAAATATATCCTTATAATTCATAGATTTTAACCCTTAACACTACTGCATCTACAACTACTAGACAAGTTACAGCAGTTGCAAGTTCAACGAAGAAGACTTCCCATCCTGAAGCCAATAAACAAACTGTGTCTCAGCAGATCGCTGAGCAGAAAGGAATTAAAAGGAAAGCTGAGATACAGGGAGAAAAGTCAGTTGGCAAATGCTTGTTCCCAGATACTTCAAGTCAGTCAGCACCAACTGAGGGGGAACAACAACTGACACCCAAGGACAGTAAGCTGAAGGCCTTGGTTCCTGGAATTGTTTCTCACCTTCAGCAGAAAATATATGAGACACAAGTTTCTGTTATGCATGTTGAGCAAGAAGGAACGGGTAACTCAGCAAGCAAAAGAGTACCTATTTGATGCTGAAAGGATCATTAGACTGATGAAGATGAAGCTCAAAACTGAAGATTCTCATGAAGCACCTATACCTAATGAAGAAAATCTATTGTTGGAGAAACTGAAAATACCAAATCTCTATGCCTTATTTCTAATGGAAGAATTTCTCAACAACTGCTATAATAGATTCAAAGAGCTAGCTAAAAGAACTGAATCAACCACTTCATCTATACCGAAGGAAGTTTTAAAGAAGAAATACGATGATAAGGATGATGATTCAAGGAAGAAAGCTCAGAAAATTACAGTTTTGCAGTTAAACACTCAGCTTGAACAACAACCAGTGCAAACTGCTACTAAGGCAAAAGAATTGCCAGTTGGAAATCAAACAACTGACAACAAAGAAGAAGAAGCCAGAGCTGATGATAATTGAAGATGCCAATTAATCTAAAATCCAAGAAACAGAAGAAGAATACCCATCTGAAAAGCTCACAATAGAAGAATTGAGCAAAGTACAAGAAGGCTTGAAGATTATGCTCAACCAAAAGGATGATTTAAGTGGTCTTCTATCACACGTTTCCAGTTACTTGGATTACAGGTAGAAAACTGATGTGTCAACTCACTCTTAGTTGGATATTATCAAGAAATCCACTTCAAATTCTGTTTCTGAGATTCTCAGTCTCAAAGAAAAACTCGAAGTTACAACTATGAAAGACAGAGAAACTCATGCTCAGGCCGAATGGCACCTAAATCAACGCATTTATGTCCTAGAAACATAGCTGAAATAAGTTCTCACCTCCTAGAAAGATATGTCAATAAATCAGTGGGCAACACATCAACTAATCAATGAGTTGTATGATGCCAAAAAGGGGGAAGTAGAAAAAGAAAAGCTGAAGTTGTGTGAAGAAAACTGAAGCTTGAAGCTGAATTAACGGAACTGAGAAAATGCAAGTCAGCAGCAGATCCTTATGTCAGGGATATAGTAGAACTCACAGATGGACAGCTCAATGCCAAGTACAGTCTGCCTGATGAAAGAAGAGCTACTCTGACAATGGATCTATGGATGAAATTTTTGCAAGATTACAGCCATGTCAAAGATAAGTACAAGCACAAGAATTAAGAAGAATCTCTTGCCTATTTATTATCTGATGATCTACATAGTCAGAAGATGGCACAACACAAGAAGATCAAGAGAATTGAAGAAAAACTTCAAATCAAAGATAAGAGAGAACAAATGAAAGCTGATGTTTCAGAATTTAAAGAATACTACAAGGGTGAAAGACATCTTCCGAAGTACTTCTTTGGAGGAAGTGGAAACTTACAAGTCAAGTAGACTATCTCAGAACTTTCAACAAGGAAGATACAAAGATTGAAGATAGATATCGTCTTCACGATAAGGAACAAAAATTTATCAAAGTTACACAAAGAAATGCTTAGATCTTATTTCAATTTTTATCAACTGTGTAACTATTCCAGTTTTTGCATAATTCTTAATGAAATCCAGTTTCCAGTTTTACTTTGGTTTACATTGTTATTATCTTTAAGCTTTTCTTTTAAGCAGGGTTTTTTCATCATCAAAAAGGGGGAAATTGTTGGGAATAAAATTTAGTTTTGATGATGATTCATCTCATTCAAGAATATGTTTGTTTACACCCCTTTGATGAAGTGCTGGAAACAGCTGTTATAGTGAAAGGCTAAAAGATAACTGAATGGTATAAGTTTTACTAGAGTCTGATAATTGTATAGGTTATATCAAACAAGGACTGTAATAGATAGAAGTGACGTAAAACTGAAAACTAGAAATCATCTAGAAAACTGGAACTAAACTTAAGGCTAAAGATGTACACCTAGAACTGAAGAAGGTAAGTTCGCTGAGGGACACAGACTCGGTTGATTATCTATAACTAAAGGCTGAGGGAACAAACTCAGTATTTGAAGAACTGAGGGACCCAGACTCAGTTACATAGACTTCCGTACATCTCCAGATCTGCTTCGCAAAAATTTTGTTCACTGCCCTTTGGTAGATGGCCCCAGCAATCTTCAACCCGAACGGCATGGTAACATAGCAGAAATTTCCATCTTTTGTTATGAATGCAGTTTTTTCGGCATCGTATAGGTCCATCGAAATTTGGTGGTACCCCTTATATGCGTATAGAAATGCAAACACTTCAAACCCAACCGTTGAGTCAACTAACCTGTCAATTTTAGGGAGTGGGTAGCAATCCTTGGGACAAGCCCTGTTCAGGTCGGTAAAATCCACACACATTCGCCAACTACCGTCTGGCTTTTTTTACTAGAACTGGGTTGGCAAGCCAGGTCTGGTAAACCACTTCTCGTAAAATCCCGGCCTGGAGCAGCTTCTCCACCTCTTTCCGAATAGCCTCCATTCTATCTTTTGCGAATTGCCTCTTCTTTTGTCAAACCGGTGTCCGGGCTGGGTCAACGTGAAGTTTGTGTAGGGAAAGCTCGGGTGACAGGCCTGGCATGTCCTCCGTTTTCCATGCGAATACGTCTTTAAACTCCTTCAAGACTTTGACAAGTTTTTCTTTATGCCGATCTGGAAACCATGACCCCACGTTAACTGTCAGGCCTTCCTGCCCTTTTGCCAGATTTACCACCTCGATTTTGTCGTCTGAGGACCAGTTTTGTTTCTCATCTGGGAGCAATTCTTCCACAGAAACCTGTTGCACCATTATTTTTCCTTTAACGGTGGCCGTGTAACAACTTCTGCTGTTTCGACATCACCTTTAATTTCTACCGTCCCCTGCCAGGTCGAGAACTTCATACTTATATGAGCCGGGGAGATCACTGCTCGTAGATCTATCAGGGCAGGTCGCCCTTTAATAACGTTGTAGGCTGATGGAGCCCTGACTACCACGCAATCCACCATAAGGATCCTGTCCCGAGGTGCTCTCCCAAAGGTGGTAGGTAAGCTAATCATACCCATGGGATGGACCGGTTGTCCTGCAAACCTAAATAATGGAGATGAGATAGGTGCTAACTCCGCATCTTTTAACTTCATTGACTGGAACACATTGTAGTATAATACGTTGACTGCACTCCCGGTGTCCACACAGATACGCTTCACAATATGTTTGTTGATTACCGCCTCGATAACCAAACCTTCGTTATAGATGACAAGGGGAAGGGGGTCACGAGGACCATAAATTACCTCCCCGGACAACCTCTGTCTTTTTCCTGAGTCTTTATTGGTTGGTATCCGGTTACCACTCATTTCTTCAGGTCGGGATGATGAACTCGGTCCGCCCGAGATGGTATTAATTGTATTGACAGGACGATTATCTGGCTATCCCTCAGGTCCTGGGGACGGTTCCCTCCTTCGTCTGTAATCATCCTTTCGGTCATGGCCGAAATCCTTCCTCTTGTACTCATGTCTTCCTCGGGGTTCCGGATTACGGGACCTATCTATGACTTCGTCAAGCTTCCCTTCCATAACAACATCATCGATTTCCCTTTGTAAATCCCTGCAATGCTCTGAGTCATGACCAACATCTTCATGAAACTTGCAGTACTTGGACTGATCTCTTTTTTCCCGGGGACCCCTCATAAGGGGTGGAGCTCGGGAAATGCCTTTTCTTTGCATTATTGCGAGGACCTGCTCGCGTGATCTATTTAGAGGGATAAAATCCCTTTCTTGAAGGGCCCATTTCTTCCCGAGTCGGTCAGTTACGGGTGCGGCAACACGGTCCCATACCGGCTTACGCTTTTTATCTGATCGATCGTCTGGTCTGTCTTTCTTAGGGCGTTCCGCCTCTCTCTTTAGGCGGTTAGCCTCCTCACCCTGACAGTGTTTGTAGGCTAGATCCATGCATTCGTCCAGTGATTTTGGAAGTCGGCCGTTTAAATTAGCGTACAATCGACCTTCTCGTAGACCTGCTACGAAAGAGGTGATCAAGAGGTGCTCTTCTGCATTCCCGACCTGCCTAGACTCTTCATTGAATCTTTTCAAGTATTGCAGCACGGTCCCCTCTTTTTTCTGAAGAATAGTGAGGAGGTAAGTGACATTCCTCTGGAAGGGTTTGTCGGTGACAAAAGCTTGCAGAAACCTTCTTGCCAGGGTTTCAAAATTTCCGATGGACCGGGGTGGTAGTTTCTGGAACCACTCACGAGCCTTGCCCGTAAGTAGGGCCGGAAAGGCTTTGCACTTCATCTCTTCAGCCAATCCAAGTTCATGTACGTCAGGTATTGGAAGAGGTGGTCTTGGGGATCCTTTGTTCCGTCGTATGCTTCCAACTTCGGTATCTTAAACCTCTCCGGACGTGGGTAATTCAAAATCTGCTCTGAGAACGGTGATTCGATTGAAAGATCATATGTTTTCCTACCCGGAATTCAATCTAATTCCGCCCGAGCAGCCTCCTGGGCTTGAGCGTTAACCTGCTTTTACCGTGCATGGGAGGTGGAGGATAGAGTTTCTCCTCTATCTTCTTTATTCGTTAAGTTACCCTTAGGGTCGTTATTTTCTGGGACTTCCTCTTCTCGCCCTTTTAGGGCAAGACCCAGCACGCTTTTTAACGCCGGTACATCTAGATTACGTAACGCTTCTATCAAGGCATGCTGTGCTGGATCTACCAGTACTTCCTCCTGGTTGGTTTGTGGTTGGCTAGTGGTAGCAGTTGGATCTACCTCTCTGGCGTCTCTAGCTGCCGCTGTCTGAGTCTTTTTTCCAGTATTTTTCGGTGGTGCCATCGCAGTCTCTTGATCATATCGTTGAAAAGAGGCCCTCATTCTAGCGCCAATTAATGATGTCGGATATCACCTATAGATCCAATCAACCTCTAGGACGACTCAAACAAGATTAAAGCAATGGGGATTATGATTTGTGTATGATTAAGACTGATCCTGAGAGTTATTTTTTCTCAAGTTGCCTACGTATCCAACAGTGAAATTGGAATCAAGTCATTCGTAGTTCCTTAGGGTTATTTATATAGGGAGGCGCCTCGCCCTTTTTCTTGTTGGACAAGCACACGGTTCTTAAACCTTAAGGATTATCACGTGTTTATCCCTCATAGGAAATAATTAAGGCTATATTCAAAATATAAGATTTACTTCCTATAGTCAAGGGATTCTCCCATCATTATCGTATTATATAGGCACATGAGTGAATTATCATATAAGGAAAGAGCCAGTCGGCTTCCGATGGGCTCCCCAGGCCGTCTTGACCTGGTCCGCATGTCCTGCCTCCAGACTTGGCCGAGCTGCCCTGCAGTGCCCTAGTCGGGAAGGATATGGACAGACCTCCCTCCTGGGGTAGGCTCCTACTACTGTGGGGCTCCTGGCCCTACAGGTGGTTGTCACCATACTCTTATTTTAATCCTAAGGTGTTTTCTCGATGACACGTGGCAAGACCTACTCTTACCATCATCAAAAGCAGATGTAACTACTGGATATACAGAAACCCGAATCCAGATCCGATCCATAATTGGATCTTCAGATCTTATTCACAGCACCGATCGAGACGCTCGATCATGCACTGTGGAAGCTACGAATTAAATTCGCATGCGATTTTACCACGATTTTATTCACATAATAAATTAATTAAATACAAGAAATTTGAAGATTTACCCAACAGAAGAAAAGCCGTGATCTTTCGGATTGTATCTTCTAGCGACGACTGGTGGACGTCGATCCTTGTAGTAGAGCCTCCTCGAATATGCTCAAGAAAAACCCTAGATTTTTCTTCTCCTAATGGCTAGAACAAGAAACTAATTTTTCTTTTCATTTTTAATGAGTGTGGCGCCAATTTGCATTTTTTTTGTTGTGTTGGGAGTAACTCTCTTTATATAGGAAAAAAACTAGTCAAGAAAGAGTTATCCTTTTCACAATACAATTACCTATTTCTATAAGGAAAAGGTATTTGCCATAAAATAAGAGATAATTCGCATAAAATCAATCTCTTATTTTTTCCATTAATTATCTAAGAGATGAATAATTAATTAATTACACATATGACATAATCAACAAAAATTTCTTTTCCTAATTTTCTCACAAGTGTGGCGCCATTTTTTGCCATTAAAAGTAATAGAAAAAGTCTTTTCTATTTTACATATTATTTACCAAAATAAATAATATTTGCATATTCATTAAATATACCAACTATTTAATTTATTGTTGAGGTTCCACAAAACGAGAACACACTCGCGTGTTAGGAGCCAACCCGGGGACCATGGACCTATAACCAGTAGCTACAATAAATTGAATAAAACATTCATCGAACAGAACATTTCTACTCAATATATTAATTCCGGAATTACGTTACCATAAATCCAAAACTAAACTCTATCGATTATAAATAAAACTTATACTCAAAACGTCGATTCAATAAGTGTCCATTGATATAATCATTACATACAGACTAACCCTCCATAGACTATCCGTAACGAAGCAGGTATATTTCCTTAAACCTTCTTCATTATATCTTATCCTTATTTAACATTAACCCACTAGTGATCAATTAGTTCAAAACCAATATGAACTCGGCCGATCGACCAGTTTCTAGGATCAACAAATAAAGGGATTGTCTTTCTACTTCCCGTAGGAAGGAATGGATTCCATATCTGTGAGATACACACTTCTCACTCATTCCAGAATAATGCCAACGTGAAAGTGATTCGGACTGCGCCTCTTAGCGATCCTTAATGAACACATCAAACGCTATCTTGAAACAAACAGGAGTCTGCAATCAGTTCAGGATTAAGGTTAACCCATATATGATCATCTTGTGATTTAATAAGATTTCTCAATCACGGAATTATATGAAATGCATACTAAATCTGTCCAGTCCTATATGACTACATCATATATAAATGCCCCACTTAGATAACCAATATCGACGGCCCGGATAAGACGGTCACACCTTAAAGTGTTTTGGGTGCATTAATGGTGGTTTAATCAATAGACCCCATACTTTGATTAAGTTCACCATGGACTAACAAATCAAGTATATCACCATAAACTTAATCCTCACGTGTAGCACACGCTAAGTTATCTGGCTACATATGATAAGACTTGGGGTTTTCAGCAATGTAATACATATAAGCATGAAGCAAATAATAATATGAGAATAAATCTGTCATTTATTATTTATAAAAACAATTACAGAAATTATCTTTCGGGCGCTACTTCCAACAGTAACATAGATAAGTTATGATAGAAACGTATAGTCAGGACATGTTGATGGACATGAAATGAACCCTAGACTAAGTCGGTCATTTAAAGATAATTAAATATTCATGAATCTTATTTTATAAATCTTAATTTAAATCATAGATTCCCTCTTTTATTAAGTAATTTGTACTTACCTCAAATGCATGTTTGTTATGTGTTTGGGGATGAGAAGATGAACAGGTTGACTTGGATTATGAAGAGGACTGTGATGACGACGTTTGAGGATGCCTTCGTTGAAAATTTATATTTAATCTTTTATTCTATGACATTTTAAGACTAGACGTTTCATTTGTTTTGGAATACGAAATGTTTCCTTTTAAGATTCGTAGTTTCTTTTATTTATTCTTTTGGAGGTTTCGTACGTTATACGTTCTTTTGGAATTTCGTTGTAATAAGTTACATTACCATCTTTAGAATTTTGAGTTTCTATTCTTGGATGTTTGGTTGAAAAAAAATATATACCCGAGTCTTTTGCTTCTGCTTTGCTTAACTCGACACGACGTAGTAGAGGCTTACGTATAATATGATATTTATTTTATATTATACGTGCCGAATGTTCCTTTCCGGATATGGACTTAGTGTCCGGGAATGGAGCATTACAATTGGTAACAGAGTGAAGCGTCCTTTAAGCTTCTTTTCTTTTAAGATAAGACTTCTTTAGATCTTTTAGTAATGCTCTAATTCTTTCTTTGATCATCAGGATCGTGACCACAAGAACTAGAGTTCATGGCGAAGTGACCTCAGGGGTATGAGAAGAGAGTCCGACACCCGTAGTAGCATGTGGTTTTGTGTGACAGAATCTGTCACCTCACCCGAACCACACCCCACGGTCTCATGTAAGCCAATCACCAGGCCTCAGTTTCAGCAAGAGACACACTACAACTACATCTATCGTGAACCTGGGGAAGCGCCCATTCGCGTCACCATACTAGGTGTGATTCCACCAGTCTGTGTACCCCCACCAGTGAGCGTCTACCCTCCACCTCCACCGATAAGCGTCTACCTTCCACCAGTGAGTCACCCCTCTCCTCTTGTGTTCCATCATCAACAATGGACCTTCTACCCCCCACCAGTAGGTTACACCCTCAACCTACTATACCACCTTTGCCATGTTTTGACCACCAACAAGGCGTTGGTTACCCACCCTGTGGATTCCACCAAGCTCATCACACCTCCCAACACCACCATAGGCACCATCCTTATCAGACTGAGCCACAAGTGATCTCGCCACTACGACCTCAACCACCACCAGTACCACAAGCACCCCTTGGATACCCACCAATCTACCCACTAGCCCCACCAGTTAGACCACCACCCGCTTTTGAACAAGCACCTCCAGTGGATTGGTACACAAAGCTGAAGAGGAACCGAGTTCAAGACTTTCATGAGAATGTAGAGCCGTCAAAGGCCGAAGCTTGGTTAAGAAGTTTTGAGAAGGCATGCAGAAACATAAACGTCTCCGAATCTGAAATGGCCCAGTTAGCAATGGGTTTTCTTTTGGGCACAGTTGAAGCATGGATCGATGCTATTGAAAGTAGCAATGGGAAGGTTACAGATTGGGAAGAATTTAAGAGTTTGTTTTACAATGAGTACTTCCCAGCTACAGTACAGGCAAACAATGAGAGCCAGTTCTAAGCAAGGTCTCCATATGACAGTTTCGCAGTACACCAACATGTTTAATGAGTTGGGTAAGTTTTACCCGGAGATCATGCGAGTTGAAGAGAAGAAGATGGCACTCTACAATGATGGGTTGGCCCATGAAATTCAAGCGGGGATGTTGGGATTACACCAAGGAATATGGCTGAGATATTGAACACGCCTTGGAAGTCGAGACTTTCAGGAATAAGCCTTTGGTCATTATCGGTGCTAAGAAAAGCTTTGAAACTAGTCAGAGCCACGGTCGAGGAGCACCGCATCAGAACACTAAGAAGACAACAACTCATTTGGTAGCTAAACCTCCAATCGGCGCACCGCTTTGGTCTATGTGCAACAAGCATCATTCAGGTGAGTGTCGATTACATGCAAGCGGCTGCTACTATTGCCGAGATCCAAGACATTATTCAAGGGCATCTCCAACCAAGAGGAACCAAGGAAACCCGAGACAAGGAAGCGGGAAAGGCGGCCCAAGCCGACCTGTCCGAGTTTTTGCTGTGGATTCTGAGGTTGTTGAACCAGATGACAATGTTATTTAAGGTACCTTAGTTGATTATTCTATTTTGTTAAAGTACTTGTATAGCACATTAAATCATGTTGTATTTGTATTCAATATAAATGAATCTACATCATAGGTATGATAATATTAGATAACCTAGCAATTACGGCATTGTTTGATACGGGAGCGTCTAACACGTTTGTGTCGACTAAGATAGCTAAGAAGTTGAATCTACCTTCGGAACCCTTAAGAAACACTTTGGAGGTAACCACACCGTTAGGAAATGTAACTAATGTAACGAGGATGATACCTCAAGTGGATGTTCGAGTAGGACCGTATCGGTGCAAAAGTGACTTCACGGTTTTGGACTTCTCAGACTTCGATGTAATTTTTGGAATAGGTTGGCTATCCGAGAATTTTGTGCACTTGGATTGCAGGGAAATGAGAGTGACTTTCAAAGTACCCGGAAAATCATCTAAGACTTGTCAAGGAAATGTTTACAAGCCTAGTAAGAAGCGTCACGCGATAATTTCTGCAGTTAAGGCTATAAGGGCTTGTCAAAAGGTTGTGAAGGCTACTCGTTGTATGCAATGGACGTAGAACAAGTGAAGCCTGGGTTAGAGAAAACCCCTATAGTAAAGGAGTATCCTGAACTGTTTCAGAAGAGTTACCAGGAAACATGTGTGGATAGAGAAACAGAGTTCGAGATCAAGTTAGTACTAAGAGTGGCACCAGTTGCTAAGCCACCCTATAGGATGGCACCGGCTGAATTGATAGGTTTGAAAGCACAACTTAAGGATATGCTTGAAAGGAACATAATTCAACCCAGTACATCACCTTAGGGAGCCACTGTTTTGTTTGTCAAGAAGAAAGATGGTAGCATGAGGATGTGTATCGACTACAAAGCCCTAAATAACCTCACCATGAAGTATAAGTACCCACTACCGAGGATTGATGATTTGTTTAATCAGTTGCAAAGCAAGAGAGTGTTCTCTAAGATTGATCTTAGGTCGGGTTATCACCAGTTGAAGATTAAGGTAGCAGACATACCTAAGACGGCTTTTAGTACGAGGTATGGACATTATGAGTTCTTGGTCATGCCATTTGGACTCACTAATGCTCCATCTGCGTTTATGGATTTAAAGCAGCATGTTTTCATGCCATACTTGGACAAATTCATGATAGTATTCATAGATGACATCCTTGTATACTCAAAGGATGAGAAAGAACATGAAGAACACCTAATGATAGTGTTGAACACGCTAAAGGAAAAGCAGTTGTATGCTAAGTTTTCAAAGTATGACTTTTGGCTAAATCAAGTCAGTTTCTTGGGTCATGTCATTTCTAAAGATGGCATTCAAGTTGATCCGGCAAAGATTGAAGCAGTTGAGAAATAGCCTAGACCTACTACAGTTTCAGAAGTGAGAAGTTTTCTCGGTTTTGATGGTTAACATATAAAGTTCGTGCAAGACTTTTCAAAGATAACTACAACACTCACCAAGCTTAAACAGAAGAATGTGAAGTTTGAATGGACTAGTGAGTGTGAATCAGCTTTTCAAACCTTGAAAGATAAGTTAAATACAGCCCAGTGTTGGCAGTTCCGAAGATTTTTGATAAATACGACGTCTACACCGATGCTTCGGGACAAGGTTTAGGTTGTGTGTTGATTCAAGGAGGGAAAGTAATTGCTTATGCATCTAGACATATAAAGGTGCATGAAAAGAATTACCCAACCTATGACTTGGAGTGAGAAGTGGTAGTAGTGTTTGACTTAAAGACTTTGCGGCATTACTTGTATGGAGTCAAGGCTAGGATTTTTACAGACTATAAGAGCTTAAAGTATTTCTCCACTCAAGAAAATTTGAATATGAGACAGAGGAGATGGTTAGATTTCATAAAGGATTACAATTTGGATATTCAGTACCATCCGGGAAAAGCCAATGTGGTTGCAGATGCTTTGAGCAGGAAACCAGTGTTTGCAGTTTCAAGTGTTGATGATATGGCAAAATAGTTAGATGGGCTAGAAATCTAGGGTTTTGAGCAGATTGAGGACCAACAGGTTATGTCGACTTTGTTAGCGAGATCTGAGTTGATGGATGAGATTCGGGAAAAGCAAGATGAAGATCTAGTGTTGGTTGATTTGAAGCGTGTTGCAAAAGAGAAACCTATAGTGGGTTATGTGCCGGACAAGAATGGTAACCTTTGGTATCAGGATCGTTTGTCTGTGCCTAATGTCGGTGATTTAAGGCAGAGAGTCATGGAAGAAGCATATAGGATTGCATTTGCAGGTCACCCAGGAGCTACTAAAATGTACCGGGATTTGAAGGAGCACTTTTGTTGGCCTTCAATGAAGTTGGAAGTAGCAAAGTTCATGGCAGAATGCGATGTATGTCAGAAAGTTAATGCAGAACATAGAAGGCCAGGAGGCATGCTTAAGCCTTTGGATATTCCCAAGTGGAAGTGGGATATGATCACGATGGATTTTATCACCGGTTTACCAATGACAAAGAGCGGACATGATACTGTGTGGGTGATCGTAGATAGATTGACTAAATCCACCCATTTCTTACCAACCAAGGTCGATATGTCTTTGAAAAATGTGACAACACTTTACTTGGATAATATAGTGAAGTTTCATGGAGTACCGATCTTAATAGTTTTGGATCGTGACCCGAGGTTCATCAGTCGGTTTTGGAAGAGTTTACAAAAGGCCTTTGGCACCAAGTTGGATTTGAGTATGGCCTTTCATCCTCAAACAGATGGACAGTCGGAAAGGACAATCCAAACACTAGAGGATATGCTAAGAGCATGTGTTTGGAAGTAGGCGGATCATGGGATGATTACCTAACTGTAGCTGAGTTTTCTTACAAAAACAATTGTCACGCTAGTTTGGGTATGCTACCGTTTGATGATTTGTATGGGAGAAGATGTCGAACGCCGCTGTTTCGGGATAAAGTCGGGGAGAGACAAGTCACCGGGCCGGAAATCGTTTATCTACAAGCTTGAGTTTGATGTAGGTGAAAGAGTTTATCTATGAGCTTCACCAATGAAAGGAGTTGAATGTTTTGGACAAAAATGAAAGCTAAGTCCAAGGTATGTTGGACCGTTTGAGATTTTGGAAAGAGTTAGACCGGCTTACAAGCTCAAAATACTGGAAACCATGTCAAGAGTCCATAATGTTTTCCACATATCAATGTTGAAGAAGTGTTTGACAAAGATGGATGTTGAAACTACAGTTGATCCGGAATAATCTTGCTTATGATGAGAAATCAAGATTCTAGACCGGAAAGAAACGATGATCAAGAGACGGATGATCCCTTTGGTTTTGGTGCAATGGAGCAATCATTCACCGAGCAAAGAAACTTGGGAAGTCGAAGACGATATGATTAGTGAATTTCCAGATTTTGTGGATTTACCAGATATGTTTTAGTTTCGAGGACGAAACTCCCCTTAATGGGGGAGGAATGTAATATTCTGATTTTCGAGAAAGGGCAGACGTGTCATTTTGCGAAACGAAATATTATATTCTTTACATTTTTGTGGATTTAAGTTTATGTATGTATATATATATATATATATATATATATATATATATATATATATATATATATATATATATATATATATATATATATATATATATATATATATATATATTTGGAAAATCTGGAGTTATTTATTAAGGCGTAATTAAGGAAAAAGGGACTAGGTTAGTATTTTTGGGAAAAGATATTTAAGGAAAATATCCCCCAATATTTAAGGAAAATATCCCCCAATATTTTCCCATAACCATGATTAAAGTTGGAATAAATGTGATGTTGCCACGTGTCCCACTAACTTATCCCATAAAGAGTTGTAACCGTTGGATATTGTAACCGTAGTTATAATGGAAAAGAATAATATCCGTTTACTGTTGACTTTCATTAAAGTTTTACTGTCTTGTAACGTATAATCTAGCAGACTTGTCTTCAGTAGAGTTGGCTCAGCAGCCAACTGACACAATATAGCTCAGCAGCCTACTGACGGATTACTCTACTGATCTTCATACACTCTTGTTTTGTCCAACTGATAATACAATATGAAGTTTAATACCAATGACTGATCTATCAAGTGAGCACACCCAACAGGACAAAGACCAATCCCCTTGGCAACTTCATTTGCTCAATTTTCCAAACTAATTTAAGTACATGGAATTGTTGATACCAATGACTAGTCTGCCAAGTAAGCTCTTCCAATAGGGAAAAGACTAATCCCCTAGGTGAATTCTAGTACACTACTGATCAATAATATATCAGTCAACTTTTATGATGCCAAGTTCAGTTCTTAACTTAGCAAATCCTTCATTATCCAATGGTTTTGTAAATATATCATCAAGATGATCTTTAGTAAGGATGTAAAGAACCACCACATCTTTCTTCTCAACATGATCCCTTATAAAACGATGTCTCGCATCAATGTGCTTGGTTCTTGAGTGAAAAACAGGATTTTCTGTGATTGCAATTGCACTTGTGTTTGAAGGATGCAGGTTCATAGATCTAAACGAGTTAGATCTACGCGTAGGGGATGGATCACGACTTATACATCATAATACATAATTAGAGGACTTAAACTGCTACAAGGGGGTTAAGATCATGTTACCAATTGTAGGAAGATAAGCCAAGATCTTTCGATGTGTTCTCCAAACGGCGGTTGGTGGACACCCTTCTTGATACACGAACCTCCTCGATATGCAACACCAAGAAAAACTCCAAGTTTTTCTTCCTCTAAAACCCTAGACAAGAAAAACTAATTTTTTTCTCTCTTTTATGGTGTGGTGGTCGAATTTTTTCCTTGTCCATTAACCTTGGAATAACTCTCCTTTTATAGGAGAGTAAATCCTTGGTCTCCAAGTTTCAATTAATTAAATAATTAATTAATTAAACAAAATAAAAAGATATTTTCCTTAATGAATAATTGTGACATGTATTGACCAATAATTGTCCACAGGTTATCAATCACCCCAGCAGACTATAAAGTCAACACAACCATAATGGGTCAATGGTTAAACCATACTCCCACTGCGTTCTGGGTGGATTGACATTCTGATCTAGTAGTATTTATCAGTGTAATCACCAACAACCGATGTTGGACGTGGTCTGATTAAATCAGATAGTAACTTCCTTTGGGTAACCGTACTCCAAGGTCTAAGGTTGTTACTTATAGATTCTATCAGAAGCCTTGTGACAGTCCAACTGTCACTTTCTGATCTCAAGAATCTTACAACCAACCTTCACTCGTCTCATTAAGGCATTTCACGAACAGTCAAAATCTGAACGTATGCGCAAAATCTCATGTCCTACCTTCAAGCATTAAATGCTAAATGCCTACATTTACGGAAGTGGTGTGAACCGAATTCACTCCTTATCCATAAATTCACTAGCATCTTCTAGGTAGACTTCTCGGTTTACATAATAATATGAACCGTTATTTTGCAACCAATTATCTTAATCGAGTTTAGCAGTGTATTGTAGTACATCAATAACTATATAGGGCAAGTCTATTTTTTCTTTCTCAGTGAGAAACATTCCACTAGGAGGCAGGCTGAGCATCAGTCCCAAGACTATGCTATAGCCTATTTATGAGCATGGAATACTTTATTCTCTACTAAAATCAGAGACTCCTCCTCGTATTCTTTTGATAAACTAAATCGCGTTTCGAGTAGTTATCAGACAAAATGTCACCACTCAAAAACTCCCACTAGCTTGTGTCTCTCACTAGACCCCGAAAGTCATGATGAACAAGCTATGTTACCCCTTCAAATCTATTACCCTCTCCCGATTGAAAGGAAACTTAGTCATTGTTCCTTTGAGATAGTGTTCCTAGACTGGGAGATAGGAATCACCCTTAGCCAGTCGTCTGGTCTTATCTCTAGGATATATGCACTAATTAATAGATATTGAAGGGTCGTTTATCTTAATACGGAAACCTTTACCTTTAATAGTTTTAGATGTGTTACACATACCTATTCAGTTTTTCTTAGTGGTTCTGTCTTTATCAAACAAAAGTCCGAGTCACAGATTCGTACTACAAATGTCATCTTCACTTTGTTTAAGGCAACTGTAGTATCGAGATGAAAGTGAATCCATTTGTTTCAACGAATCTGTAAATAGAAAAATAAATTTTTATGTGATATTCAAGGATAGAATCCGAAATTCATTTCCTTATATCACTCCCACTATTATAGCTGAAATAACTGCCCGTTGTCTACTTTATTAATTGTTAATGCATAGCTTCCTTGTTCTTCCAAAGAACTAAGCTACCGAGTCAAGTTACTCGATTTAAGAAAGTCGCTAAGGATTCATTGGTTAAGTGATCCGAAATCACTTTCCTTATCCTATACTTTATGTAATTAATTTTTCGGTTTAGCCTCAAAACTTTAGTTAAGGTGATTAACACTTATAGACATTCTTTCCCATTCTCAACTTTCCTTAAAAGGAAATATTCTTGAACTAGCAGTTCAATTGAGTAGACACTACTCGTGAACTGTGGGATGTCTAATGAAAGCGTTACCCAGTGGGACTAATTTTCTAATAAATTAGAAAAACAACAGATAAAAGCTCCCACTAGTTTATCGGTTCCAAATACCGTCTAACTAGCGACACTTTAATTTATGATTCTCTAATTTTTCTATTAGAAAATTTCTCGTGTAGACAGTACACAATTAAAATTCACTAGAAGAATTTTATCGTCCCAATCATCTTTCAAACTAACTATGGTTGTCTCTCGTTCAACACGAGTGACAGCATTGACATACTTATTTACGTCACTTAAGTCTTGAAGGCTCAAGAAAAATATCTCTTCCGAAAAATTAATTGCATGTATGATCAATAAGTACAACGTTCTAGTTACTTGCCACTTTTTAACGAAGTCATTACTAGTCAATTTTACACTAGCAGTCTAGCACCCTAGAGAGATATATAAATAGTAGTTGTAAATAAAATTGACAGAAAATAAATCCAAATCATACACTACTAATAAATTTTAGGAACATAAACTAAGTACTTATAGTCTATCCTACCGTTCCAAGGATTTAATCTAATGCCTCAGTGCCGCCTTAGGGTAGGTCAAAGAGGTTTCGATTAATATTGAAGATCAGATTGAGAATCGAACATCTCATTTGTGATCGTCAATCACCTTTCCTTTTTCAGCCAAGGTATTACCAAAATACCCTTTATGATTGTGACCTACTGTTTCAGATTTTTAGGTAGACCCCGAGTATGCCGCCTTAGGGTCGGTCAGTGACCCGACGAGTACCCAAAATCCTATCCTTTCGGAGACCAAGCCTTGAATTTTGATAGCGGTGAAGGCCTTCCTTAGGGGGCCGAAATCAAAGCCGGCACGAGGCGTCACCATTCTCTCACGTTGCTTGTGTCAACAGTAGAGGCCGTGGGGTCGGCTGTCGCCTCTCCCGCTCCCACTCAATATTTTGAAAAAAGTGGTGGGTTTACTGATCACGCTTTTTGGACTTGATGTTACATTAATGAACAATAAATCATAGGCCCGAATGTTGTCGGTTAAGTGGGCTAGCCCACCCGACCTATTCGTTGGAACATATGTGGCCGTCGGATGGGTCGAGACTAGGGGAGCTCCGTTGAGCCGTAGTGGCTCTTCGGATGGCTCAGCCTTGCCAGACCCCCGTGCAAATGCCACACGTGGAGGGTGAAGTCGATCGAGCCGTAGCTACTGTTGACCACCCAACAGTGGTTAAACCACTTTCGAACCATGTTTGCCCGTGATTATCCAATCCTTAAACATCAAACTTTCACGTAGACACTACGGAACAAAAACGCAATCTCATCTAGGTAAGGTGGAAATCACCGAGAATCCAACACCTTAACCACGAGGTTTCGGGATTTTACTCCTTATGCTTTCGTAGAGTGGGATTCACCGAGAATCCATCACCCAACCTCGACAATTGAAAAAACCCATGTTCCTCGGTTTTTACCCTAATTAGTTTCTAATTAATATCAAACAATTAATTAAAACTAATTGCGTGTTTTATACATGCCTAACTAATTCCTCGAATTAATTTCTACATGTATGCATATGGAGTGGAATTCATGATATGATGCATGTCATGGCAATTTTCCGGTACTACACATACAATCTAAACATATATACTAGTGCGGAAAATAAACACCGAGATGGACCGTTGGCACCGCCGTATCTAATCTATTAAAAATAAATAACCAAAACCCTAACTAGGGTTTACTTCTTTCTAACATAATCTGCATCTGTTTAAAATCTTCGACGATCGGCTAACCACACGAACTCGGATCGCGATGAAACTTTCCAGATCTGTTCCTCACTCCTTGGGATTCATTATGGACGGTTGGATCGGAGCTTTGACTTGTCAATCTTCTCCAATGAGCCGCCCAACTTGCTGCTGAATCTGACTTTTACAGCAGCGCATCAATGACTTCCCGAGGCCGATTGGGAATCGAGATGAATCCCGATCGACCTGAAATTTTTATCCCACGTCCAGCACTCCATATTTTTCGATCTGACCGGTTGGATTTCCGTTTCAACGGTCTAAACCCTCCCAGAAATTCGAGGAAGTCACAGGTAGGGTTTCTGTGAATCCTGCGTTTTTCTGTTACAGAAGCTTCTTTGCAGTATCGAACGGATATCAAAACGGGCTCCGATCGATGCCAAATTTTTTAGAATTTTTCATCATCTTCCAATCTTGATTCTGACCGGAGGGATCGTCGTTTCAACGGTTCGATCAACGGGAAAAACGAAATAACTAAACAGCTACTAAACAGATCTATTTTCTGGAAATTAAAATTGCAATAAAAATAAATTACATAATTTCCTATACTCATATGAACGAATTTCATCGTTTATATGAGTTTACAATAGATCTAAACGGGTAAACAGTGTCAACCCCCAATCCATCTCTTCAACCATAGCAATTAATCATTATCAATGCATAAAACAATAAATAAAATTTACCTACATGCAATTCCACTACTTTAAATCGTTTAATTATGATTATGACTATATAAATCGTGGAACCTGTCTCTGATACCACATGAAGGATGCAGGTTCTTAGTTCTACGCGCAGCGGATGGATCACGACTTATACATCATAATACATAATTAAAGGACTTAAACTGCTACACGGGGGTTAAGATCATGTTACCAATTGTAGGAAGAGAAGCCAAAATCTTCCGATGTGTTCTCCAAACGGCGGTTGGTGGACACCCTTCTTGATACACGAACCTCCTCGATATGCAACACCAAGAAAAACTCCAAGTATTTCTTCCTCTAAAACCCTAGACAAGAAAAACTAATTTTTTTTCTCTCTTTTATGGTGTGGTGGTCGAATTTTTTCCTTGTCCATTACCCTTGGAATAACTCTCCTTTTATAGGAGAGTAAATCCTTGGTCTCCAAGTTTCAATTAATTAAATAAATAATTGATTAAACAAAATAAAAAGATATTTTCCTTAATGAATAATTGTAACATGTATTGACAAATAGGAAACCAAATAACATGTCATACAACCAATCACATAACAAGAATATCTTTTATTTTCAACAACACAAGAAAATTAATTCTTGTGCTAATTAAGACCATAATGGCGCCACCCCTAGGGTTTAAAAGCCCACACAAAATTTCTTTTATGTGTATTATATTATTTAACCCAACTAAATAATATTCATGCATATCAATTAATTAGCCCAGCCAATTAATTATCACTGAGGCCCAAATAACAAGATTATTAGTCCGAATTATAGAAGCCACATCGGGGACCATGGACCTATAACCAGTAGCTCCAATAATTAATTATCCATCGAACAAAATAAGTACATTAATTATTAATTCCGGGATTACGCCACCATAAACCCGAAACTGAACTCTACCGATTATAGATGTATACTTATACTCAACCCATAGAGTGAATAAGCGTCCATTGATATAATCACTACATACGGATTAACCCTCCATAGACCGTCCATTCTGAGAGGGAAGTCTCCGTGAACCCGACTCAGAATATCTTATCCTTATTTACCATTAACCCCCTGATGATCAATTTGTTCACATATCTGACTAGTGATCAATTAGTCTAATATGAACTCCCGGGATCAATCACTTTCTTAAGGCTAACAAATAAAGGGACTGTCTCTCTACTTCCCGCAGGAAGGAATGGATTCCATGTCTGTGAAAATCAGAACTACTCACTCATCTGGAGATAGTGCCAATGAGAAGTGGCTTGGAACACATATTTAAGTGAACCGTAACTAACACATCAAACACTACCCCGGGACAAGCAGCACCCTGTGATCACCTCAGGATTAAGGTTGATCCATATATGATCATCTAATGATTTAATAAGATTCCTCGATTACGGAATTATATCGAGAAATACAGATTAAATCGGTCCAGTCCTATATGAATGCCATCATATATAAATGCCCCACGTAAGTACCCTCTATCGACAGTCCGGATAAGACTATCACACCCTAAGGTGTTCTGGGCGCATTATTGGTGTTTTAATCAAGAGACCCTAAACTCTGATTAAGTTCACCAAGGACTAACAGTTTAAGTATACCACCACTAACTCAATCCTCACGTGTAATCCATACATTGAGTTAAGTGGTTACATACAGATATACTTAGGGTTTGCAGCAGTGTATTACTTTACAAGCACAAAGCAAGTAATAAGGTGAGATAAGTTCTGTCATTCATTATTAAAAACAATTACATAAATTGTCTTTCGGGCACTACACCTAACAGTGTTGTCACACATTATAGGAATTTCTCTTTCTTCAATTCCATAATCCCTTAATTGTTGCCTTAACCAAAGTATTTGTACACAGCAGCTTCCAGCAGCAATGTACTCAGCTTCAGCGGTGGAAGTGGATATTGAATTCTGTTTCTTGCTAAACCAGGAAACAAATCTATTTCCCATCAACTAACAAGTTCCTGTGGTGCTCTTTCTATCAATCTTGCATCCAGCATAATCAGAATTTGAGTAGGATATAACTTTGAAGCTTCCATCTTTTGAATACCATATCCCTACACCCAAAGTCTCTGTAGATAAGTGACTTTCTTTTGGTTTTGATTGAAATCTTGCACAAACACCTACTGCAAAGGATATATCAGGTCTGCTGGCAGTGAGGTACAGCAGACTGTCTATCATCCTTCTGTATAAAGTCTGATCAACATCTTTGCCTTCTTTATCTTCATCCAATCTGATGCTAGTACTCATCGGAGTTGATACTTTGGTGCTATTTTTCATACCAAACTTCTTTAGCAGCTCCTTGGTATATTTAGTTTGATGAATGAAGATTCCATCTTTCATCCGTTTGACTTGTAATCCTAAAAAGTAGTTCATCTCTCCCATCATACTCATTTGGAACCTTCTTTTCATGAGATTAGCAAACTTTTCACATAGCAATTAATTTTCAGAACCAAAAATTATGTCATCCACATAGATTTGTACCAGTAGGGTGCTGTCCCCTTCATTGATTCTGAAAAGAGTCTTATCAATGGTACCTTTGGTAAAACCATTGTCCACCAAGAAGTGAGATAGGGTTTCATACCATGCTCTTGGTGCTTGTTTCAAACCATAAAGTGCCTTGTTGAATCTTTACACTTTATCTTCTTGATCTTTAACTTCAAAACCAGGAGGTTGCTGAACATAAACCTCTTCCTCCAGAATGCCATTCAAAAATGCACTTTTGACATCCATTTGGTATACTTTGAAGATTTTGTAAGCAGCATATTCCAAGAATAATCTCATAGCTTCCAATCTTGCAACTGGGCCATATGTCTCATCAAAGTCTATTCCTTATGCTTGAGAATAGCCTTTTGACACTAGTCTGGCCTTGTTCCCTACAATGGTACCAGATTCATCCAATTTATTTATGTATACCCATTTAGTTCCAATTATGTTTGCATGACTAGGCCTTTCCACTAGTGTCAAAACTTGGTTTCTTTCAAACTCATTTAATTCTTCTTGCATAGCAATTATCCAATCTGGATCAGATATTGCTTCTTCAACAACTTTAGGCTCCATTTGAGATAGAAAATTAGTAAACATTGCTTCCAATTGTCTTCTAGTCCTTACACCTTGTTGTATATTGCCAATTACTTGTTCAGCAGGGTAGTCCTTCAACCATTGTAAATCTTGATTTGTTTGATTTACATGAGCTTCATCTTCAGTAGGCTCTGCTGTTACTTCAGTAGGGGGTCAGCAGATCCTTGAACTGCATCTGTTGCTGCATCATTAGTGTTACCAGCAGGTTCTTCAGTAGGGGCAGAGTCAGAAACTTTTAAGTGATTTATCTTTTCCAAAACATCAACATATTCTGGATCAATAACTTGGAGATTTTCAGCAGGTTCTGAAACTTCATCTTCCATTCCAGTAAACTTAGGTTCATCAAATACGACATGTATGGATTCTTCATGTTTCAATGTCCTCTTGTTCAGTGCCCTGAATGCCTTGCTGACTGAAAAATATCCCAAGAAGATTCCTTCATCTGATTTAGGTTGGAATGTCTTCAGTTGTTCCTTATGATTCAAAATAAAACACTTGCATCCAAATGGATGGAAATAAGATGTATTTGGTTTTCTTCCATTCCATATCTCATAAGGTGTCTTCAGTACCTTTTTGTTTATTGAGGTCCTATTTTGTGTATAGCATGCTGTATTGATTGCTTCAGCCTAATATCTTTCAGGTAGTAATGCTTCACAAATCATAGTCCTCCCTGCTTCCTTCAAGGTCCTGTTTCTTCCTTCAGCAACCCCATTTTGATGAGGCGTTCCAGCAGCAGCTAATTGATGCAGCACACCATTTTGTTCACAATATTCTCTTATGACTTTATTGAGAAACTCAGTACCCTTGTCTGATCTGATCTTCACTACTGTCAAGCTTTTCTCATTTTGCAATCTCTTAAAAAGTTCAGGCATCTTTTGAAGTTGTTAAGGGTGATTTTATACGTTTTATAAGGATATATTTTATGTCAATTTCCCCTATATCTGGATGTTTTTCATAGAAATCGAGATTTATATTGAAATATTGAGCAAGTGATGTTTTTAATGGGTTAGTTGCAAAATTGTATGATTTATGAGTAAAATTGATGGTTTTATATTGATTTTGAAGATACTAAATTTTGCAATGTGTTTGATGTATTGTAGATACACAATTTCGACCAAAAAGAGGATTAAAAGAGGTTAACAATCGGATTAATGAAGAGGAGAAGAGATAAAGATGAAATCGGTTGAAGATAAAGATGAGAAGATCGATTTTCAAATACTTGAACTGGCGTCCAAATACTTGAACTAGCGTCCAAGGTGAACTGGCGTCCAAAGAAGTGGACTGGCGTCCAGGAGAAGAAAGTTGATTCAGAGAGTTTGGACGCTGAGAAGGACGGGTGTCTGATGATGACTCGGCCCGATTTGAAGATTCCATGGCGTCTGGACGGGCGTCCACAATTCCGGACGGGCGTCCACGGCCGACATGCTGAAAACCGACTTACTTTTTTATAAATAGCAGCGCATTCTCAAACCCTAAAATCATTATATCGACTGCAGCCACAGAAAACCCAAAATTCTGAGCAGAGTTTGGCTCGGTCGGCCAAGCCTTGGTGCTTGGTCGACCGAGGGTTAGATTAGGTTATTTAGTTTGCTTCGTTTCCCTTTCGATCTTGATGATGGCTTGAAGCTGTGCAACCTTGAGCAAGCATGAGAAACTTTCCAACAGCGTTTTATTTCTTCCTTTGGATATTTTGTGAGTTTAATTTAAAGTTTGTTTCTTTTCCATGATTATTTGTTATGCAATTTATATCGAGAGATGGTTGCTATTGATGTTTGCCATATGATGAGAATCGGTGTAAACGCTAGATCACCATAGGAAAGAATAGATCTTTTTAACCTAAAAATACGAGAGTTGATAGGTTAGAATATCTAGATTGTTAGATCTAATAAATCTTACACCTTGGTTTGAGAGCGTCAATCTTATATATCGAGAGATGAGAGATTGATAGGCGAATTATCTACGAGAGTAGGAATTCATACCTCCGTTAGGTGGACCACATCTTTAATTAAATCATCACAAGATAACTTTAGAGAGGGAATTAAGGGTTGCGGGATCGGAGGAATATTTGTTTGTTCATTGTTTAATCACCATGATCATCTTCTTGTTTACTGTTTATTCTATAGTTTATAGTTTAGATTTCATTTTCACTTTTATCCTTCCTGGATTTGGACTGACAATCCTCTGTCCAGTTTATTTTCCGTTTTAGTTTAGGTTTTAATAATAGTAGTGACAATCTTAGGAAAATTAATGAACTAGATACCCCGATTCCTGTGATCGACTCCGGTATTAATCGCTATACTACGATCCCTACACTTGGGGAATACCGGATTTATAAATTTTATTACTTGTTTATTTTGTTAGATAAATCCGTGAACAAGTTTTTGAAAAAACTTGTCACGGATTTTATTAACAAAGCAAACAAGTAATAAAATTTATAAATCCGGTTTTTCCTCAAGTATAAGGATCGTAGTATAGAGGTTGATACCGGGTCGATCTTACGGGGAACTGGCGATTGTTAACCCTAGTTTTTGTCTAATTAAATTATGTCACGAAAAATAATCTAAACAGCGGATAAAACTAAACGAAACTGAAAACAAACTTAACTAAAACGTAAAATTGGACAGAAGATATGATCTAAAGCCAGGAAAGATACGGGTTGAGAACTATTAAACTTAAACTAATATGAAATAAAAGTAACTAATCTAGACAATTCAAGCTTCACGGGATTAAATTCAAGTTTTAACGAACAAACGAGCGATTGATCCACCTATCCTAACAAGTATCAATTCCTATCTCGATTATATTGCATTTTCTAACCAAGTTGTGATTTCACCTTGTCTAAAACATGAACCCTAATTTCTTAGGTAATTCACCTATTAATCTATATCTTTCGATCTAAGATTAACGATTTTACTAATCAAAGGTGTAAACTTTAACCTAGCAATCTAACCTATTAACTCTCGTTATGATAGATTAAACAACTATTCCTTATCATGGTGATCTAAGGCTTATAGAGACTTTCATCAACATAAAACAATCATAACATGCAAATCTTTCGATACAATTGCAATTAAACAATATAAACATGCATAAAGGAAACAACTTTAGGTAAAACTCACAATATAATCGCAGAAACGGAATCAAAACGTGTTGGATGGCTTCACAATGCTCGTTTGATGAAGCTTAGCCTCTCAACATCCTCTGGAAACTCAAAATTGCTGGAAAAAACTAACATAAAACTGCCTACTTTTAATCTAGAATTTGGAGCATAAAAACTGGAATAAAAGAAGTAAAAACGCAGCCTAAAGCCGCCCCTAGGTTTAGGGTTTCGAATAATTAGTATATCGTCCTTCCTTAAGGTAGAGAAAACGCGCTGTATATATAGAAAACAAAGGCGGCGCTGCTAAGTCGGCCGAAGGACGCCCGTCCATACTTGTGAACGCCCGTCCAGATGGATTTGGACTTGCTTCAGACGCCCGTCCACTCAGCATCCAAACTCTCTGTACCAAATTTCTCAAATGGACGCTCGTTTGGAGATGGTGGACGCTCGTCCAGTAGACTTGGAAAAACTCTGTATTGATTTCATCAGGCCGGACACCCGTTCATTTCAGCAGACGCCCGTCCATGTGGACGGGACGACGCCCGTTCAAATTCGACTTTATCTTGATTTTTCCATACTTATCCCTTTTTCTTCAATGTAAATCATCATTATCTCTTCCTCTTTAATTAAATCCGACTTGATCATCTTTGAATCACCTCTTGAGCTCGAATTTGTGCATCTATAACACATAAAAATATCGCAAAATGTAATAATGTCCAATTAAATATAAATTCATCAATAAAACGTATAAATTGACTAATTTTGCGATTAACTTATTAAAAGCACCACATGCTCAATATTTCCATCTAAACACTTATTTTCTTATGCAAATAATACAAATACTTGGGAAATTATCATAAAATATAGCCTTATAAAACATATAAAAACACCCTTAACAGAAGTGTTTCACTTTTCTTATTCATAAATACTACCCAAGTATATCTTGAGTAATCATCCACAACTACTAGAGTGTACTTCTTTCCTGTTACACTTGTTGGTATTACTGGTCCAAATAGATCCATATGCATCAGCTCCAAAACTCTGTTTGTTGATTGTTTAGTCTTTGACTTGAAGCTTGACTTTGTTTGTTTACCATGCTGACGTGCATCACATATAGCATCCTTTTTGAATGTGATCTCAGGTAAACCAATCACCAACTTCTTTTTCACCAATTGATTTATATCATCAAAATTGAGATGATTCAACTTTTTATGCCACAACCAATTGAGTTCTGACTTGGTATGCACAATCAGGCACGTTTCTGGAACAGCAGTGGACCAAATCCACAACATACATGTTTTGTTGTCTCCTTCCAGCCAACACAACTTGTTCACCTCTTTCACTAATGACAATACAGTGACCTGTGTCAAAAGTGACCTTGTAACCCATGTCACAAAATTGTCCAGTGCCCAGTAGGTTGTAGTCCAGTCCTTCCACAAATGCAACATTTCTCATAGTCAATCCATTCCTCACCAGTTTTCCATATCTTCTTGTATATCCTGGTGTGTTCTTGTTGCCAAAATTCACTCTTGGACCATCCTTTGCCACACAGTTTGTTAGACATTGTTTATTCTTTGTCATATGTCTGGAACATCCACTGTCAGTACCAGACACCCTACAAAACAAATTTAATGTGTTTTTTGGTACCCAAAACTGTTTGGGTTCATAGTGGTCAGTGGTAAGCATGACCCTTGGCAAATTTCCATAAGGTCTTCTTTGAAAAACATAACACTTTTGTTCATACATGTATCATACATTCCATAAAATCTAAAATTTGGTTGTGTAGGATTCACATATGATTTCTGGCCTTTTGGTGTATAATGATGTTTGATGTGATTTCTTTTGTTAGAAGCATTAACATGACCATAAGGTTGCTGTCTATTAGGAACAGCCCTGTAATATGAAGTCTGCTGAGGTCCCTGCTGAGGTCTTAAATAAGTCCTCTATTGAGTCCTTTGCTGATTCCATTGCTGAGGTTTTACCCTAGCATTATGGTTATGTCTATTGTTTCTAGAAGTAGGGGCGGGAATTCCAATCTTCATCATTAGGGAATAATCTACCTTTCCCCCTGAGATAAGTATCCCTAGAATGATTAACATTTTTCGGTTTAGGATTCTTATCCTTGGAATATTTCTGATTTTTGCCCTTTTGTGATCCAGCAGACTTAGCAGTAGGTCTGCTATCAGCAGGTCTAGAAGGTCCAGTAGTCCTACCCTTGGATTTACCCTTTTTTTAGGTGCTGTTGACCTTTTTGATTTCTGATTTTGCTTCTTTGAAGCATTCTCAGTAGGCTTTACTGCCTCAGCAACCCTTTTGGGAGTTGGATCCTGTGCAGACACAAACTTAGGACCAATTTTGGTACTAGGTTCAGTAGCCTTACTGGATCCACCCTTAGTAGATTGATGAGTTTCAAATCCAAGGCATGTTCTATTACCATAATGCTTTGACTTGAATGAATTGGTGGAACTAGATTGTGCAGCAGATTCAACAGCTACTGAAGGTACAGTAGACTTATGTTGAGTCTGTCCATAATCTTTTTCCTTACCTTTGAGAATTCTTAATTCAGCATTAAATATTTGAATTTCTGCTTGAAGTGTTCTTTTTCAGCCTTCACAAATAAGTTGTAATTTTTCCCAAAGTTCATTTGCAGTTTTGCAATCCTTCACTTTCATGTACATATTGCTATCCAAAGTTCTGTAAATGATATCAGTAGCAATATTGTTGAGGTTTTCTCTTTTTCTATCTGCAGCACCCCATTCTCTTTTTGGCTTTGGAACATACTGAGTTTCCTGCCCACTGTTATGGCCTTTGTGATCTCCAGTGGCCCATCAGTCAGCACATCCATCATTTCATCATTTGTTGCAGCTAAATAAGCCTGCATACGACGTTTATACTCATCAAAACGATCTAGAGTGCACATCAACATAGTCCTAGCATACTGTTTGTTATCCATGATGAAAATCTTTGAAAATCAGAAACTTGGAAAAGTTTTCAAAGAATTTTCACAAGTACAACAAGTAGGATTACTTCAGAACAGAAGCACGGCTCCGATACCAATTGTTGGTCCCTTGAAAAGGCTTTGGTTAAGTTTAGAGGGAGGGTGAATAAACTAACCCTTAAAACTTTTGGAGTTAACAAACTCAGCAAGGTCGGTAGCCTACTGACCTCTCAGAAGTCTGCTGACCACTCAGTACTCTATTGACCACTCAGTAACTGAATTTGTTGCAGCGGAAATTATTTAGTTTAAGCCTTATTAATTTTTGTTCAAAGAATGATACTAAGTAATGAATACTCAGTAGTGTAAGTGTGTGATTCAGTTGCTAGTTTTAGTAGGTTGATGTGATCAGTATACAAAATAATAGAAAGTAAATGCAGAAAGTAAGTAGGCAAGATTTATAGTGGTTCCAGGTGGTGTAATCCTGTCAGTCCACTCTTCTCTTGTGATGTTGGAGGAAATTCAATAGAGATCTTTGAGGATGCAATTACAAAAATCCCTAAGCTGTTTGTCCTTCACCAATGACTATGGCTAGACAAACTGAACACTTGAAACAGGTAGGATTGCTGCTCCAACAAATTCCATTGGCCCTTGAAGGGTAGGATTGCCTCTTCACCAGCTCCACCACAAACAACAGTTCTTGACCTAAGTGCTTCTCTGTCTTTAGCAGGTTTCTTGTAAAAGAAAGATTGAATCAAATAAACGATTCAGTTGTCAGCAGATTGATCAGGATGAAATGATCAGCAACTTGATGTCTTCAAGTGTGTATACTTGACGTAACTTGATAGCAGGTTACACTTGAAGAAATTTCTTGATCAGTCAGTTAAAGCTCAATGTATGTCAGCAGGGTGATTTTCTTAATTTAACTGATAGCTTCGTATGGATCATATGCTCATCTATTTTTTTAAATTTTCATCACTTGTATCTGAATCAGGAGTCTTCTATTTATAGGTGAGAATCCTGTGACTTATGTTTGAATTTCAAACATAGCCGTTTCAGACTTGTCTCCATCTTGACTTGCTTTTGTCACTGTTCATAGTACTGACACTGTCAGTCAGCTTTATGTCAGTTTTCAGACTGTCCACCCTTCAACTTTTATCCATTGGATAAAGCTCTAAATCTTTCCAACATTCCTTTTATCTTGACCATTGATTTGCTGACAAAATCAAGGCTTGTAATCCATCCTTATCCTTTTAATCTTCCAATGTAACCTTTGATTAAATTGAGAATTATACTCAGCAAATATCTGAAGTATATCAGCCTGCTGATGTACATATCTATTGGCAGGTTTAAGTCTGCTGTGTTTTAATAACATTTCAGCTGACTTCTTCTCATCTAACTTTTTTTTGTGAAGTTAGAGTACACCATTTTGAGCATAACTAAGTTCCGATCACCACTTAACATATGGAACTTAGAACTTGTACACAAGGTATATGTAATCAGTTTAGGTCATCACAGACTTCCCTAAATTCTGATTCCATATCCTTGACTTTAAATACTAAGTTTGATCCATTAGCCTTCAATAACTGAGTTTGAACCCTCAGCCTTCAGCCTTCAGCAGGTCCCTACTAAGTCTACTGACCTAGACACACTACTGACCTAGACAGGTATGTTGATAGAGTCAGCTGACCTACTTACATTGCTTGTTTGATCAAACCTATCAAACTCTAATAAACCTATACATTTGATCTAGACATCTTTTTGCCTTTTCTCTATAACAACTAGTCTGGCACTCATCATTAAAACTAGAAATATGTCCAACAGGGTAGAAACAAATTTAACAAATGATTTGACCAGCTCAGAAGCTTCAGAATTATGTATCTTAATAAAAGCCCAAGTAAATCTAGAATAATCATCAACAACTGTTAGAAATTCTTGTTGACCATTCACATTGCGATGCCTCAAAGGCCCCCAAATATATATACACACAAGATAAAAAATTGAATTAGGAACAGTTGTGCTTAACGGAAAAAGTTTCTTCTTCCATTTTGACATAGGGCCTACAAAACACAAACCATGTTCCCAAATTTTTACATTAGATGCAGTGGAACAAATGATTCATAATTTCTTATATGATAGATGGCCTAATCTATATTACCAAAGAAGTTCGTCATCTACAGTGTCAAACAAGCATCTACTTTCTCCTGAATTAAAAACAGTTTTGGAAACATCTTAATCTCATGAATGGCACCATCATCATGGCTTGAGACATCATTGGCTTTTATCTTGCCTTGTTAGAAGCATAAGTTTTTAGTCTCTCAAACTTGATAGCCATTGCGAAAGTATCATGAATCTCATGAAAGGCACCATACGCATGGCTTGAGACGTCATTGGCTCAAATTCATCCCTTAGACCTTTAAGAAACTTCCTCACATTTTTTGTTTCCATGTGATCCAACATATTATTCATGGTACCACAATGACACTAGCGCTCACAGGTGCAAGAAGGAGTTGGCTTGTTAATCTTGACTTCCTCCCAAAGAATCATCCATTTGTAAAGTAATGATTCACAAAATCAGCTCCATGTTTCAAGTAATTCAACTCTTCAAGGAGATCATAAAGCTCAAAGGCATCAACACTTGAAAACCAATCGGAAATATTCTTCCACACGGCATGGGCACTTTTGAAATGCAACAAACTCTGTGAAATGGTGTTCCCTACTGAATTCAATATCAGGGTCCTCACCATCGTGTCACATTGCCTTCATGTTTGGAAGTCGGCTGAATTTACCTCTAGTTTCTTGATTGTACCATCAATGAATTCATAGTTGTTTTTTATGATTAATGGCATTTCATGGACATCTTCCATGGATGATACTTGTTACCATTCATCAATGGATGAACCAACACCAATGAAGGATTTTCAATGGGATGAACATAAAAGGGATTAGAAGGAAACAACTCTTGCTTCTTAACAGCCATGAATAATCAAGAACTATATCTAATCACACAAAATTGCAGTAAAAAGTAAGAAACGATCAAGAATTGATCAAGAAAATCATAGAAAACTCTCAAGTTTCTATGAAAACAACATAAATCTTAATGAAAACTCTCAAGTTTCTTTTGATAAACACCCGAGTTAGAACAAACTGAGCAATAAACCCTCTGATACCATGTTGAAATTGAAAACACAAGACAAAATAAAATGCAGAATTCGCATTAATCAGTAAAAGTGAACAAGTTCAGTTAAATAATGTTGATGGAGTATTTTTATATTATACTCCTTATAAGTCAGTTAGAAGAAGTTACAAACATTTATAACAAAAAAATTGGTAAGTGACTTGAGAATTCCTAGGGAGGTCACTGATTCGATTCTTCTCTGAGGTGCCATGTTGAAAGAGCTCTTGGCCAGGCCTTACCTCTGAGTAAGATTCAAACTCTATAAGCACGACTTGGGCCAAACTCCGGATTAGTCGGACTAGTGAGATCCGGATACCGGGGGCTTTAAGCAAAAAAGAAAACATTCATAACATAAAACTACCTCAATACACTTCAGCTTCGTGTACTTCAGCTGAAGCATGCTCTGTTGAATCTTTAGCTCTGTAGTATTCTCAACCGAATTCTTCACTTGACTGAATTCTTCAAGTCAACTGATCTGATAACATATGAATCCTCTCATCTGAATATTCTTTTTTTAGGGGCTCAACAGAATATTCTGAATTATAAGTGTGTGCATATCCTCTTGCATCCAACACCTTTTTATCCATACAATATATTGTAACAACCACTACCACCCGTTAGCCTCAACCCGTTAATCCATAACCCCAAACCACCGACCACCATTTCCACAATTAACATGCAACCCATCATCTTTCTAAAAACACCCATTTATAAAATCAATACTCTTCAACCCAAAATTTCCGTTTTCACTGAAGCTGTAGTAGAAAAAAATACATTTCGATGGTATTTATTCTTAGCAGATGGGGAGGGAGGCCGTGATTTGAAACAAGGTGGAGTTGGATTTGATTTTGCTATGATTTCAACAAGGAAGAGGTACGGGCGGTTGAGGGATGATGAGGGGGCTGCAGAGGGAAGGTTTTGGGGGTGGTTTGATTTCTGGTGTTAATGGTGGTTTATGGGTGTTTTTTAGGGTTAAGGGTCGCAGGAGGTGGAGATGATGGAGATAGGCATTGGTGTTAATGGAGATATGGAATATGATTATGGGTTTATTTTGTTGGGTTAAATGTGAATATTTATAACCAAGGTATGCACAAAGCACATCTTGAACAAAAATGTTACTCTACAAGATTTAAACTACACTAAATGCAAAATATAGGTTAGGTTTAATGATTTTCTGGTTCATAGGAAACCTGAGGTGATATGCAACAAGAAAACATCTAACACTAAACACTACAATGCAACCAAATGATCAAAATGGGGTCATATGAGCATAACAACTCACAAAGCATATCCCAACTGCAAAAAAAATACAACCACCAAAACTAAGTTGTAAAGCAAAAATGTGGATACAAGTGATGCATAAGATAGGAAACATGAGTCTTTATCATGTAAACCACAGCCCCAACATCCATAGAGATGCCATCCATCACCTTTATGTTCCTCATATGCCAAAACCAATAAATCATGACCGAAATGAAGAGTCTTCTTTCCATATTACCAATAGAGGTACCCCTACAGTGTCTTCTTAACCACCTAACGCTGATAGTAATGGTGTTAAGTTGTCTGTTTTATAGCATGCCAAATCTGATTAGAAACACTGCACTGAAAAAATAGATGCCTTGCTGATTCAGTAAATATTCCACACAATGAACAAACCTTGTCTTCCACAAATGCAAGCTTGTCTTTGGTGATGAGACTGTTATGCATATCCAACCAAAGGATGAAATAGTGTTTGGGGTGTCCTTGGATTTCCAGACAAAATTACTTCACCAAACACTGTTTACATTCAAAATAAAGAAATCATAGGCCTTGCTAGATGAGAACCTTTCCCCATAAATCCAAGTCTGCAAAAGAGCAGGACCAGAAACATCCCCAACGTCATTAAGTAAAGAACCCATAATACCAAACATAGTTTTGATAAGAGTAGAATCCTTCATCTTGACCTGGTACTCCCAGAAACATCAAGCATGTAGTAGTGACGTACCCATCAAATCCACAAACAATCCTTCTTGATGTGAAGATTCTAGAGAATCTTTGAAAGCAATGCAAGATTCCTAGACTTGAGATCAAAGAGACCAAGTCCCCCATCATTCTTAGGCAAGAAACTTTATTCCATCCCATACGGGATTTCCTAGTGAAATCAGTAGATTCCCCCACAAAAATCTCATGCACAACTGGTCCAATTCCTTATTGACACTGTCAATAATAGGAAACAACCCCATCCAAAAATATTGAACCCCTTAAATAAAATATCTAACTAACTTCAATCTACCTGCATAAGTCAGAGAAGCACCTTTCTAGTTGCCAAAAAATGCTGTTCAAAGTGGTGAACAGAGGGTCATAATGAAAAATATTCAATCAAACAGTAGCAAGAGGAATACCAAGGTACCTGATAGGGAATGAACCTTCAACCAAGCGAGATATATTCAGCTTGTCAACTTTATCCTCATCAGAAACCCCAGAAAAGAAGATTTGAGACTTCTGCAGATTGGTAAGAAGACCGGAAACATTACCAAAATCTTAAAAACACCCCTATAAGCATAGTAATTGATATGAAATCACCTCTAGAAAACAAAATCAGATCATGTGCAAAAGCCAAATGAGTAATGTTCTAGAAATGGCACTGAGAATGAAAGTTAAACTCAGAATCAGCACTAAGCAAATTCAACCTCCTGGACAGATATTCAATGCCAATGACAAACTGAAAAGGGGATAGATGATCCCCTTGCCTTAAACCCCTTTTACCATGAAAGTAACCATTCGAACCACCATTAATTAATGGCCACAAAATATAAAGCAATTGAAAGGCAAATCATAATCCAATTAACAAACTTGGCAGGGAAACCAACAGCACACATCATATCATTCACAATAGACCAATACACAGAATCAAAGACCTTTTTGATATCAAATTTTATCAAACACTTATGAGGAGTCTTGGCACAAGAAAACATTATCAGGCATGGATCTACCATCTACAAAACCAGATTGAGCAGCATCAATAATGTGTGGCAAGCAAACATATAATATACAGGAAAGATTCTTGGATATAACCTTATAAGTAACATTGCAGCAGGAGATAGGTTTGTAATCCCTAATAGAAGTAGCGTGCGAATCCTTAGGAATAAGGGCAATGACAGCACGATTCATCTGTCTCAAAAGTGCATCATTCTAGAAAAAATTTCCAGAATAGCATTAGTGAAATCTGCACCAACAATACCCTGGGACTTTTTTAGAAAAAAAACCTGCAAAAAATCCATCAGGACCAAGGGCTTTATCATTAGAAAAATAAAATAAGTATTTCTTAATCTCCATGGGGTAACATCTAGAACCAGATTCTCAATGCAAGCAGCATGTATCATGGGACCAGCATTAAAAACATCAATAGAAATAGGAGATGCCACAACTTCACACCCCAACAAATTAGTGTAAAATCTAACAAACTCATCCTCAATCTCCATAGGAAGCAGTAAAAGTACAATCCCCCAACTGTATGCCTTTTAGCATTGTACTTATTTACAACAGAATGAAAGAAACTACTTCCTCTATCACTCAAATTAACATACATACCTTTGGCTTTATGAGACAGGAAACTCCGCTCTGCATCCTCCTACATCTGACACTTCTTCTAAACCCTATTCAGATTTTCCAAATGATAACCAGAATGATTGAGGTTGAATTGAATCTGCAAATCCTCCAAAATAGCCATCTCTTTTTCAGTTCGGACAGTGATATGCCCAAATGCAACTTATTAAGAGTTTTCTAAGGTTGCTTAATCCTTTCCTGTTTCTTGCTAAGTTTAACCATGGCAGTTCCTGGCACATCTTGACTCAAACTCTCATTCAAGACCTCAACATAAGATTCATGTTTCATCCACATGTTGAAAAACTTGAAGGGTTCCTTTTCAGAACAACCAATGCATCAAACATTAATCTGCAAGGAGAATGATCAGAATGAACACAGCGGGATCAAAAAAAAGTAGAAAAACATGCCCCAATCCTACAAGAAGCACCGACAAAAACTCTATCAATCCTGGATAAAGTGTGATTATATGTCCAAGTGTAAAATTCACCATAAGAATTAAGATCAGTCAAATTAGAATCAAGGCAACATTCAAATCCATCCTTCATCTCATAATTTGTAGGCACTGTACCATTCTTCATATCTGTATCAAAGAAAAAAATTGAAGTCTCCAAGAACGATCAAGGAAGTGAGGAACAAACACTCAACTCCCTTAATTTATCCCACAAAGGCCTTCTCCTCCCCACAGAATGCAAGCCATAAATAAAGGTGGCCAAGAATTCCTCCCCTATCACAAAAATCATCACATTACAATGCAGCCACTACACACCAGTATCAAAAACCTCCACTACCACAAAAGCTGGACCCCGGATGAACATAATCTTGTGAGAACTGTGAAGAGGGAAATTATGATCATGCCTCCAACCAAAAAGCCTGTTATTAACAAAAATATCTAAAGATTTTTGAGACGGCTTAGTCTCAAGGATTTCAAATAAGTCCAATTGACAATAGTTTGTTTAGGTGCCTTATTAAACCCTGTAACATTCTAGAAACCTATCATTTTTGTCTACCTAGAGGTGAGGGGCCTCTAGTGACAGAAACATATGCTTTGCCTTCAGAATTATTTGCATTTGGGGTTCTATTCTTATTATTCTTCTTCTTTTTTCCCTGCTTGAAAGGTAAATCTTTCAATGTAAAAGAACTACAAGCTGGAGCATTCTTCTCCAGTTCATTAACAGTAGCATTTTCTACTTGATCTGCCTAAGACTCATCACCAGGATCAGGATTCAAAACAGAAAAGACATTGGCAGTAGGGGTAGCAGTGGATTTATTTTATCATTCTCCATAGGATTGGGTATACAGATGAAAAAATCTGGAATCACAGAATTAGGAATCCCGGTGGCCTATATCTATTTTGGAGCATAAAGCTTTTTTATTTTTTCACATACAAAGTAGGAACATCCCTATTTGCATCACCCAAGCAGCTACATTGTGCCCCAACTTCTTACATTTTGTATAAATTTAGGCACATCTTCATAGAACACTTGTTGCATAAATGATTTACCACCTTGCATATTGATAGGAATTTAATTTGGTAGGGGATAACTGATATCCACCTCCACTCAACATATTGCAAAACTAAGAACCTTCTTAGATGTTGTAACTTTATCAGTATATTGGGGGTTACCACCAAAGGTACAAATCTTGCTCAAACATTTATCCTTCTATAATCTGAGGGGAAAATCAAGAAGTCTTATGCACATAGGAACTACATAGTATGCCTCTTTACTGAAGTTAAAAAGCATAGGCATTTTCCTCAAAATAAATGGCTTCCCAAAAGCATAATGAGGACCACATTGTAGAACATCATCCAGGTCAGTCTTCTTTTTCAAAAAACAAACACTATTCAACCAGAGTTATGATAGTAAAAACTATATTTTCTTGGCTAACAATTCACAATCACGGCCTCTCTTCCAGGGAATTTGGCAGTGAAGATACCAAGCAAACTAAGTTTTTCCATGCCATCGTCATTAAGATCATCTCATCCAAGTTAACAGCATCAAGTGTAACACTATCAACTCTTTGATTCAATCTAATAACCTCCTTTATTTTTCTAGAAAAATTCCACCCAAGACACAGCTTTTTCTGCCAAAGAAACATCAGCAGCAACAGCTTCATTGACCACAGGGTCAGTAGCAGGAATTTTAGTGAGAACACATAAATGAGGAGTTGTAGGAGCATTCTCTGTTGAAGTAGTTGGAATCTCATGCTCAACAACCTTATATGTGGCCAAAATATCAGGAGTAGCAACAGTATCATCCCCCACACCAAAAGGAACAGATACAACTTCATCCACAACAGATTCAGTGATCAAACTCTCTATTCCAACACTGTCAATAGACTTATCTACGTCCAGAAGCCCAGCAAGAGTAGAACCGGGCTAATCTGAACAGTGTTAAGATTCAGAAAAATCTTCCACCTTGGATTTCTTCTTGGCTTTGTTAATGGCAGTGGTAGTGAGCTTACCGGATTAGAGTTTCATGGCTTCAATGATGGAAACATTAAAACATCTAGGGTTAGGATTAGTCATTTCTACCATTGCAGGAGCTCAAACATGTTCAACCCCCACCTGCTCAACTGGAGCAGGGAGATCTAGCAACCTATCCACATCCACAGCTTCACCATCTTTATTGTTAGCTACAGTAAAGCTTATTCATGGCAGCAGTAGCATCATGGGCATGAAGACTGATCACATTTAAATGTTCATCATCAACCGGAGATGAATGAATCTTAATGTAAAATATGATTGTATTTCACTGAATAATCGGGAGTGCATTAGGTTGTTTATATAGGTATCACACTAGAGATATAATTGGAAATAATTACAATTATTATGCCCTACACTACTCAGCACTTGGCTGCTGGGAAAGACTATCATTGCCGTCAATACACCCCCGCAATCCCATGGGAATGGAATGAACATGGAGATTGTTCTTCAAATCTGCGAAACGAACATGACCAAGCAGTTTGGTGAGAATATCGGCCAATTGATCTTTGGAGGAGAAGAAGGAGATGCGCAACTCGTTGAGTGCAACCAACAAACGAACATGATGGAAATCAATCTCGATGTGCTTTGTGCGACCATGGAAAACCGGAGTGGCTGTAAGGTAAGTGGCGCCAATATTGTCACACCACAATGTAGGAGGGTGAGGAAGATAAGCTAACATATATCGAAGCAAGAGTTTGGCAGCAGCATGAGAGAGCGCTTTATATTCAGCTTCGGTGCTACTTTTGGCGACAGTGGCCTGTTGTTTAGGGTGCCAGCTAATCACATTAGAGCCAAGAAATATACAATAGGCACCAATAGAATGACTATCATCAGGGTCGGACGCCCAATCAGTATCGGTAAAAGCCTATAAGCAGGGTTAGGAGAGCGTGTGAAAAGGAGACCATCAGAAATCGAATGCTTGAGATACAGCAAAAAATATGTTTCACGGTAGCCCAATACGTATCCTGATAGGCATGCATAAATTAGCTAAATTTATGCACAGAAAAAGCGATGTCAGGGTGAGTGAAGCCAATATACTGGAGTCCACCAACTATGCTACGATAAAGAGATGCATCAGAGATTGGTTGACCATCGACGGCCTGGGCAAAGATCAGAGGCCATCGGCGTGACACATGGTTTGGCGGTTGTCATGCCAGCACACAGTAATAATGTGTGAATATACTTGCTTTGGCTTAGAAGAAGTCCATCAGGAGTAGAGAGGGCCTCAACACCCAGAAAATAATATAATGACCCAAGGTCCTTAACCGGGAAGTGAGTAGACAAAGAATCAATGGTTTGCTGAACGAGATCTCCAGATGTACCTGTAAGCAAAATATCGACATAAATTAAGACAAAAACAGATTGAGAGACATGAGATATATGTATAGAGAGGTGTCGGCCGTTGAGGGCCAAAAGCCAAACTGCCGAAGAACATCAGTGAATCTGGAAAACCATGCACGCGGTGCATGCCGAAGACCATAAAGACTACGTTTGATCTTACAAATGTGATTAGGATAATCAGGGTGACAAAATCCATGTGGCTGCTGCATATACAAATCCTCAGTGAGAAATCCATGTATAATCCCATTCTGAATATCAACATGTTGAACAACCCAATCATGTGAAATAGCAAGAAATAAAAGAGTACGAATAGTGACCGGTCAAAAAATCAACACCAGCTTCGTGATGAAAGCCTTTGGCAACAAGATGAGCTTTATAACGCTCGATGTGACCATCTTCATGCCTTTTAACGTGGAAGACCCATTTATTACCAAGAAAATTCTGAGACGAAGAATATGGAACAAGGTCCCAAGTGCCATTCTGGACCAAAGCATTAAACTCCTCTCTCATGGCATCCCTCGATTTTCAAAGCTTCGGTAACCGAGGTAGGCTCAAGTGCATCGGTGGTGGCAGTTAAGGCTTTAAGAAGGGGATAGCGGACAAAATTAGGATCAAGACATTTGGGTTTAAGGGTGTTTGTTTTGGACCGAGTAACCATTTGATGTGAAGCAGGAGGCGGTGGGGAATCGGATGAGGGGGATTTTGTGGAGCCAGTGACAGAGGAAGGTTCGGATGCAGACGTCGTATTAATGATTAGAGTAAGGGAAGGGAGAAATGGCTCGGGTATAGGGGAAGTAGGAGCCGAGGGTCCGGCTGGAGTAGGAAGGGCAAGAGCCAAAGGAAAAATGTTGTTTCAGGAGTGTAAGAGGCAGTTTTAGATGAGGATGTATAAGGGAAGGAAGACTCGTCAAAGACTTCGTGACGAGAAATATAGATGTGCCCCGAGGAAAGGTCAAGGCACTTATACCCATGGTGATTGGGACTGCAACTGAGAAAAATACAGGTTTTGGTATGAAAGTACGTTTTATGATTATTGTAGGGACGAAGATAAGGCCAAAAAGCTCAGCCGAAGACACGAAAAAAGGAATAATCGGGAAGGCGAAGATGAACCATTTCATAGGGAGATTTATGCTCAAGGAATTTTATGGGAAGATATGATGTAAACGGCTGTGAGAAAGGCATATTCCCTTTAGGGAAGGGGAAGATGAGAGTGAGCCAGAAGGGCAATGCTAATTTCGACAATGCGACGATAACGCTGCTTATTGGCACCATTTTGTTCAGATGTGTGGGGACAAGACAAGCGATGTTCAATACCTATAGAGGTGAAATAAATTCTAAGGCGACGATATTCCCCACTCGAATCAGTTTGAATGGATTTGATTTTTGTGTTAAATTGACGTTTGAGCAAAGCACTAAATAGAGGAAAAATATACTCTACATTAGAATTACAATGCAAAGTATAAAGCCACAAAAACTTAGTAAAATCATCAACAAATCTAACATAATTATTTCCATAAATAGAGTCTTCAGCACAAAGGCCCCATATATCGGAATAAATTAAATCTAAAAGACGTGAAGAAGTAAAAGACGATGAAAAGCAACACAAATAGATGTAGTGGCAGTTGAAGGAGCCAAATTATTTTGACCTAAAATTTGACGCAGAACCGGGTACGGGCAATTTCTTAAATGTTGGTGCCATTGAGTGATAGATGAGAATTAAGCGGCAATACCTTGAGCGGGAAATTGACTGAAAGATTTGGAGAAGTGGTAGAGGCCATATTTAAGGTAGCCCCGATGATGGGTATAGCCGAGTAGTCCTTCACAAGAAAATAATTATGGTGAAACTCAAAATAAACGGAGTTATCTTTGGCAAATTGAGCAACAGATAAGAGATTATTGTAAAGGGGGGCAACAAGAACATTATTGAGCACATAAGATTTACTGGAAGTAGAGAGAATCGAGGAACCGGAATGTGTAATAGTCAAACCTGCACCATCACCCATATAAAGCTGATTATGACCATTATCGGAGTCAGTAGAGAGATTCAAGTTTCATGGATTATTGGTGGTGTAGTGGGTTGCACCAGTGTTGGGAATCCAATCGGTAGAAGCAGGTTGAGTTGTAATATTGGCCTGGTGTGGACGGTTGGGGCGAGGTGGGTTGAACGTCGAATCGAACTTGTACCAACAATCATACACCGTGTGGCCAAATCGATCACACAGTTGACATTGAACATAAGGCCCAGGAGATTGGCCACAGCCACGGCCTCGGCCCTGACCTTGCTTTTGAGGAGGACCACCTTGATTTTGAGGAGGACCACGCCTCCGTCCACTGTTATTCTGGGAACCTTAATTACCTCCACCACGGTGTCGTTATTGCTGGTTATTTGATGCGGCATGGTTGGCTGAAGGAGCAGACACCGGCATAGTAGGAAGAGCAACATAGATGGGAGGGGGCCGATTATGCTGTTATGCGAGCCTTAATAGTCAAAAGGAGGGAAACGACCTCATCCAGGGTTATTTCCGACTTGGTGGAAAGTAAGGTAACAAGCGAGTCATAATCTAAGTCCAATCCGGCAAGAGCGTAAGCAACAATATCATCATTATTCAAGTGGTGGCCGGTGAGGCTAAGTTCATCGGTGATCTTGTTAATAGTCATAAAGTAGTTTGTGGCCGAGAGATTTCTTTTCTTCGTGGAAGCGAGTTTCGTGCGAAGGTCAACTAATTGAGCCCAAGATTGAGACGCAAAAGACGTGTTGAGAGCCTTTCAGATTTCAGCCAATGTGGAGGCCGTGTAAACTTGTGCAAGAACATTGAAGAGAGAAGAGGTAACAGTGCTTAGGATTAAACTATCCTGTTTAACCCAGTGTAGATATGCCGGATTTGCTTTGGTAACGCCGTCAGTGGTGATCGTTCCCGAAGGAGTGGGAACAGAACCGTCAACGTATCCTATAACACCTTGGCCACATAAATATGGCTGAATTTGAGCTCGCCGGAGCAGTTGTGGCATCGATGGAGGAGCTGGCCGAAGTTGCGCTATCGTCGGCCATGGGTGATGTTTAACGAAGAAGATGAGGAACTAGGGTTAGGGTTTTTTTGTTATTTTGTTTTAGACGTAGATAGGAGGAGAGGGAGGGAGGGAATCCATGAGAGATGAGCGTAATTTCTCTAATACCATATTAATGTGAAATATGATTGTATTTCTATAAAGAATCTGAAGTATACTATGTTGTTTGTATAACTATAACAGTAGGGATATAACCGGAAATAAATACAATTATTATGCCCTACACTACTCGGCACTTGCTTGTTGGCCAAGACTATCGTTGCCGTCAATAATGAACAATACTTTCATCTTCTTTCTTCTTTTTACGAGCCATGGATCAAAAAGGAAGCTGTAAGTTCAAGAAAGGAAAGAGCAGAAGCAAAGATTAGAAAAGCTAGCATATTACGATATATTACGATTATGGAAAATATTGATTTGTGTAAGGGTAATTTTGGTATATTGTGTAATGTAGAAGCCCTAGTAGTGACTATAAATATTGTACTCATTGATTGATTAAATAGAGACGAAATACTTTGACTGAAAATTGTCATGGTATCAAAGCCATGTTGAAAAAAAAATCGCTGCTTTTTTTAACTCTGCAGCTGAAACTTTCAGGCCACGATCGGATAGTGAAACGGACTCCGATCGTGACAAAATTTGGAGGGGTTGTTCGAAATTTTGACTTCTACAATCTGAACGGTGGAATTTCTGATTGAACGGTTCAATTTCTCTGAAATTAACCGTGACCGAACTGCTGTTAATTGTTGCAGCAGAAGTTTTTCGGTGACAATCGGACATTGAAACGGATTCCGATCGTGACGAAATTTGGAGGGGTTATTCAAAATTTTGTCTTCTATAATATGAACGGTGGAAATATTGATTGAAAGGTTTAATTTCTCTGAAATTGCCAGCGACCGAACTGCTGTTAATTGTTGCAGCAGAAGTTTTCCGGCGATGATCGGAAATTGAAACGGATTCCGACGTGACGAAATTTTGAGGGCGTGTTCGTCTCTTTATTTGGTACAATCTGAATTGTTGAAATTGTTTTTGGACGGTTCAATATCACAGAATAAACCCAAGACCAAACTGCTGTGTTTTGATGTTTTTTTTTGGGTGAATCGACTTCTAAGGTTTCTATATTGGTGAAAGGATGTTTGTTATGAAAGCGAAGATCGATACTCTGAGCAATTAGGTCTTTTCAATGTCATCCCAGCCCAATGGAAAAGTATCGTTGATTTGCTCAAATCGAAAGATCGACTATCAGCTCAGTCTGCGTGGATTGTTGACACAGGAGCAACACATCACGTGACTGGTTCTTTTAAGTCCATCGTTGATCCACGACCAATTGTTCAGTGCCCGATTGGGTTACCCGATGGGAGTTCATCGGTGGTGACTCATTAAGGGAGTGTTATTTTGCCCGGAAATTTATGCTTAAAAAATGTCTTATACGTGCCAAAATTGAATTGCAACTTGCTTTCGGTTACCCAACTACAGGATGATAATGATTGTGTATTGCATCTTACGGGGAAATTATGTGTTATGCAGGATCGAGTGATGAGGACGCTGATTGGACTGGCAGAGCGTGTGGATGGACTTTTTCTGTTCTTGGGCGTTCCGGAGGTTCAGATTTTGGCTATTGATGACGGAAAATCTGTAGATTTATGGCACCGGCGTTTGGGACATCCATCAGTTCTTCGGCAGGTTCCTAATATTTCTATTTCCAAAAATTTACATAAAGATGGATGTGATATCTGCTTTCGAGCTAAGCAGCCTCGTGAACCTTTTCCCATTAATGAGAATAAAGCTAGTCGTGTTTTTGAGTTGATACATTGTGATTTATGCAGGCCATATAGTGTACCCTCGACATGTGGTGCGACGTATTTTTTGAGTATTGTTGATGACTATTCTCGTTCGGTTTGGATTTATTTATTATTGAACAAAATGGAAGTCGAATTTGCTTTCTTGGATTTCATTGCTTTAGTTTCTCGTTAGTTCGAGGATACCATTAAACGGGTTCGTAGTGATAATGGAACAAAATTTAGACCTTTTTGTGGTGGATTTTTGTGAATGAAACAAAAGACAAGAAATAAAAATCCGGTTAGTCGCTCCAAGTGCAAAGCTTGTAGTAAAGCGGTTATTCCGGGTCGATCCCACGAGGAACGTGAGGTTGAATGTGTTTTTAAGTTTAGGCCAAAAATGTCACAAAACTAACAATTTTAGGTTTATCAAATAATGGGGAGAAAGGCAGACGAACAAGGATCCGCAATTCAAGAAAGCAGTAAAGGCTTCTAATTTCCTATGCATGCAAATCAACTAAAGGCCAAGATTAACCTATACCCAATGCAAATTACTAATTTCTTAGATAATTTGTTTATCAACTTTTATCAAAGATTGATTCTTCAAGCACGATAGGCATAAATTCTTTCGAATCTATTATCTAGGTTAACAATTTGATAACTTTCGTTTTTAGACAAATTGATTAATCTGAATACTATTGCGGTGATCTAGAGTTCATTCAACTATCATCAAACGAATATCACAGGCTTTATCTATCGATATCAAGCACAAAATAAACGCAATAGAAATCGAACCTTTTGTTGATTGCAAACGCAGAAAAAAGAAAACCAAAACACCTCTTAATTTGCTTCACCCGTTCGTCCAACCCAAGAGTTTAGCTACTCATAATAATCTTGAAATCAAAAAGTTGTTTGATTGCATAAAAAGAACAAAAACAGAAAGAACAAAGTTGCTGCTGTGTTTCAAGATGAATTTCGACTCTCTCAATGTATATCCTAGGGTTTGGGGCGCTGCTACTTAAATAGGAAAATAAGTCGGCTAGGTCAAAACTAGGTCGGTTGCTCGTTCAGTCGGCGTTGGACGCCCGTCCGGTCTGCCTGGACGCTCGTCTGGTATGCTCTGATCTTTGAGTCGGGCCGAGTCTTCTTCAGACGCCCGTCCGTGCCAGTGTCCACCCTGCGTCCAAACTTCCTGAATGTAAAATATCCTCTCTGGACGCCCGTCCATCTGATCAGACGCCCGTCCAGTCTTGGACGCTCGTTCGGCTCAGATGAACGCTAGTCCAGCTTCGATCAAGACTTGATAATTCCATCTTTATCTTCTTTTCTTCTCTATCCAATTCACCATTATCTCTTTTAACTTGAATTAGCTCGAAATTCATCAACATTTGATCATCAATTGAGCCACATAATTGTACCTACATGACATCAAAACACCGCAAAGCATAACATAATTCCAATAAACATAAAATCATAATTAAAACATATAAATTCACCAACTTTGCGATTAACTCATTAAAAATGTCATTTGCTCAATAATTCCATTTAAACACATGATTTCCATGCAATTCATACGAATGTGGGGGAAAACATTATAAAATATAGTGTTATAAAACACGTAAATTCACCCTTAACACTTTTCTTCCTTATTTTTGTAAAGAATGTATCATTTTTGAAACGTCTTGTGTTAGTACTCCTCAACAGAACGGTCGGGTAGAACGGAAACATCAACACATTCTTAATGTTGCACATGCATTACGGTTTGATGGACATTTGCCGCTGAATTTTTGGGGGGGATGTGTTATGGCTGCGGCTTATATAATTAACCGAACACCGTCTAGTGTTTTGAATTTTAAGACGCCTTATGAGACTCTTTTTGGGAAAAAACCGGACCTCTCAATGCTTCGAATTTTAGGATGTTTATGTTACGCCCACGACCATCGTCACACTCATAAATTTGCTAGCCGGAGTCGTAAGTGTGTTTTCCTTGGTTACCCGTTCGCGAAGAAGGGATGGACCTTGTATGACCTAGATACGGAGGAGATCTTTATTTCTAGGGATGTTAAATTTTTCGAACATGTGTTTCCTGTTTCTCAACCGACAGATAGTGAAGCCTCTGTAGTTCCTTACCCTTTGTTTGACGATGTTGGCATAGTAGATCAAGGGTTCGATGCCTCTCCTACCGGCGATCCACCCTTACCGGATCCTCCGGTTGAGGGGGGGACGGAATTGACAGTTGACATAGATGATACTGGGGGTAATATAGTGCCTTCACCACAACTGCGACATCCAGGTGATGGTACTGAAGAGTTGGGTAGGGGTAGACAACAAAAGATTCCGAATTCACGCTTCCAAGATTTTGTGACGCATACATTGATTGATCAGAAAAGTCCCATTCCACACTCTTCCGGTATGTCAGTTTCCTCAGGTACTCCGTATCCTCTTATGCATTATATTAAGTATGATAAGTTTTCTGATAAACATCGCAAGTATCTTGCAGCTATTATAGTGGGTAATCCTCCTAAATCTTTTAAGGAGGCTATGAAACATGAGTGGTGGCGTAAGGACATGTCAGAAGAAATTCAAGCACTTGAAGATCAAGGTACTTGGGTTTTGCAACCCCTTCCCCCGGGAAAAAGCCATTGGGGAGTAAGTGGGTGTATACAGAGAATATGACGAGCACAGCACCTACAGCGTCTTAAAGCCCGGTTAGTGGATTTTGGGCATCACTACAAAGAAGGTATTGATTATACAGAGACTTTCGCCCCTGTGGCAAAAATGGTTACGGTTCGGACCGTTCTTAGTGTTGCCGCGGTGAAACGGTGGGACATTCATCAGATGGACGTCCATAATGCCTTTTTGAAAAGGGAACTTGGACGAGGAGATCTATAAGTACCTCCTGGATTTGAGAAGCCAGGGTCCAATTTGGTTTGCAAGATGCGCAAATTGTTGTATGGGTTGAAACAGGCACCACGGTGTTGGTTTACGAAGCTTGCCTCCGCTTTGCATGATTATGGATTTCGTCAGTCGTACTCTGACTATTCTTTGTTTACTTTGACTCGTGAAGGGATTCAGCTTGTGGTGCTCTTGTATGTTGACGACATGATTATTGTAGGCAATGACAAATTAGCGATGACGGTTTTTAAATCTTATTTGGGCAAGTGTTTTAAAATAAAGGATCTCGGGGCTCTCAACTATTTTCTTGGCATCGAGGTTGCGAGGAACGTAGATGGGATTTTCTTGAATCAGCGGAAATATGCATTGGATATTATACATGAGGCCGGGTTACTTGGGAGCAAACCAGCTGACTTTCCCATCGAGCAGAATCTTAAGCTGGCACTCGCCACCAGACCTCTGTTGGGTGATCCAGCTCCGTACCGACGTCTTATTGGAAGGCTTATCTATCTCGGGGTCACTCGACCCGATCTGGCATATTATGTTCATGTCTTGTCACAGTTTATGCAGGCCCCCCAGATTGAACATTGGGAGGCCGCCTTACGACTAGTCTGCTATTTGAAGAAACATCCTGGCCAGGGTATTTTGTTGTGCTCCGACAGTTCTCTCCTTCTAGAGGGTTGGTGTGACTCTGACTGAGCTAGTTGCCCGATTACTCGCAGATCCTTGAGTGGATGGTTAGTATATCTCGGTCTTTCTCCTATCTCCTGGAAGTCCAAGAAACAGACAACGGTGTCTCGATCTTCGGCTGAAGCGGAGTATGATCTATGGCTTCTTTGACATGTGAGCTGAATTGGCTGAAGCAGTTACTGGCTGACCTTGGGGTTCGGCACCCTCCCGGCATTTGACTTTTCTGTGACAGTCAGTCTGCTCTATATATTGCTCAGAACCCGGTTTTCCATGAACGTACGAAGCATGTTGAAGTTGACTGTCACTTCGTACGTGACGCCATTACTGATGGTATGATTCTTCCTTCTTATGATCCTACAAAACATCAATTGGCGGACATTTTTTACCATGGCATTGGGATGACAACCGTTCATGTTTTTATTACGCAAGTTGGGCGTTCGAAATCTTCACGCTCCCACTTGAGGGAGGGTATTGCGATATATTAAGAATTATTTCTTGGGGAAGGTTTCTCCCGTGTTTATTTTGATATTTTTTAGACTTATGGACTTAATAGTTTTTTAGAAAATTGTGGTATAGAAAATAATATTGTTATTATTTTTATGGTGATTGAATAACAAAAATTGGAAAAAAAAAATATTGTTGTGGTGCCGAAAATAATTAAAAATGTGTTGGCAACAATCTGCCAAACATAAAACATTAAAAAAAAAATTAAAAAAAATTGGGCCAAATGATATTTTTGACCGGCGACCATCGCTTGACAGGCCTATACCAAGGGCCGCACACCACTAAATCTACCTGGCACTACAAAAATATTTAAATAGCATGTACCGTGGTGCATTTAAGTGCCAAAGTAGATTTAGTGGATTGCGTATAAAGAATGACCACTAAAGATTGTTTCATATAATGTAAAATGTCATATGTGTAATGGTAGATTTAGTGAAATACGTTTAGAGACCACTATGGAATGTTTCGTATGATGTAAAATGTAATGTATGATCTACGGCGTATATATTCCCGACAGACAATGGATCAACCCATTAAAAGTCATTCATGGCAGGTACTATGTATTAACAGTAGCATAACAGAAATTCAGACAAATTCAGACAAAGAACAAAGAAGATAAGATTCAGACATAACAGCTATGAATAATTCGAATCAAGTGCAGCAGATAAAGTGCAGCAGATAAACAAATTCAAAAATATAAATCCCAAAGCTTCAAAACAGAAGATTATTCATCAGAAATTCGAAATTCAAGATAAAATTGCTGCCTGTGGTCAAGGAGAGATAAGGTTGTATTTTGACCACAATTAAACCCCAGATCCGATGCTGATACTTGCTGAATGACAAAGAGTCCAAGACGCCGCCAATTCCTCCATGATGATAATCCAAATCATGTGTTTAAAGTTTGAATATTTTATCTTATTCTTTGAAATGTAATCCTAGAATTCTAAGAGCAATTAGTATAAATTGTAATGGTAAGTCAAGCAAAAAGAACAGATCGAAAAATAATAACAAAAGGTTTCAGTTCATACCTATTTCTGTTTATCAATTTCTTCATGGTATCAGAGACAATTGGTGCTTGATCACCATCACATATCCTACATTCAGAAATCATAAAAACCATGACAACTCTCTCTTTGAGTGTAACCAGTTTTATTTCTCTCAAACTGACCTCCAAAAACTACCCTCTCTGGAGAGAGCAAGCACTTGCCCTTGCAGAAAGTCAGGACCTAATCGGCCATCTCACAAATGAGACACCAGCACCAAGCCAATTCACTTCAACTAGATCAGAAACAACAGAAAACACTTCCACTACTCAGACACAAAACCCAGAGTATACAAAGTGGAAGAAATCAGACAGACTTTTGAGAGGATGGCTTATTGGGTCTCTCTCTGAAGAGTCACTTGGATTGGTCATAGGCCTTGATTCTGCAAAGGCAGTATGGGATGCACTCAAAGGTGCATATGCCCAGGACTCTCAAGAAAGGGAATTTAATCTCAAACAGCAGGTAACCTATCTAAGAAAGGATGAGGATAAGGGCATAAATGAGCACATCCAACACTTCAAAGGGCTTTGTGATAGCCTAGCTGCTATTGGAAAGCCTATTCCAGATGAAGAAAAAGTGTATTTCTTACTTACCAGTTTGGGACCTCAGTATGAGACTTTCACCACCACCATGCTCAAACCTCCCAGACCATCATATTTCGAACTGGTGTCACAACTCCAAAATCTGGATCAGAGAAGAACCTGGTTTGCAACAAAAAATGCAGACCATCAGAATCTGACACAGATGGCATTCTATACCCAAAGGCCACAGCAAAGATCAGAAAATCAACCTAGATTCAACTCTGCAGGAAGGGGTTTTCAGGCACAACAGGTCCGGAGCAATACTGGAACATCAGATCAACAAAGAAGAGTATTCAAAAGGATGTCCAAGTCTGAAAGAGATCAATACAAGAATGAAACCTGTCAGTTTTGTGGAGTAACAGGCCATGTTGCCAAAATCTGTTGGTGGAACACCAAAGCACAGGAGGAGATCCTACCCCAAGCTCTATCAGCACTCACCCTGGACAACACAATTGCAGACACTGAATGGATTGTAGACACAGGAGCATCAAGCCATATGACAGGTAACTCATCTTTACTGCATAATGTTCAAAAATACACAGGTTCTGTTTATGTAATAATAGGAAATGGCACTACACTTGCAATACAAGGAATTGGAGATGCCCATATTAATCACAACTCAAAAACACTCATTGTAAAAAACGTTCTATTAGTGCCACAAATGAAAAGAAACCTAATATCAGTAACACAACTTACTGATCAGTTCTGTGGTATTTGTGTTTTCACTAATCATGATTTTACTCTTAAGGAAAAGACAACAGGACAGGTGCTCCTGAAGGGGGAATCTAAAGGAGACCTCTATGTGGTCACAGGCAATCTGGAAGCACATGTTGCACACATAGTCAAGCCCTGCACTGCAGATCTATGGCATCAAAGACTGGGCCATATTCAATTTCCCACTGTTTTTTTGTTAAAAAATAAGGGCCTCATTGAGGTCATAGGCAAAAATAAGCAAGAACATTTGTGTGAGAGTTGCCAACTTGGCAAGCTCAGTAAACTTCCTTTCAATAAATCTGAACATATTAGTTCCAGTCCTTTTGAATTAATTCATTGTGACCTATGGGGACCTGCCCCAATTGAATCTCTTGGTAAATTTCAATATTATTTGAGTATTGTTGATGATTTTACTAAATATGTTTTGTTAGTCCCTTTAAAGTATAAGCCTGAGTTTTTTGATGTGTTTCTCAATTTTGAACAGTATGCTCTGAAACAATTTAATAAACACATACAGAAAGTACATACAGATGGGGGGGGTGAATTTGTCAACACAAAACTCACAGCACATTTTCTTAAACAAGGCATTATACACCTCATCTCATGTCCTCACACACCCCAACAAAATAGGATTGTTGAAAGAAGGCACCGGACCATTAGAGAGTTAGGTCTCACCATGCTCTTCCATAGTAGGGCACCCTTATTCCTATGGGTAGAAGCCTTCTCAACAGCTGTGTACATCCTCAACAGAGTCCCCTCATCTACTTTACAGTCTGACTCACCATATTTTGCACTACACCACAAACAACCAGACTATGACAGCCTTAAAGTTTTTGGATCAAAGTGTTACCCCTATCTATGGGACTCAAAGAAACACAAGTTTGATCCAAAGACCCTACCTTGTGTCTTTGTAGGTTATAGTAATCAACACAAAGGCTATAAGTGTTACCATCCACCATCCAGGAAATTCTTTATCTCTAGACATGTCCAATTTGATGAAACTCTGTTTCCCTACAAAACACACCCTTCTGCCATTAACAAGCCTTATGTCCTCAACATTTTTGACTCCTGGTTACCTCATCCCACCAATACTCCTCAAACACCTCCAGCCAGTCATGACCACTCAGAGGTCTGTCCTACTCCAGATCCTCTAGACATAGCACCACCACATACAGACTCACAACAGCTCCCCACATCTGCCTCAGATCTCACAATGTCCACAGATGCACAGTCCCCAATCACAGAATCCACTGCCTCTGTTTCACCACCTCCATCACCTATACATACAACCATGGATCTAGACACTCCTCCAAACTCTCCTAATTCTGATAGTCCTATATTCCATGAAACTTCACCAGACCAAGGCTCACAGCAAAGTCAGGACACACAACCTCTACCCACTATGACTACTAGGGCCCAACATGGAATTTTTAAACCAAATCCCAAGTATGCTCTCACAGTGTCTTATTCATCCATTCCACCAGAACCCAAAACAGTCAAATCAGCCCTAAAACATGATGGCTGGAAATCTGCTATGAAAGAAGAACTTGATGCCCTATCCAAAAATAGCACCTGGCATCTTGTTCCTAGAACTCCCCACATGCATGTGATAGGTTCCAAATGGGTGTATAAGGCTAAGCTTAAACCTGATGGCACACTTGACAGATTAAAGGCTCGATTAGTAGCTAAAGGCTATAGTCAAATAGATGGCCTTGACTACACTGAGACATACTCCCCTGTTGTAAAACCTAGCACCATCAGACTGCTCCTGAGTGTTGCCTTATCTAATGCTTGGCCTATAAAACAACTAGATGTCAAAAATGCATTTTTGCATGGGCACATCTCTGAATGCCTATACATGGAGCAGCCCCCAGGTATGATTGATCCCCTATATCCCAATCATGTTTGTAAATTGGATAAAGCACTATATGGACTCAAACAGGCTCCTAGGGCTTGGTTTGATAGATTCAGTGCCTTTCTCCTAAATTATGGCTTTGTATGCAGTCTCTCAGACCCTTCTTTATTCTACTATCACACTAACTATGGCACCCTAGTGCTGCTACTCTATGTGGATGATATGCTTCTCACAGGTTCCAACACACAGCTGCTAAATTCACTGGTTCAAGTCCTCAACACAGAATTTGCCATGAAGGATCTTGGTCCAGTTCATCACTTCCTAGGAGTCCAGATTCAACATACTGCAACAGGTCTACATCTTCATCAAGCACATTATGCTACAACTATCCTAGACAGAGCTGCCATGACAGATTGCAAACCTATCAACACCCCCATGGCAACTAAAATCATCCCAGTTCCAGACTCACCACCTTTATCAGATGCATCCTACTACAGAAGCCTCATTGGTGCTCTCCAATATTTAACATTCACCAGGCCTGATCTCTCATTCTCTGTCAATCACCTCTCTCAGTACATGCAAGCCCCTACTCAGGCTCATATGCAACATGTCCACAGACTCCTCAGATATGTTAAGGGCACAATCACATTAGGCATCACCCTACAGGCATCTCCTAGTCTACACCTATCTGCATTCTCAGATGCAGATTGGGCCGGTTGTCCAATTACCAGAAGGTCTGTTACTGGTTATTGTACCTTTCTTGGCCCTAATCTTATTTCCTGGTGTGCAAAGAAGCAACCTACCATCTCCAGATCAAGCACAGAAGCAGAATACAGAGCCATGGCACACACAGCAGCTGAACTCACTTGGTTGACATACCTACTCAAGGAACTACATATTGCACTCCCATCTACACCTACATTGTACTGTGACAACTTGAGTGCACTCTACATGACCATAAATCCAGTCTTCCATGCTCGTAGTAAACACATTGAGCTGGACTATCATTATGTGAGGGAACAGGTGGCTCGTAAACTCCTAGTCACTAGGCATATACCAGCAAAGGATCAAGTGGCAGACATATTTACTAAAGCACTCCCCAAGCAGCTCTTCAATCACTTAAGACCCAAACTTGGCTTGCTCCCCAGCCCAAGTCAAGTTTGAGGGGGGATATTAACAGTAGCATAACAGAAATTCAGACAAATTCAGACAAAGAACAAAGAAGATAAGATTCAGACATAACAGCTATGAATAATTCGAATCAAGTGCAGCAGATAAAGTGCAGCAGATAAACAAATTCAAAAATATAAATCCCAAAGCTTCAAAACAGAAGATTATTCATCAGAAATTCGAAATTCAAGATAAAATTGCTACCTGTGGTCAAGGAGAGATAAGGTTGTATTTTGACCACAATTAAACCCCAGATCCGATGCTGATACTTGCTGAATGACAAAGAGTCCAAGACGCCACCAATTCCTCCATGATGATAATCCAAATCATGTGTTTAAAGTTTGAATATTTTATCTTATTCTTTGAAATGTAATCCTAGAATTCTAAGAGCAATTAGTATAAATTGTAATGGTAGGTCAAGCAAAAAGAACAGATCGAAAAATAATAACAAAAGGTTTCAGTTCATACCTATTTCTGTTTATCAATTTCTTCACTATGATTTAGGGTCCAAACCTTTGCATACATAATGGTATGACAAAAATGAGAGATACATTACATTTTATAAATATATAGGTATATATGTATATATGTCGATCACATTGAATAGTAAGTAGCTTTGAGATTGCATTTATTACAATTCAATTTTTCGAACTACTTCTCATTAATCTGGTACGTACTCCGTTCCCCTTTATAAGCAGGGGGAGGGCTTCCCTTTGTTTTACCCAAGGAAATTAGGAGAAGAAGCTAGGATAAAAGGGTTTCAAAAGGTAACTAAGCATTGAAAACAATGGCGAAAATGTGGTGCACCATTCTGCTTGTTGCACTGGCTGTTGCCTACGTTACAGCAAGAGATGTACCAAACGACAAAAGTGGTCTGAAAGATGAGAAGAACTTCTTGAACTATGGAGGTATTGGAGGGATCGGCGGCGGCGGCGATGGCAGTAGTGGGCTGCCTACTATTCCTGGGGTTGGCAGTGGAAGTGACGGTACAAGTGGTTTGTTCCCAGGTATTGGCGGGATAAATGGCGCAAGCGGCAGTCCCCTAGGTGGTTTTGGTGGAGCTGGCGGCAGTCCCCTGGGTGGTTTCGGTGGTGTAGGCGGCAGTCCCCTAGGTGGTTTCGGAGGTGCCGGCGGCAGTCCCCTAGGTGGTTTTGGTGGTGCAGCAGCCGGTGCCGCCGGAACTGGTGGAGATGGTTCTGGGGCTGTTCCATGATGAAGTTGTACGAGTTAAAAATGTATTGTCGTCTGGTTCCACAATTAATACATAAGGTTGTGTTCTATTGTGTAATATAGTATTATTTAAGATGTCTTTCAGGTATATGCACGGTACTTTGTACCTCTATCTTTATGAGTGATCGGTAATGTTGTGGTTGGAAATTATGTTTAGCATGAATAAAATATGTTTTGCTTTTTCTTGTTATGTTAGGGACAAAATCATTCAATGACAAGTTACTTTTACACCTATTGATAATAATGTAAGAACAATTAATAATAATCGAAAGTGTTAACATACATAGAAAATGATATTGTCGGAAATATCAAAAACGGGTTTTGAAGTTGATATGTCTAAAGCGTAATACAACCTGCGGATCTTTATTCGGGTCCTTCTAGCCACCATAATAGCGGATAAGGCCAACGGCCACTACAGTCTGCGAACCCACAATCCAAGTTGGGGTTGCAAGTCATCGGTCCCCGCTCCAAGCCTTTAAACCGACGAGGTGACAAGAAAGGCTAGGGGGCCGACCTGCGATCCATCTAGATATTGTTAGGTTTTATGCCCGAAAGATAATTTGTAATTGTTTTACTTAAATACATGATGTAATTTATTTCATCTTATTTATTCACATTTACTGCCAATATTAATACACTACAGAAAACCCTAAGTACCTCGTTTATGTAATCACATAACTCAGATATGGCTATACACAAGAGGATTGAGTTAGTGAGACGTACTTAAAATTAACTTAGTCCGTAGCGTTTATTAATCCGAGTACGGGTCTCAAGATTAATTTGCTAATAATGCGCCCAGAACACTATTAGGTGTGACGGTCTTATCCGGACTGTCGGTACAGGGTACCTAATGGGGCATTTATATATGATGATAATCATATAGGGATGGACCGATTTGATTTGAGTTCTCGATATAATTCCGTAATCGAGAAGTCTTATCGAATCACAAGATGATCATTTATGGATTAATCTCAATCCTGAGGTGATCACAAACGACCGCTTAGACCAGGGTAGGGTTTGATGTGTTAGTAAGGATCACTTCATAGTATGTGGTCCAACACTTCTCGTTGGCTTTATTCTAGGATGAGTGAGTAGTCTGTGCTATCACGGATATGGAATCAATTCCTTCACTCTGGAAGTAGACAGACAGTTCCCTTTTTTGTTAACCCTAGAAACTGATCGATGAGCCCAGTTCATATTATATTAGTTATGAACTAATTGATCACTAGGGGTTAATGGTAAATAAGGATAATATGTTTCGAGAAGGGTTTACGGAGATATCCCGAATCGAAATGAACAGTCTATGGAGGATTTATACGTATTTAATGATTATATCAGAGGACGCTTATCAACTCATAGTTGAGTATAAATTATCTATATTCGGCAGAGTTCAGTTTCGGGTTTATAGTGGTGTTATCCCGGAATTAATAGATTGAATATTATTGTTCGATTTGACGATTAATTTTATTTAATTTATTGTAGCTACTGAATATGGGTCCATGGTCCCCAACGTGGCTCCTAATATAGCATATATGTTTTCTCGTCATTTCACCTCAATTATAATTAAATAGTTGGATTGGACTGTTTAATTGATATGTTGATTAATTGTTTAGTTGGACTAAACAATTAAATACATGAAAAAAGACTTTTTTCGTGGACTCGGCCCAATGTGTCAAAAATTCGTGTGGCCCTATACAACTTAGGGTTTTGGCGAAATTAGTTGTTATTTAATTATTAAGGAATTAGTTTTCTTGGATAATTATTTAACATGTGATTTATCTTTTATTTGTTATATGATAATTCATGAAATATTAGATAATAATATAATTTATCCTAATTTGTTTGGGATAATTATTTTATTTATCTTTTATTTGAAATAAGGATTAATCTAATAATTATCTCTTAATTATTAATTCTTGGAGGACAAGGATTACTCTCCTATATAAAGAGAGTTCTCCAGAGCCTTTTGACACACATGATTTTCGAAATATTGGTGAGTATTCTGGCCTTGAATTTTTGGCTAAATACTTGGGGTTTGAGTTTTAGAAAACTTCGGGTTTTCTAAGGTAGCATATCGAGGAGGTCTGGCGGCTTGAAACACCATCCACCTGGTGTTGCTTGGAGACACACGTTGGAAGACTGTGGCTTCTCATCTAGCTTGGATCTTGGATTGACCTTTGTTCTTGGAGTAATCGCACCATAAAAAGTTGGTAATCTAAACCCCCATGTAGGTTTAGATCTATTATTTTATGTAATTTGGTTGACTAGATCTAGATCTTATACTTTCCGCTGAATAATCGGGTGAATTTATGATCCATCCGGCGATATTACATCTTACAAGTGGTATCGAGCCTTTGATCTAGCAATCAAAGTGTTTAAATTTTAGATCTAAGGAGTGGAATATCATGTTTAGATTGCTTGTTTTCGTTTTAATTTTTTTATTAATTCGAGAAAAAAATTTGATGATGATGCTTTCTGATTGTCGTGGCTGAAGAGATGGATTGGGGTTGATACTGTTTACCCGTAGTTATATTTTGTAACTCTCTTGATTAGTAACAATTGAGCATAGCATTTGTATTTACTTTAATGGTTTTTTTCGAAATTTATGTAAAAATATGCAATCTCTGTAATTTTTTTTTTATATTCCGGGCTCGCAAAGATGAAGATCTTGAAGAAATTATGAAGATCAAGGCGAAACTCAATGTATGAACGAGGAGAAACAGTTAAAACCCTAATTTTAATTAAAAATCTGCAGCTACAGAACCTGTTGCAACGTTTTTTCCGTCACTACAGCCACTGTTTTTTTTAAAGAGCGGCAGAAGACCTGTAGCGCCGCTTACTACCGCCGCAAATTGTCTGTTTTTTTTCTTTAACCCTAATCAGCTAGGGTTTATTAAGGCGGCTGCATTCAAATTTTTTTTATGTGTTTATATTAATTATGCCGCAAGCCAGCATATTAAAATATAAAAATAAAAAAAAAACCGACATAAAAAAAAACGACATAAACAAAAATAAAAAAAACAATCTTAATAAAGGGTTTTATTTATTAAATAAATTGGATTTATTTTAATTAAAAGATATTCTCCACTCGGGTGTTCGTGGTTCGTGATCCGGTGGTTCAAGATCAAGATTCGAAGCTCAAGAATCGAAGATTAGATTAAGTTTTTACTTTTCCTTAGAAAATAGGCTAGTCGGGGGTACCAACGATCCATCTCGGTGTTTATTTTTCTATTACTTTTTTTTTCGTGTATGATCGAAAATTGTATGATATAACCGGAAATTGCCATGACATGCATCCTCATGATTCCACTCCAATGCATACACGTAGATATTTAATTTCGAATTAAATTTGGCGTGTATAACTCGATTAATTAGTTAAAATACTTGTTTTACTTAATATGTGGTTGTTAATTAAAATTAAGTAACTAATTATAAAAACCGAGGACCCGGGTTTTGTCAATCGTTACGATTTTAGTGATGGATTCTCGGTGAATCCCACTTAAAATCGTTGAGTTTTTCGGTTATGGCTTCTCGGTGAACCCACCTTAAATGGAAACAAGATTACGTTTTTTGGTTGACGGTTTAGAAATCGGAAAATCTTAGTACATGGGTTCGAAATGGTCTAACCATGGTTGGGCGAGTTCAAACGAGCTTCGGCTCAATCGACTCCCCTCCACGTGTGATGTACGTTACTGTAGTTCGACAAGACTTAGCACAACCGATAAGCCTTCGGGCTAAACGGGGCTTCTCTTGCCGGATTAGACTGAACTATCACATATGTTCCAACAAATAAGACGGCGTAGGCTTGCCTACATAACCGACCCTATTCGGAGTACTTTGATTTATTGTTTCTTATTGTCAAGACCGAAACCGTAATTAGTAAACCCACCACTTTTTTCAAATTATTGAGTGGGAGCGGGGAAGGCGACAGCCAACCCCACGGCCTCTACTACAGATGCAAGCATGTGAGAGAAGGGTGGCGCCTCGAGCCTCTTTGATTCGGCCCCCTACGGATGGTGTTCACCCCTATCAAAATTCAAGGCTTGGTCTCCGAAAGGATAGGATTTTGAGTACTGGTTGAGTCACTGACCGACCCTACGGCGGCATACTCAGGGCGTACTTTGAGATCCGATATAGTAGGTCACACTCTTTAGGATATTTTCGAAATCTCTAGGCTAGAAAAAGGAAGGTAATCAATGATTAAGGTCCGGGATGTCTGATTCGTGAGATGTTCGATTCTCGAAGCTTAATCAATGAGAGAGATTGTCTCGATCTAACCGTCACATCTTTGACCTACCCTACGGCGGCACTGAGGTGTGAGGTTAAATCCTTGGAATGGTAGGATAGACTTTATAGAAGTTTATTATTCCTAAAATAAAAATTATAGTAGTGTATATTTGATTAAATTTCCGTCATTTTATTTACAGCAACATGTCTTCGCAAATTCACACTTTACTGAACGATAAGCTAAATGGCGACAATTTGACTAAGTGGAAAAGTAACGTAAACGTGGTGCTCATATTTGAGAATGCACAATTTGTTTTGACTGAGGAATGCCCTGTTATTCCCCCTCATAATCCGCCTAAACGCATTTGCGATCAACATCAAAAATGGACAGAGGCGAATAATAAGGCCAGAGGCATCATCTTAGCCTCATTGTCGGAGGTCATTCGGACAAAAAATGAGGGTTTTAATACTGCACAAGCAGTTAAGCAACATTTGACCACTATGTTTGGCAAACCGTCGATCAAGCAAGACACGAGGCCGTGAGGAAGGCAGTCAATGCCAATATGAGGCGGGGTCAGTCGGTTATTGGTCATGTGATGAACATGATTAGTTACTTTCCTGAAGCAGAAACTCATGGTGCGACTATAGACGATGCTACCCAAGTGTCCGTGATTCCCGAATCTTTGACACGATTTCCTAACATTCAGGACTAACTACGTCATGACTAAAACTCATCTTTCCATGACGGAGTTGATCAACAAACTTCAAGTCTTTGAGGGTCTTTCTACGAAAGATAAAACCCAAGAGCAGGAAGAGAAGGCTTAGGCGAATATGGTAATATCCAAGGCGTCTAAGTCTAACCAGCAGGTAAGCCAAAGAATAAGAAACAAACTGCGCCGGCGCTTAAACCTATGAAGAAGAAGGCGAATCCGAATGCACCATCCAAGCCCAAGGGCAAGTGTTTTTACTGCAATGAGACAGGGCACTGGCGTCGTCACAGCCCCGTATATCTCAAAGATGTAAAGGATGGGAAGGCTAAGGCTAGCAATGGGAAAGATAAGAAAGGTAATCATGAATTACTTGTCTTGGAATCTATTAATGTAGCTAAAGATGTATCAATTTGGATACTAGATACTGGAGCTACTAACCATGTATGTTCTTCTTTGCAGATCCTAAGTTCGTTTGAGGAGCTAGAGGAAGAAGCTCAAGTTATGAGAGTCGGCACCGGGGCATTAGTTTCAGCAAAAGCAGTGGGAGCTGCGGTTTTACATTTTGGAAATAAACTTTTACATTTAGACAATATTTATTTCATTCCGAATTTTTGGAGAAATTTAATTTCGTATTCTGTTTTGAAAGACCGGTTGTACTCTGTTTCTTTTATGAATGATGAGTTTACTATTTCAAAGAATGGATTTACTTTGTGTACTACTGTATTAGAAAATGGATTGTATTTCATTAAACCTAAGAAAGCTCCTCTGTTAAATACTGAAATGTTTAAAGTAGCGCATCAACAATCTGCTAAAAGGTAGAAACTTTCTCATAAAGAAGATAGTACATATCTTTGACACCTTAGGCTAGGTCACATTTCCTTGGAAAGACTCAAACTACTCGCTAAGGGTGATACCTTAAAAGAGTTATATGTTGACTCGTTGCTAGTCTGCGAATCTTGCCTAGAGGGAAAAATGACTAAGCGTCCCTTCTTGTCAAAAGGGAATAGGGCCAAAAGAACCTCTAGAATTAGTACATTCAGACCTTTGTGGTCCGATGAATGTGCAAGCTAGAGGCGGATTCGAGTATTTTGTGACTTTCATCGATGACTACTCGAGGTTCGGATATGTTTATCTGCTGCGGTGAAAATCCGAGACTTTTGGCAAGTTTAAGGAATTTCAAGCAAAAGCCGAAAGGCAATTAGGTAAGTCTTTGAAATTCCTTCGCTCTGATCGCGGAGGAGAGTACTTAGATACTGAGTTCACTAACTACCTAATTGAACATGGGATCTGTTCCCAACGCTCTGTGCATAGGACACCTCTGCAAAATGAAGTTGCTGAAAGGAGAAATAGAACATTGATTGACATGGTTAGATCAATGATGATCTACGACTCACTGCCAATATCATTTTAGGGTTATGGTCTAGAAGCAGCGGTATACATACTCAATGTCGTACCATCAAAGTCTGTCGATAAGACACCCTTGGAATTGTGGAATGGACGTCGCGAAAGCATGCGTCACTTCCGAATTTGGGGTTGTCCTGCACATATACTGGTTGACAAGACTAAAAAACTTCAAAAGCATATGAAAGTATGTCTGTTTGTTGGTTACCCCAAGGGAACACGTGGAGGTCTGTTTTACGATCTTGAAGATAACAAGGTGATAGTTTCTACTAACGCCACTTTTTGGAGGATCAGTATATGATGGACTTCAAGCCTCAAAGTAAAGTAGTACTTGAGGAGTTACTTTCTGACGAGGTCGGACCACAAGTGCCACCTAGTGTCATAGTAGACAACACTACGAATGCAACAGTCACCCCTAATCCTAATCCACCCAAACGTACTGAGAGAGTGGTTCGCCACCAAATCGGTATGGACAATCGGAGGCTAACGTAGCCGTCTCTGATGGTGTGGAAGATGATCCTGTGTCTTTTCACAAGGCCATGGATGATTGTGACAAGGATCAATGGGTTGATGCGATGAATCAAGAGATGGAGTCTATGTACTTCAACTCTGTCTGAAAACTTGTAGGTTACCCCGAAGGCATAAAACCGATAGGGAGAAAGTGGCTCTACAAGAGGAAGCGAGGAGTAGATGGTAAGGTTCAAACCTTTAAAGCACGGCTTGTAGCCAAGGGCTACACACAGCGAGAGGGTATTGACTACGAAGAGACCTTCTCCCCTGTGGCCATGCTTAAATCCATCCGGATCCTCCTTTCTATTGTTGCATGCCTAGATTATGAAATCTAGCAAATGGATGTCAAGACGGCGTTTCTTAACGGCTTTCTCAACAAAGAAATCTATATGCCACAACTAGAAGGATACATTGAGGAAGGCCAAGAGCACAAAGTGTGCAAGTTGCTGAGATCCATTTATGGGTTGAAGCAAGCATCTCGGTCTTGGAATCATAGATTTGATGACACCATTAAGTCATATGATTTCAAACAAAATTCTGAAGAACCTTGTGTATACAAGAAAGTCATTAAGGATAAGGTTGCATTTATAGTGTTGTACATAGATGACATTCTCCTAATCGGAAATGATAAGGGGATGTTGTCGGACGTTAAAATTTGGTTGGCCAGCCAATTCCAAATGAAAGATTTGGGAGAGGCGAATTATGTTCTCGGGATCCAATTAATACGGGATCGTAAGAACAAGATGTTAGCTCTTTCACAAGGCACTAACATTGATAAGGTGATGGCTAGATATAGCATGACGGACGCAAAGAGGGGTTACCTACCAACTCATCACGGCGTCCATCTCTCTAAGACTCAGAGTCCTCGGACTCCCGAGAAAATAGAGGCTATGGAAAGAGTGCCTTATGCTTCGGCTGTAGGCAATCAAATGTACGCTATGCTGTGCACTAGACCCGACATCTGTTATGGCGTTGGACTCGTCAATCGTTATCAGTCGAATCCAGGCAATGAGCATTGGATTGCAGTAAAGAACCTCTTAAAGCACTTGAAGAGGACTAGGAATTATCTGCTGGTATAATCGGGTGTAAAACTGGATGTACAGGGGTACACTGACTCGACTTCCAGTCAGATCGAGATGATTTCAAATCTACCTCAGGCTCAGTGTTTACCATTGGTGTCGGTGCAATCATTTGGAGAAGCGTCAAGCAATCCAGCACGGCTGATTCTACTATGGAAGCTGAATACATAGCGGCCTCTGAGGGGGCTAAGGTAGCAGTTTGGCTCAAAAAGTTCCTGAGTGGTTTAGGGGTCTCTCCAAATCACAATGATCCGATCACTCTCTATTGTGACAACAATGGGGTAGTATCAAATTCGAAGGAACCCCATAGTCACCGCAAGTCAAAGCATATTGAGTGAAAATACCATTTGATCGGAGACATAGTCCAAAGAGGAGACATTTCCATCAAGAAAATCGCCTCTGCTGACAACCCTGCTGATCCATTCACCAAGACATTGCCGTTAGAAGTCTTCAACCGCACTTGGAGACTATTGGTATTAGGGACATGACTTATTTGCTTTAAAGCAAGTGGGAGTTGTATTGCTATAATATAGATATATGGTGTGCTCTGAAACAATTAATACACTTGCCTTTCGTGCAAGTGGTAGATTGTTAGGTTTTATGCCCGAAAGACAATTTGTAATTGTTTTATTTAAATAAATGACAGAATTTATTTCATCTTATTTATTCGGATTTATTGCCCATATTAATACACTACAGAAAACCCTAAGTACCTCGTTTATGTAATCACATAACTCAGTGTATGGCTATACACAAGAGGATTGAGTTAGTGAGATGTACTTAAAATTAACTTAGTCCGTAGTGTTTATTAATCTGAGTACAGGTCTCAAGATTAATTTGCTAATAATGCGCCCAGAACACTATTAAGTGTGACGGTCTTATCCGGACTGTCGGTAACAGGGTACCTAATGGGGCATTTATATATGATGATAATCATATAGGGCTGGACCGATTTGATTTGAGTTCTCGATATAATTCCGTAATCGAGAAGTCTTATCGAATCACAAGATGATCATATATGGATTAATCTCAATCCTGAGTTGATCACAGACGACTACTTAGACTTAGGTAAGGTTTGATGTGTTAATAAGGATCACTTCATAGTATGTGGTCCAACACTTCTCGTTGGCTCTATTCTAGGATGAGTGAGTAGTCTGTGCTATCATAGATATGGAATCCATTCCTTCCCTCGGGAAGTAGACAGACAGTTCCCTTATTTGTTAACCCTAGAAACCGATCGATGGGCCCAGTTCATATTATATTAGTTATGAACTAATTGATCACAGGGGGGTTAATGGTAAATAAGGATAATATGTTTCGAGAAGGGTTTACGGAGATATCCCGTATCGAAATGAACAGTCTATGGAGGATTTATCCGTAGGTAATGATTGTATCAGTGGATGCTTATCAACTCATAGTTGAGTATAAGTTATCTATATTCGGCAGAGTTCAGTTTCGGGTTTATGGTGCTGTAATCCCGAAATTAATAGATTGAATATTATTGTTCGGTCTAACGAATAATTTTATTTAATTTATTGTAGCTACTAAATATGGGTCCATGGTCCCCGACACGGCTCCTAATATAGCATATTTGTTTTCTCGTCGTTTCACCTCAATTATAATTAAATAGTTGGATTGGACTGTTTAATTGATATGTGGATTAATTCTTTAGTTGGACTAAACAATTAAATACAGGAAAAAGACATTTTTCGTTGACTCGGCTCAATGTGTCAAAATTTCGTGTGGCCCTATACAACCTAGGGTTTTGGCTGACATTAGTTGTTATTTAATTATTAAGGAATTAGTTTTCTTGGATAATTATTTGGGGGAAGGGGCCACAAGGACAAAAAAATTAATAAATGGGTCTGGAAGGACAAAAGTAACATTTTCATGATTATAAAGGACAAAAATCACAATTGTTACTTTAAAATTGTTACTTCACGTGTTAATATTAATTTGTGTTTCACGATTATTACTTCATATTTACTTTATTCCACATTTGTTACTTCATAATTGTTACTTTTGTCCTGATTAAATTACAATGTCCTTCTATCCCGATTTTTTGATAATTTTGTCCTTCTCGACAAAAATCTATAATTATTTAACATGTGATTTATCTTTTATTTGTTAAATGATAATTCATGAAATATTAGATAATAATATTATTTATCCTAATTTGTTTGGGATAATTATTTTATTTATCATTTATTTAAAATAAGGATTAATCTATAAATTATCTCTTAATTATTAAATCCTTGGAGGACAATGATTACTCTCCTATATAAAGAGAGTTCTCCCAAGCCTTTTGACACACATGATTTTCGAAATATTGGTGAGTATTCTAGCCTTGAATTTTCGGCTAAATACTTGGGGTTTGAGTTTTAGAAAACTTCGGGTTTTCTAAGGTAGCATATCGAGGAGGTCCGGCGGCTTGAAACACCGTCCACCTGGTGTTGCTTGGAGACACACGTTGGAAGACTGTGGCTTCTCATTTAACTTGGATCTTGGATTGACCTTTGTTCTTGGAGTAATTGCACCATAAAAGGTTGGTAATCTAAACCCCCTCGTAGGTTTAGATCTATTATTTTATGTATTTTGGTTGACGAGATCTAGATCTTATACTTTCTGCTGCGTAATCGGGTGGATCTATGATCCATCCGGCGATATTACATCTTATAGATATAAGGTCCATCAGCGACCATAAGAGACCGCATAGAAGTGAGCAAGCTATCAACCAGACTACAAGGAATGTAGCCAGTGGCATAGGGAGTGCGCCATACTTTGACCTATCAGGCGGCCCGCCGTGTAATCATAGTCGCTTCTTGGATTATCGTACTTGTTTGTCTGTAGCTAAGACCCTTGTTTGTTCCCCACCTATATAAGGGAGTCAATGTAATTATTCTAAAGGGAGAAAATTAATAGAAAATAAGGAAACACTCTGCCAAATTCATATTCTCCTCACTGTTCATCAACACCACCACATCATCGCCGTGCACCACCGACAAACATCACTTCTATACACTTCTACAGCCAGATATCCACCACTTGCACCACCGCAATACACCTGCGATAATTTTGACATTATCAAAAGTATTTAGAGGTTGATGTCTAGCAGAAGTTGATGATTTATCCAGCAGTTCAGCGGTGGTGCTCAAGAACAATATGAAGAATTATGGAGGCAAGAAACCTGTATTGGGCGAGCTTGATTGTAGACAAATTGGTAGAGGTTGTCTGCCTTTTGTATTAATTATGTTGATGTCCTTCTCAGGGTAAAATCTAGCTATTTATAGGGGTTACGAGATTACAGTTACCACAGGGGATTAATGCGTAATAAACGTGATTAACTATGTGGCTGACGTGGCGGCCCTTGATTTGAAGATCTTCATGATAACCGACGTTCTCTTCTCGCTTGTAACCATCAAGAATTAACTCATGTCTCCTAATTTAGTAGGCTTGGCTTGAGTCGGGTCGGAATACGAGTTGGGGGGTGAGCAGGTCGGCCCCAGTGCTTCTTGCCGGCCTGTAAAGTGCGGGTTGAAGGCTTTGCTAATCGACGCTCATTGCCCTGCCAATGATAAATATCGCTAAGGCGTAGGGTGGGCTGGATTGAAACCCGGCATAGTCCGGCTTATGAAGGTGCGGATTGATTGGGCCGAAGACCCTATTCGTATTGTGCTTACGTACAGGCCCAATGTGAATCAACAGGCTCTTTTCCGGGCTTAGCGTATCAATGGCCTCCTAATCTTTGACTTGTTCATGGTGCTCATAAAAGTCTTGTAGTAAAGTTGTAAGACGACTTGGTTTACCGTATGCCGAGGTGACTGTTGATGTGTCCAAAATTGCCCAACAAAAGTTCTGAAAAAATATTATACAATATATTATATCAAGTCTTCAATTCTAAGTATTGTACATAATATAATATTCAGTATATGACTTGAAGCAATACGGCCAGCTGCAGAATTGGGTTGTTGGAGTTGTTCGGCATGACGTAGGTCAGACATACGCTCGCCACATGTCACATACTAATTGGCTGAACAAAAAATGAAGATAGAGAAATATAAACTTGAGTGTCAGGAGCCCAGTTCGTGCCTAATGACAGATCTAAACCCCAGGCTGGAGAGCTGTCGTGTTCTCTCCTTAGACCACCGTAGGTCGGATCGGTCGTTGTGGAGCATGGGCCAAAATAGTAGGAGACGGATTGGCCTAGGGGCTCGACGCAGATCGGCCAGAGCCTCCCTTATCCAAAATACGAACATGTTTAAATTATGCGATAAGTATGATAAATCCTTAACCTTATGGGAATCTTATCCCAAGGTTTAAACTATGCACGTTTATCTCTTACGCCCAAAAAGGATTAGGCCCAAATAATCCTCATGGATTACGGCACAAGTAATGGGGACGAGACGTCCTCTATATAAACGATCCCAATGAACTACGAGAGACTTGATTCCTTACAAAAGCGCAGGATGCATAGGCAATTTTGGATACAATTATTCCAGGCTCAGTCTAAAAATAATCAAACACCACTTCTAATTTTAGGATTTTTCTAGGGTTTTATCTTGTTCATTGTTATTAGGGGTCATTTGGCCCGTATTTGCTTCTTGACGAGATCCACCATCATCACGGCCCAAATAAGATGCGGTCCTTATCACCATATTTGGCATATCTCATCATTTTCGGTCATTTTAATACTCGGAAAACCCTGAAATAGCACACAAACAACAAACAAACGTAATTCCGTAGGGTACAAAGTACCCCGTGTGTTATAAAAATCCACATATTATCGATAATGACGATATTTTTTATTAAGTGCAATGTAGAAGCATGAGTGATAAAAATAGCATGGAATAGCATCTAAATGATAGAATTACAATCCGAAATGCTATAAAATGATGTGAAAAGGTTGTAAAATGCATAGGAGTGTTGACTATCGTCAACCACCCCCCACTTTATTGGTCGTCCTGGAGCAAAATGGCGGTTTTTAAAAAAGTCATCACTTATTCATTGAACGCATACAATAAAAAGTCATTTATCAAAGTATAAGTATACCCTCAAAAAAAAGTATAAGTAAGAGATGATCATCAACATGCGAAGGCACAAATTTCTACCTAGCTACGGTAATAGTGTGCGTGTGTGGATAGTTCATTTTCCATTTTCCTAACTCCCATTATATATTATAGACATATGAGACGTCGGGCTAGACCATAGGCTTATATTTCTTAACTACCTCCACTAATCAGTGCCACCTAAATTCAGGCATAGTTGGGTAGGACTTGAAAGCTTGTAACGTTCGGCCGAGACGGGGGTACTGAAGCACAAAAAAAGGATATCAACAAGAGAAAATGCAAGAGAGCTCAACCGTACGATTGGACATGTAATATCACTCACCGTAAGTACAAAGAGAAAACAAAAAGTAAGGCATAAAAACAGTCGTCGCCGTAATGAATCTCTAGGGTAATTAGCAAAAAGTAGTCAATAGATACAAATATTACAAGAAAATCAAAAACACCAACCTCTGAATCAACTCTCTCCCAAACCAAACAATTACACTTACACACATTACAAAAAAATCACGCATTGGACTTCTTTGACTCTTTTATTGCTTTTTGTTATAAAATAATTTACAATTGGTACGAAGTTATTCTACAAGAACAAGAGAATTAGACCAACGAAAGAAGGACCATTTCTTCTTACTTCATTTCTACACACCCCATTGCAAGTGTGTGGGACTTATATAATACATGAGAAGGTGAAAGATGTACTATACACAGAATAAATGTGATAAATGAGTGTGACCTTTTAACTTGTAACTTACAAGGTGTGATTAATGAATAATCTTAACTCTTGATATTTAGGTAGAGAAATGAACATCCACTATACACATTATTTCATAACACTCCCCCTTGTATGTCCATTACACAAAAAATAGTTAGCCATTCATGCTCATGATATGGAATTAAGCATTGGCACCAATGGAGATCAGGCCCCTGTTAATGATCCAAGAAAAGGGAAAGAAAAACACGAAATCAAGAAGTCCGTGAAATCTTCTCCCAATACGGAGAAGAAGGAGTCCAACGCTACCATTCTGGCTCCCGTAAAGGTCAATAACCCGTCATCAAGCCAACCTGAATGAAGCAAGGTTGAACCGCGACATGGCGAATGGCGTAGGCCTGCCTTGAATGAAAGACAACAAAGGAAATATTCATTCTTTGATTCCGATGTTCCTGTGATTTTTGATGAGTTGCTGAGACCAAATCTCAGCGAGCCCCTGAAACGAATCGTCCGGAAGATGCTGCAAAGGTTCATGAAGGAAATTACTGCAAGTACCATCGTTTATCCGGTCACCCTATCGAGAAATTCTTTGTCTTCAAGGACAAAGTTATACATTTGGCTTAGGAAGGAAAGATCGTGCTTGAAGAAGTGAAGACAAGCACAAATCAAATAACCGTAAAAGAGCCGACAAATGGTCAATGCGTGACTATTAAATTCGGATCACTCGACATTGTTGAGATTAAATTTAGTGACTTTCTACCCATGGCCAAGAAAGAATCTGGAATATCTCGCAAACAATCGAGAGTCATTACAGAAGAGGAGAAAACCACACGGCATGTCGAACAAAATGATGTTAGAAGGATTCTGGTGACTCGCAAGAAAAAGCAAAGGAAGTCGCCAATTCGAGTCAGCATAGCCAAAGATGAATTATCCCAAGTCTTCTAAGCCAAAGAAAGGACGAAGGGAAAGAAAGTTGAAAATGAAGCAAATAAAAGTAAACAAGGAAGCAAAGAGTGTTTTCCAAGAAGAGTTTGAATACAGAAGCTCTCGCACTCCAATTTCCTTGTTGGAGTACATGCCCAAAAGGGTCTTTGAAGTTGAGACAGCTGAATAAAGCTTAGAGGATGAATTTGTCTTGGCTGAGGAAGGAGATGTTGCGAAAGAAGATGAAGACTCGCCAACTGAAAAAGAGGCTTAAAACAAAGCAAAACTCGCTTGCACGGTCGAGATCACCTTCAAGGATGATGAGATGCTTCTCGGTCAGCGCCCCATAACCGTCCGTTGTTTGTCACAACATACACGCATGAACAAAAAGTTAATCGTGTGCTACTAGATGAAGGATCGGTTGTCAACATATTGCCACTCCGAGTAATGAAAGAGTTGGTTTTAGCTATGGATGAACTCTATGACAGTCGTCTTATGATTCATAGATTCAACCAAAGGGGGCAAAGAGTCATTGGGGTGATCAGACTTGACACTTTGATTGACAAGTTATCTTCAAATGCTCTGTTCTATGTGATTGGCGCCAGAACAACCTACAACATGTTGCTAGGGAGGCCATGGTTACATGAGAATTGAGTCATACCTTCAACCCTCCATCAATGCTTTAAATATTGGTGCAATGGCGTGTTAAGAAAGGTCGTTGCTGATGAAAAGCTTTCATTGTAGCCGAAACTCACTTTGCACATGCAAAATTCTACCTAAAGATGGCTCATTTGTGGATAATAGGCACTTTTAAGCCCCGAGAAAGAGAGATGGAAGGGCTAACATAACAGAAGATAATTCCATGCCATCTAAAGATAAGAGAGAGGTTGGCAAGCATGGAGAGACAAAGTCGTCAGTGCCTCAACATGCCTCAAAGAAAAGTGAAGATGCTCTTCCAACCAAAAAATCCAAAGCATTGATTAGATTGATGTTGCCGCTTCCCAAGATCAACGCCGTGAATATGGATGCTTCTTTATAAGGCTTTATCCGTCCTAAAGAAAGCCCGGTTGTAGAACATGGAACCCTACCAGGCACGAGAAAAGAAGGTTTGGACCCATCGCCTGTAAACTCCTCGTGAAGGCATCAAACGAACTCGAAGCCGTGCTGCAAAAATAGGGGCAAAGGCTAAAGAATGTGAAGAAGCACATAAGACCACGAAAGCGAAAGTTCCCGTTATTGGGTCCTGAACAGGCATGGGATATAATCCTTCACCACCCGTCCGCATTGTGATAAGGAAGGTAAGCAATAACTATGTTAGGTTTGGAGATAAATCATCTTCAACAAACATTCCAGAACCTCTACCTCCAAGACCATCGGTGTTTGAGAGGTTGCAACCTAAGAAAGAACGCGTCTTGGTCTTCGAAAGGCTTTCTGTCACAACCAATAATTTGTCAAGACCGAAGGTTGTCAAGAACTGAAGACAGTCAGGACATATGCATGCTTCCAGGAAACATGTAACAAACACCGACTTTAAGGAAATGAAGAGTCTGGTCCCATCTAGAATGAAGTGTCATACCGGTATTCACATACAATGTAGAAACATAATGAAGGCTAAGGTGTGCATGGTGGTGTATACTAAAACTGACGCCAAGCACAATATGGAGGATGTGCATTCGGCATGACAAGAAAATGAGCCCGAAGAAGTGTTGGATCCTCGTATAATATCACTGTCGGTGAAAAATCTTGTCTTACCAAAACGTCGTCAGAAATGATGAAAGCACAGGTCCATAAAGGTCTTAGCGGCAAGGATGGACTTCTCTGGTCTTTCGTAGATACGGGCAATGTCCATAGAGTGGTGGCGACCAATAGCAATCAACGGTCACTAGATTCTTCAAAAAAAGTCATGGAACCTGATGAAGTTAAAGAACATTCTATCATCTATCATATCACCTTAGGAAATGATGAGGTTGAAGAAGATGCTAAAGAAGCACCCCCGAAACTAGAAGAAGAGGCCAAGTCCACAGTGAATAAGGTAAAGGAAATCAACCTTGACACCGAGGATGAGCCACGACCAACTTTAATCTATTATCTTCTCTCTCAAGAAGAAGAAGAGAGGTACCTCGAGATCCTTCAAGAGTACAAGGATGTTTTTGCTTGGACATGCAAAGAAATGTCTAGGCTTGATCCGAAGGTAGTTATCCATCAGTTCTCCGTAAAGAAAGGATCGTGCCATGTCAAGCAGGCTCAAAGAAGATTTAGGCTGGATCTCATCCCACTCATAAAGGCAGAAGTCAACAAGCTCATTGAGGTAGGATTCATCCGTGAGGTTAAGTATCCAACATGGATCTTGAGCATCGGCCCCATAAGAAGAATGGTTAGATTCACGTATGTGTCGATTTCTGGGACATAAACAACGTATGCCCAAATGATGATTTTCCCCACCCAATCACTAAACCGGATACACCCACAGGTCATGTGGTTTTGTCTTTCATGGACGGATCGTCGAGATATAATCAAATTCGAATGGGCCCTGAAGATGAAGAATTCACATCATTTCAAACTCCTAGAGGAACCTATTATTACAAAGTGATGCCTTTTGGTCTAAAGAATGTAGAGGAAACATGCCAACGTGCGATGCAGATGATCTTTGATGACACGCCACTAAAAGAGTGCCTGATAGAAGGTCTGGAGGCACAAGGAGACATGGAGCGGCTGAACACCTTGTAAGATTTTTGTTTATGCTATTTGTTATGTGATTTGTCTGTTTGAAGTATGCCCTCTATGGATGAATAAAATTTCTAAGTTTTATTCCTACTTATTATATAAAAATGAGTTTACTTATGTTCCTTCTTATGAGGGTTTTGGCATCATTAAAAAGGGATAAATTGTTATAAACATTTCATTGGTTTGATAATGGCCATATATGTTGTTATAGCAAGCCTGAAATAAGTTGAAATATAGTAGAAATGTTTGTATATGCTTTACTTAGAAGTCTGACATGGTGTATAAGTTTAGTCAGACAAGCACTGTACTAGACTGGTAGGGCGGCTCAGTACAGATGCAGGACTAGCTCAGTGAAGACACCCAAGGGACCAGCACAGTGAAGTGAAGGCCTATGGACTGACTTACAAACAAGAAAGTCTGTGAAGACCTTGGGTAAGTCTAAGATATATTACAAGTGATGAAACTTAAACTTTCTATAATATGGTGAAGTAAACGATGAAGCAATCAAGTGAAGAAATCACTCAACCAGTGAAGTAAAGAAAAGGCAGCAGAACTAAGTAAGCCGTCCATACTCATTCAAAACATGGAAAATATGGAAGATCAAGAAATAAATGCAGAATCAATGAAGGACGGATTTTATAAGGAACGTTTGAGCAAAAACCGGATCACTGAAATCAAGGAGGATTAAATTAAGACAAAATCAAGGATTGTTCTGTGCAGTAAATAGCCAACGGATGGAAATTCAAAATCAAGGAATAATGGCTATAAATAGAAGGCATTGAAAGACAAGGAAGACAACGATTTCATATAATTCTAAGTGCTGAAACTCTGTCAATTACACAAGCCATCTAATTGCTCTTTCAAGAAATGTCCAGAAAATCAATCTCAAAATACAGAAAGCAGAAAAGACACAATTAAGTCTGAGTATTGATCAAACTTGTGAATCCTTAATTCACAGCAACTTGAAGGATCTTTTTGGATCATCAATTGAATCAGTTTGTCTGAGAATGAATTGCATAAGTGTAATAGCTGCTGAGGATTTGTTCCCAAGGAGCAGTGTGTGGAAGACTGAGTCACTGAAGCTTTTGTAGCTTGGGAGTGATAGTCTCTAGATTGTGAAACTTGTGTAGCCAAGGACAATCATAATTATTGTATTGGTGAAAGACAATAGTGAATTCCTCCAATCATCACAGGAGAAAAGTGGATTAAGGGATTACACCACCCTGAACCAATATAAGCATTTTTGGTTATTTACTTTCTGCACTTTATTTTACAGCATTTAAATTCTGCACTTTACCTTATTTCTGTGTGTTTAACTTACTTTGAAAGAACTATTAGGAAGGGTTTTAATATTCCGCTGCACAAAGGCTATTCATCAAGAAAAGTTTTTGAAACTCTAATATAGTCATTCACCCCTCCCCTCTAACTATATTTTCACCCTTATCTGGGACCAACAATTAGTATCGGAGCAGTGTTCCTAGTATCAGAACATGTTCAGATCTGATTTCTGGTAATAAGAAGTTCAGTTACTTTCAGAGTAGTTTTTCAAATCTGTGACATACATATATATTTACATATCTGTAATTATGGATTCTTCAAACTTTATGTCTAAAATTTCCTATGCTTAATGTCAATAATTGTGAGGAATATAAAATTAGAATGTTGTCTCATCTTGCAGCAACCCATGAAGAAATGTTGGATGTTAATAATGATGGTCCTGTCAAAAACATGAATGTAGAGACTACAGGCCCAAATCAAAGGAAATCAATCGAAAAGCCAAGGAAATTGAACCAAAGATGACAGGAGAGAGCAAATCTTTACTATGTTGCAAAAGATATGATATTGAAGACTGTGTACAATAATATGTTCATGATGATTAAAGACTGCAAGACAGCAAAAGCAATGTGGGATAAATTTTCACTTGTAAATGAAGGATCAGAGGCAATCAAAGAAAACAAACTTTATGTTGCTAACCAGAAATTTGAAAAACTTCAAGATGAAGACAAGTGAATCCATTGATCAAATGGACAATAGGTTCTCAAGCATCAGTAGTGAACTACAACAACTTGGACACAACTATTCACAAAAGAAAGTGTGCTTGAAGATCTTGAGAAGTTTACCAGAAAGATGGAGAATCATCACATCTGTACTTAAAGGCACAATGGATCTTGCAAACACCGACACCTTGACCCTTATATCACAACTTAAGGCTCATGAATTTGAGCTTAACAATGAAGATGGGGTACCAACAGAGTTACTCAAGACTAGTGCACTGATTGCACCTCAGCAAAGTCAACCGGCTGACTCAGCCAGCAAAGAGACTCAAGAGCTGAATGAGCAAGTTGCTTTACTCATAAGAAAATTTAATAGATTTGAAAAAAAGCAATTCAAGGGCAAGTCATCATCAAACTACAAATCAACCTCAAATAGACACACAAAGAAAGGATGATGAAGGAAGATGCTTTAACTGTAAGAAGAAATGACACTTCAAAGCTGACTGTCCTAAAGAAGATAAAGACAAAGATGAATAAAAGAGAAGGCAAAAAGTTTCAGATAAGAAAATGCACTCAACTGACAAGAAGAAAAGTAAGAAGGCACTAAAAGCTTAGACAAGCATTGAAGAGGATGGCAGCACAGCAGAGTCATCTGACAATGACTCAGATGCCAGTAAAGACATGCTCAGACAATGACAAAGTTTGCCTATGTCTGATGGCTAACGAGATTTTAAAGAAACATAGGTAATATCTAGTGCATCCTCATCTAGTGCATCTACATCTGACACTGCACAATCCTCTACTTCCCTTATGGATTCTACAACACTAATTCAAAATCTCATGAGCAAATTTGAAGAAATTCAAATAAATCACGAAATTCTAGAACAAGAATGTGAGAATCTGAGAAAGGAAAAACAATATTGAAGGAAGAACTCGATGTGCAAAAATCTTATTTAACAAATAAAGAAGTTCACTTGGCTGCTCAACAAATAACAGATGATCAATCATATGGTGTTGACAGAATGGCCAAGGAAACTACTTTACCCATAGAGAAGATTTCTGCACCAGCTGAGGCAAAAAGGCACCAGCTTACATGCCCCTAAAAAGGTTTGGATCTAGTTCTGGTCTTGGCTACAACAGTCAAGATGCGGAAAGACACAATGGACTACACAAATCTGAATCAAAGAGCAAAACTGGGCCCAAGTTCAGAAAAGGACAAACCACTATGTCTGTCACTCATCTTGCACCAGTCAAGGCACAGACCAGTGTAGTGAAACAGCAAAATAGTAAATCATCTTACCAGCCTACTAGAAGTAATGGCATACTAAAAGGTAAGGTAAGACTTTACCCTTCAGAGGATGATTGGAATGGTCCACCTCCAACATTTAAGAGGAGACCATCTAAAAAATAGTCACATGTATTTAGAAAGAACCAGCAAAAGCCTTGCCCTGGATACAAGAGACAGTTTGAGAACAGGCCACCTCCTACTTATTGGAGAGTGAAACAAAATGCAAAAATACCAAAAAGCAAGAAAGTGTATCAGAATTCCTTTAGTAGATCAATTTGAAGCTATTCTGCCATGCCTTATACATATGAGGTTGATGATTTCAACCCTCTAGAAGAAGATCTTTTGGATTTACACTTGGGGTATGAGGCATGACTGCTAACAGGCATGGACCCAAACTGTGTTAGGTACCTAAAAATAATTAATTTGTTTTGTAGGATGTTTGGTACATAGACAGTGGATGTTCCAGACACATGACTGGCAATAAAGATTGGTTGACTGAATTTAAAGCTTTTGATGCACCTAAAGTCACCTTTGGAGGCAAAGAAAAACCTGGCAAGATTAAAGAGGAAGACATAATGTTGAAGAATAGCTTGAAGATTCAGAATGTGGCGTATGTCAAGGGATTGAGTTTCAATCTCCTAAGCATCAGTCAATTCTATAGAAAGGAAACAATATACACTTCAGCAAAGAAAGATGCATGGTGATTCACAAAAAAAAAACCAACGTATTTGTACTTGCAGGAAAGAGAGAAGACAACGTGTATGTGGTGGATTGGAAGACTGCAAGAGCAGAAACTTGCTTATTAGTCAAACAGAAGCAAATACCTAGCTGGATCTGGCACAGAACACTCAACCACCTGAATTTCAAGACAATCAACAAACTAGCAAAAAACAAACTTGTGGAAGGTCTACTAGAGAACACATTCAAGAAATAAAGTCTATGTGGTTCATGTCCGAAGGGAAATCAATTCAAGAGCTCATACAAGTCAAAACCACACCAGTCAACAACAAGAATTTTACAACTTCTGCATATGGATCTCTTTGGACCAATCACACCAGTAAGTGTAAGTGGCAAGAAATACACTTTAGTGGTAGTTGATAACTTTTCCAGATACACATGGACAATATACATGAACAAGAAGAGAGAGACACTCAAGAAACTACCTGATCTACTTGGAAGGCTACAAAATAAAAAAGAACTGAAGATCATCAAGATTAAATCAGATAGTGGAACTAAATTCTTAAATGAAGCAGAACCTATTGTGAAGCAAATTGAGTACCACATCAACTTTCTGCAGTAGGAACCCCACAGCAAAATGGAGTAGAAGAAAGAAGGAACATAGCTCTCAAAGAGGCTGTCAGAACAATGATAACTGAAGCAGGACTACCAAAAAGATTTTGGGCAAAAGCATCAAACACGCCATGCTACACACAGAATATATCAATTATTAGCAAGCATCATGGCAAAACACCTTATGAAGTTTGGAATGGAAGAATCTCTCACTTACATATGTTTGGAGCTAAATGTTTTGTCTTAAACAGGAATCAGCTACACACATTTGATGAAAAACCTTATGAGGCTATATTCATGGATATTCAGACATAAGCAAAGCTTTCAAAGTTTTAAATAAAAGAACCTTGATAATTGAAGAATCAATCCATGTAGTGTTTGATGAACCCAACACCAGCTGTGAAGATCTACACACTCAAGAAGATGTGGAGACAAGAAAACAAGATTCTGGTCCAGCTTATATAGAAGCAGAAGCACCAACTACACAGCTGGAAGAAGCAGCTGATGAGCAAGAAGAAGAACCAACCATTACACCAGAAGAAGAAGCAGCACAGATACAACTTCAACATGATATCAACTGGCTCAAAAATCACCCAGCCGAGCAAGTCATTGGAGATATACATACAGGTGTAAGAACTAGAAGACAACTTGAAAGTATGTTAACTTGTTTTCTATCACATGTTGAACCTAAAACAATAGATGATGCGATTGAAGATGCTGATTGGATCACAGCAATTCAAGAAGAACTCAATGAGTTTGAACGAAATGAAGTTTGGGAACTGGTGGACAGACCAGACCTAGGAAACATCATTGGAACCAAATGGGTATTCAGAAACAAGATGGATGAACAAGGAGCAATTGTCAGAAACAAGGCAAGATTGGTAGCAAAGGGATATTCATAAGCAGAAGGAATAGACTATGATGAAACCTTTGCACCAGTAGCAAGATTGGAAGCAATCATAATGTTCCTAGCATTTGCAGCTCACAAAGATTTCAAAGTCTATCAGATGGAAGTCAAAAGTGCATTTCTGAATGGAATACCGGAAGAAGAAGTATATGTGGAGCAACCCCCTGGTTTTCAAATCAAAGGAAAAGAAGACTAAGTATACAAGCTCAAGAAAACATTGTATGGACTCAAACAGGCACCAAGAGCCTGGTATGAAACTCTTTCACAATTCTTAATCAACAATGGATTTAGAAAATGAACCAATGACAAGACACTTTTCAAGTTACCAGATGGATCAAGCACTCTACTTGTCCAAATATATGTGGAAGATATCATATTTGGATCAGAAAATGAGAAGCTGTGTGAAAAATTTGCTAATCTGTTGAAAAGTAAATTCCAAATGAGCATGATGGGAGAACTCAACTATTTTCTTGGATTACAAGTGAAACAGATGAAGGATAGCATATTCATCAATCAATCCAAATATACAAAGGACTTAATAAACAAGTATGGAATGGACACAAATGGAACTTCAGAAACACCAATGTGTGCAAGAGTTGTTCTTGGAAAAGACGAAAATGGAAATGATGTAGATCAAAGGTTGTACAGATGAATTATCGGTTCACTACTTTACGTAACTACAAGCAGACCAAATATTTCATTATCAATAAGAGTATGTGCTAGATTCCAATCTCAACCAAGGGAATCTCACTTACTGGCAGTTAAAAGAATCATCAAATATCTGAAGCATACAATAAATGTGGGAATTTGGTATCCAAAAGATGGTGGATTCAAGTTAATTTCCTATTTAGATTCAGATTATGCTGGATGCAAGGTTGACAGAAAAAGAACCTTAGGAACTTGTCAAATGCTGGGCAACAGACTGGTATCATGGTTTAGTAAAAAGAAGAATTCTATATCAACTTAACCAGCTGAAGCAGAATATATAGTAGCAGGTAGTTGTTGTGCACAAGTCCTATGGATAAGACAACAGCTAAAGGACTATGGAGTAGAAGAAAAGACAATTCCTATCATGTGTGATAACACAAGTGCAATTTTGACAAGGTATATTGATGTGAGACATCACTTCATCAGAGATCATGTGGAGAAAGGAGATGTAATCTTAAAGTACATATCCATTGAAGATCCATTGGCTGATACATTCACTAAACCACTCAATCATGAAAGGTTTTGTAAATTAAGAACTGAGTTGGAATTATTGAAATTGACTAAGTTACATGGAGCAGCAAACTGAAGTGACCAGCTGACTGAACCTTTGCCATTTCGGGTGCACTCACTTGGCAGGTAAAGCACTGCTACCAGCGAAGTCCACTTAACTGGTGGTTAGGAACAGTTGTTTTGATGAAGCAGCACAGTAATCAAACTACTTGACCAGCTGAATGACCAGCCAAGTCATTTAACCACTCAAGCTGAGTGGAGATCGGAGCAAAGTGAAGTGTGAACAAAATCAATTATTTACACATGTAGAAAATCAGATATTTATGGAACATTAATTATTGAGGATTACACACGTGGATTAGAATTTTTAATCAAACACAAGGATTAAAATACGGGAGTTATTATTCGTAAAGAGAGAATGACAGCTACACCTCAAAAAGCCGGATTCATCATTACTTCTCTCGATCCACTATCTCATTATCCTTATTTACCGTGATTTATATGCAGATATCACACTATTAACTACTCACGTCTGCCTAAATCCTCTACACACTCAATCGTCCAAATTTGTGTTCACACTCAAGATCTTTCACTATATAAACAACACTTCACCATTTTCATAAACCTTTACGCATTCGTTGAAATCAAACCCTAATTCTCCAAAAATTTCAAGCCTTCGTTCTCAAAATTTCTCTAAGTTTAACAATGGTTTCATCTTCTTCAATCCAAGCCTCTGCCACTCAATATGAGAAAATAATAGCCACTGGGTCATTCTTTAGACCCCAACACTATCTGGATTTATGCAATAATGATGCTCAAGCACGGCGTCTGGCTGATGGATGTACAACTTAGGGTTGATGACCTCTCAACCTCCCGATAACTACAATGTGCTATGAAAAGCAGATATCTTTCTGGAAGAATGAAATATTCGTGTAGGAAGCACCTTTCCAGATGGTGATTCGTCTCCGGATAAGATCATCAATAGTGTACAAGGAAGAGAACTGGTGATTACATCAGCACTCATCAGTCGATTCCTCAAACTATCATCAACCGGACCAGCCCAAAGAAGATGTGGATGTGGACACTGATGCTTTCGGGTTAGAAATTGGCAAGAATGCAACATCATAGAACAAAAAGCTCAACTGCAACAGATCAGCACTCAAAAAGCCGTTTGAAGAATTTTTCTTATTAATAACAAAATGCATATAAGGAAAGCTTGGATCTTTGCATGGCATGACCGAAGTTTGGACTAAATTGATGGCCATAATCTACCAATGGTTGGAGTTTAGCTGGGCAACCTTCATTTTGAACAGAATCAAGGAGCAAATAAAGAAAGAAGTTGATGCTGCAACCAATGGTGAGGGAAAAAGTTAGTTAAACCCGGCATTTCTGGCAAAAGTCCTATGAGATTCCCCTTCAATAACTCCTGGACTGTATGAAGGTAAAACCTATTCAATTGCACAAATTACACAATGCAAAAGTGATGTTCACATATGTGAAACAAGTAAAAGAAGTACAAACTAGATCAGGACAGAAAAGAAAGTGATATGAAGGAAGCACTTTTGGGTTCAGAAGGAGGACATGATCCCAAACAATAGAAGCTCAACAGAGAAATTTGCAAAGTCATGATGACACACCTCTGGTAATTAGTGATGACGAAGAAAAACCAGGAACTGTAGAAGATGATAATGAAGAAGAAGAAGGAACTGGAGGAGGAGATGCAAATGATGAAAAGTTCGAAGAGATCCCTGAAGGGGATACAAATGAAAGGAATACTGAGTACTTGGCTTGGAAATTGGGTGATACACAAGTCCAACTATCCAACCTGGACAGAATGCTCAACGAAGAGAAGTGGTTATTTTCATTCTTTGGAATAACAAGCTTATTTGGCCTAATTGACAACATGAGGCTATGGAAGCTTATTGCAGATGCAACAGTCAAATTACAGCAACTTGCAAAAGAAGAAGGCGATGATGATAATCATCAAGATGGCCGTGAAGATGGTCAAGACGAAGATGACCAGGATGATGATGATGACGGTGGTGATGATGACTCTGTGACAATCCTTGTAGCTGTACAGGATAATGAAGCAACAAAGAAAGAGCAGCAAAGTGGACCATCTGATGGCACTACACCGGCTGATACCAGCTCAGTCCCACCAGCTGATACAAGCAACTCCAGCACAGAGCAAGGTGTAATGACTGACACTCCACCACCTACCCAACACAACACAGTGGACTCTATATTTGATGAACTATAGAAGAAGATGCTCTCTCATAGATATCTCCAAAATGCAATTTGGGATAAAGAAACCTTCCAGGAAAATAGACTTGAAGCAGTCTCTATGTACAAGGGATACAGCTTGATGTCATAACCAAACAGACACTCATCAAGCAACATGCTCGTAAAACAGTAGAAGCACTCACCCCCATGGCAAACAAAGTGAATGAACATGAAGAGAAGATGCATCAAATGGAAAGCTATCTGGATAATACATCTGAAACCTTAGATTGCATACTCTTTGTATCTACAGCAACAAACAACATCTTGGAAAAACATGTTGATGCCAAAATAGGGGAAAGAAGTAAGCATGAAAGAGTGCCTGAAAGAAGGTATGAAGGCATAACCAGAGGCACAAGGAGAACAAGGAGTGGTTGAACACCTTGCAAAATTTATGTTTATGCTATTTGTTATGCGATTTGTCTGTTTGAATTGTTCCCTTTATGGATGAATAAAATTTCGTAGTTTTATTCCTATTTATTATATAAAAATGATTTTACTTATGTTCAGGCTTATGAGGGTTTTGGCATCATCAAAATGGGGGGAAATTGTTCGGAACATTTTATTGGTTGGATAATAGCCATACTAGCTGTTATAGCAAGCCTGAAATAAGTTGAAATATAATAGAAATGTTTGTATAGGCTTTACTTAGAAGTATGAGATGTTGTATAAGTCTAGTCAGGCAAGCATTGTACTAGACAGGTAGGGCGGCTCAGTAATGATACAGGACCAGCTCAATGAAGACAGCCAAGGGAGCAGCACAGTGAAGTGAAGACCTATAGACTGACTTACAACCAAGGAAGTCTGTGATGACCTTGGGTAAGTATAAGATATATTACAAGTGATGAAACTTAAACTTTCTTTAATATGGTGTACGGTGATCTCACACAAGTTAAGGATCAATGAAGTATGCTTCTATCGGCTGATAGACAAATCAACAGCAGAACATATATCAAGCAGCCAAGTGAAGCAGTCACTTGACCGGTGAAGTAAATGAGGAAGCAGTCAATTGAAGAAATCACTCAGTCAGTGAAGTAAAGAAAAGGCAGCAGATCTAAGTAAGCTATCTATACTCATTCAAAATGTGGAAAATATGGAAGATCAAGCAATAAATGCAGAATCAATCAAGGACGGATTTTATGAGGAACGTTTGAGGAAAATCCTGATCATTGAAATCAAGGATGATTAAATCAAGACAAAATAAAAGATTATTCTGTGCATTAAATAGCCAACGGATGGAAATTCAAAAACAAAGAATCAAGGCTATAAATAGAAGGCATTGACAGACAAGGAAGACAATGATTTGATATAATTCTAAGTGCTGAAACTCTGTCAATTACACAAGCCTTCTAATTGCTCTTACAAGAAATATCCATAAAATCAATCTCAGAATACAGAAAGCAGAAAAGACACAATCAAGTTTGAGTATTGATCAAACTTGTGAATCCTGAATTCACTGAAACTTGAAGGATATTTTTGGATCCGCAATTGAATCAGATTGTCTGAGAAGGAATTGCAGAAGTGTGATAGCTGCTGAAGGATTTGTTCCCAAGTAGCAGTGTGTGGAAGACTGAGTCACTGAAGCTTTTGTATCCAGGGAGTGATAGTCTGTAGATTGTGAAGCTTGTGTAGCCAAAGACAATCATAACTATAGTATTGGTGAAAGACAATAGTGAATTCCTCCAATCATCAGGAGAAAAGTGGATTAAGGGATTACACCACCATGGACCACTATAAGCTTTTGTGTTTATTTACTTTCTGCACTTTATTGTACAACATTTACCTTCAGCATTTTAACTTATTTGTGTTGTAAATGTGTCCTAAACCCAATCAGGTTTGACCACATCCGACCGGGTCGGGTCATTTACAGTTTATTTAATTCATGTAATAACTTTATTATGATTAATAAAAGCACTTATGTTATTATATATTGTTTATCTTCATATTATTTGTTGTATATATAGTAATGTCCCTAGTATCAAACTGTGATAGAGAAACCATGATTATGCTTGATGAGATCTGTAATCACTATAACAAGCTTGGTACTTAAATGTCTCTAGTCTTACGTACTGTCAAATGGGACATTGATAGTATGACCAGACTAGCACGTATTGGATGTCTTCAACCTTATAAAAGGTAGGGATAGATCTCATCTATCAAAGTGTAAGGACACTTGGACTGTACGTGGACGTGTATTAGAGAATGCGTATGTTTGATTGACCCTCTTACATTAAGTGTCACACTATGTGGCGGTTGTGTAATTATCTTTTTGACCGGAGTCTTCATGGCATCACGGTGTGGATTGTCATGCTTTGACACTATTGAGATTTCCCCTAACCACGGGACGATCATGCGGCAGTGATTGGGTATGATATTGAAGCATGCGGAGTATACATGATTGGTCGTCCGGGAATCGCGTATCCTATGATTGGGATCGAATATCCGAAATGGCCTTCTTATAAGGTATGTCTAGCTCTCGAGAATATTTCCAAAGTGGGAGTAAATGTGTTATTCCGAGAGATCATGATATCCAAATTATAAGATACGTTCGTTAATGTATTGACACTCGAGATACGATCGTATGGAGATTATTACAACGATAGGATTGTAAGTTACACGGTAACTGCTTCACATGAAAGGTAGTAGTCATTGCTTTTGACTCTTCTAATGATAGGGGGTCACGGTGTGTTGCTAGACGCTATCCCGTGATCATTATGTATGAAGGTCATTTTAGTAAATTGCACTTTGTGTCTACGGACAACATATTCGGAAGCCTATCGCGTCACACACATATGAACATCGAGTCGATTAAAATGCGGTTATAGTTGATAACCAAATAAGAAAAGTTTATCTCTAGACTATAAAGGTTATAGTGGTAAATTAATATGTTGGTATTTATTTATTATGAATAAATAAATATTAATTATATACAAATAATATTAATTAAAGAATATTCCGGAAGCCAATTAATTTGCATTTGGAGCGCCACCTCCTAGGGTATAAGATACACTTGGATTGTGTACTTTAATTAATAAGATTACCATAATATTTGAAGAGAGTTTGAGAAAGTAATAATACTTGAGTAAACTTCAACTTAGTTTATTCATGATAAAAGAGTGGGTATAAATAGGTACAAGTAGCTAGGGGTAAAGCAATTAATTACTAGAGTCGGCTAGTATTAATTGCTAGAGTTGTCTATTATGTAATAAGACAAAGTAGAGTTACTTTGTGACTTTATGACATATTAATTGTTTATACAATACAATTAATATGTCTTACAATTAATATGTCACAAGTAACGTTTTATAGTTACAATAATGTAATAAGGTAATATTTCCACACCCCTCCTCAAACTGGGTTGTATATGTCAATACAGCCAAGTTTGCTACTCAGTCTGCTGAACATAAGCGGTGGAATGGCCTTGGTGAGAATATCAACATTCTGGTCTGCTAAGGGAACATATTGGAGTTGAATGATCTGGGCATCAATCTTCTCTTTAAGGAAATGTCTGTCAATGTCCACATGTTTTGTCTTATCATGATGAACAGGATCCTCTGCCATGCATAATGCTGAATTATTATCACAGCAGAGGATGATAGGTTGCTGAAAGGGTTGCTGAAGGTCAGTCAGGACTCTTTTCAGCCACAGAGCTTCACAAATGCCCACAGCAAGTGCCCTAAGTTCAGCTTCAACACTGCTTCTACAGACAGTAGGCTGTTTCTTGCTTCTCCAAGTGACAAGATTACCCCATACATAGGAACAGTAGCATGTGGTAGATCTTCTGTCTATATGGCAACCAGCCCAATCAGCATCAGTATAGACCTTCACTGATCTGTCAGTAGACTTAGTGAAGTGTAAGCCTTGGCCAGGAGTTGACTTTAAGTATCTGAGTATTCTGTAGACAGCATCCCAATGGTGCTCAGTAGGGCAATGCATGAACTGACTGACAAGGCTAACTCCATATGCAATATCAGGTCTTGTATGGGAGAGGTAAATGAGTTTTCCTACAAGTCTCTGATATTTTTCCTTTCTTATAACAATATTACCGTGCACTAGAGGATTACTGGGGTCTACTAGAGAGATAGCTGGTTTGCACCCTAGCATGCCAGTTTCCTTCAGCAGGTCCAGCACATACTTCCTCTGTGAGACTGCTATACCCTTGATGTTTCTTGCTATTTCCATGCCAAGGAAGTACTTGAGGTACCCCAAATCTTTAACTTGAAACACTTTTGCCAGGAGGGCCTTCAATGTGTGGATCTAAGCAGGGTCATCACCAGTCAGGATGATATCATCCATATAGACAATAAGAATGGATCTTTTCCTGTTGTTTGTTTTGATAAACATTGTGTGATATGAGTTGCACTGATGATATCCAGCAGCTTTAACAACAGTAGTAAGTTTGACAAACCATGCTCTTGGGGACTGCTTCAGGCCATATAGAGATTTTCTCAGTTTACAAACTTTCCCTGGAGTGTGAGTGTTGGTAAAACCATGAGGTACAGTCATATAAACTTCCTCAGTGAGATCACCATTTAGGAAGGCATTCTTGATGTCCAACTGATAGAGTGGCCAGTCAAGTTGGACGGCCAGGGAGATCAGCACCCTAACTGTGTTGAGCTTTGCCACAGGTGCAAATGTCTCTTTGTAGTCAAGTTCATATGTTTGAGTGAAGCCCCTTGCAACCAGTCTAGCTTTGTACTTGTTAATAGTACCATCAGCATTGTACTTGATGGTGAATAGCCATTTACAGCTGACTGTCTTCTTTCCTTGTGGGAGAGTGGTAAGATCCCAAGTATGATTGTCAATGAGTGCAGTCATTTCAGTTTTCACAGCTGCCTTCCACCTGTCATGTTTAAGAGCTTCCTATATATTCTTAGGAATGGAATGAGTGTCCAAGTCCTGTGTAAACATTATAAAAACCAGATGACAAGTGATTATATGACAAATAATTATGGATAGAGTGGTCAGTACATGATCTCTTTCCCTTTCGGACATCAATAGGTCTGTTATCAATATCGGCAGGTTTAGGAGTATCAGTAGGTTGCTGAGGCATATCAGCAGGTTCAGGAGTTTAGGGAGTATCAGCCGGTTGCTGAGGTTCAGTAGGTGTATGGAGATCAGGGTTAGGAGGCTGATGAGACTCATTAGGTTGTTGAATATTAGAAGTTGGTAGAGGGATTGGCAAGTCCTCAAGTTCCCCACTGGAAGGTGCAGTTGGAGTCAGAGGATTATAAGTAGGGGAAGAGTTTTTGTTTCAATCAGGTTTCCATCTGTGACAGTCTCAGTAGGGTTGCTGTAGTGATGAGTTTTTTCAAAGAACTTGACATCCGTAGAGTTGTAGAATCTTTTGTCAGAGGGGGAATAACACTTGTAGCCCTTCCTGTCTTTGGCGTAACCAAGAAAAATGCACTTATGAGCTTTGGGGTCGAGTTTGCTTCTATGTTGGGCATGAATGTAGACAAATACAGTACATCCAAAGATTTTTGGAGGCAGGTCAGCAATGAGATGAGGACATGGGTGAGTTGTCAGTAGGGTTTGGATAGGGGTCTTGAATCCTAGCACTCTGCTGCGTAACCTATTGATCAGATATGTGGCTGCTAATATAGCTTCACCCCACATGTATTTAGGCACATGGGTGGTGAACATGACTGATCTAGCCATCTCCAGTAGGTGCCTGTTCTTCCTCTCAGCAACCCTATTTTGCTGAGGTGTCTCTACACAGCTACTGGTGTGAACAATTCCCTTATCATTCAGGTCGGTGCTAAGGTTGGACTTATAGTATTCCAGGTCATTATCTGTTTTTAAGATTTTAATCTTAGTGTCAAATTGAGTGGATACCATGTTATAGAACTCTTGAAAGATGGTTCCAACTTCAGATTTATCTTTCATCAAAAACAGCCATGTGATCCTGGTGTGATCATCTATGAAGGTGACAAACCACCTCTTTCCTGTTATACTTTTAACTCTTGAAGGTCCCCATACATCACTATGTATGAGAGTGAAAAGTGTGGAGGGTAAGTAAGGTAATTTATTATACACAGACTTAGTAAGTTTAGCAAACTGTCAAATATCACATTGAAGGTCACTGAGGTTACATCCTTTAAACAATTCAGGAAATAAAGACTTTAAATAACCAAAAATTGGATGACCTAGTCTATTATGCCATAACATGATATTGTCTAAGGTTTGGTTGCAGGCTACTGAGGCAGTTTCAGTCTTCAATCTTCTGTCTTCAGCAGGGTTGACCATAAACAGTCCTGAGCAGGCTTTAGCTTTCCCAATCACTTCCTGTGAAGAAAGAACCTGGAATATACACTGATTGTTATTAAACAAGACTGTCTAATTTAGGTCTTTAGTGAGTCTACTGAAAGATATAAGGTTACAGTCTAATTTTAGAACAAATAGGACATCCTGAAGGTATATCTTATCAGTAAGTTTAACATTTCAAAAACCTTGTGCACGTGAAATAAATCCATCAGCAATCCTAATATTGTGGGTTTGATGACAGGGCTTAAACTGAGATATGAGACTCTTGTTACCAGTCATATGGGATGAAGCCCCAGAATCAACAATCCAAGTATCATTACTGAGAGGTGAGTGGAATATACCTGTTTTAGCATGAGTAGCTATGTCAGTGATAGAACTAACTTCCTTTTGTTGAGCAATGAAGGCTTTGAAGGCAGCAAACTGAGCATCCAACATGGTATCTTTGTTCCCTTCTTCACTGACATGCCTGCCCTGACTCTCCCTGGTTGGTTTGGAGGGTTTAAAGGAATTTGGCTTACCATGTAGTTTCCAGCAAGTGTCCTTGGTGTGATTTATGCGTTTGCAGTGGTCACAGAACAACTTTCCTGTCTTCTCAGTAGGTTTCCTGTAAGTCTCAGTAACCTCAGTATGCTTCATGACCACCAACATTGCTGAGCTATCAGTAGGGTGATCAGCAGAGTTTCTTTGCAGCATTACTTTCCTCCTGCTTTCCTCATGTTTAACTTCAGCAAACACAGATTTGAGGCTGGGGAGAGGTTTAGTAGCCAGATCTCTACCTCTAACATCATCAAGGGATGAGTTCAGTCCTGTAAGGAACTTGAATACCCTCTTCTTCTTAATGATATTCTTGTATAAGGCAGCATCCTCTACATCCTTCCATGGGTAAGTTTCCAACATATCTAGGTGTTGCCATGCCTTAGATAGTTGGTTGTAGTACTGAGTTACAGACAGGTATCCTTGACTGTAATTCTGGATTTGAGGTTCAAGTTCATAGACCTCAGATGTATTGTCCTTCTTTAAGTAAAGGTCTCTGGCATTATCCCAGATATCCTTAGCAGTGTCATTCATCATGAAGTTCTCACTTATCTCTTTTGTCATTGACCTCGTGAGGATGGTTATGACTTGGTTATTTTCTGTATCCCATGCTTCAAACTTGGGGTCAGTTTCAGCAGGGGCAGGTTTGGAACCAGACAAGTATCCCATCTTGCTCTGGCCTGAGATATACATTTTCATAGATCTTGACCACAGCAGGTAGTTGTTGCCATCAAGTCTGTGATTTGTAAATGAATAGTTTTCAGCAACCCCAGTCTGCTGAGGCAGCTGGGACTCTACTGAGGGTGAAGAAGCTTCAGATAGAGAAGACATTTTAAAAGGATAGGAGATTTTGCAGCGGATTAAAGACGATTATGGCTCCGATACCATGAAGAGAGTTTGAGAAAGTAATAATACTTGAGTAAAACTCAACTTAGTTTATTCATGATAAAAGAGTGGGTATAAATAGGTACAAGTATGAATGAGAAAGGTCCTAGTAGAGTATAAGCTAGGGGTAGAGCAATTAATTACTAGAGTCGGCTAGTATTAATTGCTAGAGTTGTCTATTACATAATAAGACAAAGTAGAGTTACTTTATGACTTTATGACATATTAATTGTTTATACAATACCATTAATATGTCTTACAATTAATATGTCTTTATACACATGTAACGTTCTATAGTTACAATAATGTAATAAGGTAATATTTCCACAATATTAATATAAGATATTAATTGATTTTGGAAAAATAGATTTATGGTAATAAGATAATTATATTCAATATAAGATATTGGCAAAATTAAATATAATAAAACAGATAAATCAATCTAATTGATTTTCCTTACTTTATTAGGAAAATGTTTTCTTCTCCTCCACTCATCATAGGGGCGCCACTTTGCCTATATAAAGGAAGTGGGTGTCAAGCTCTTTTGTACATCACAATTGCAAGAGCTCATAGTTCTTGTGTAAAATAGAGAGCATCCTATAGTGAGTTAGAGAGAGGGGGAAAAGGCCGGTCTAGAAACTGGAGTTTTCCAATAGTAATCCAAGGAGGATTCCGGCGAGGAGTTCGTGTGGATTAGCGATAGAGGTCGGACGCATGGACGGCTTGCGCACTGTACTACTCTCCGTTGACGGTCAAAGCGACGATCTTATAGATCATCTAAGGTATAACCGCCAAACTACTTAACGTGTTTATTGCATTAAACGAAGAACGATCTAGTAAAAGGAAATCAAATTTTAAATTCCGCTGCGTTAAACTAATGATTTCCTAACAGTGGTATCAGAGCCAGACTTCGAGCTTAAGCAATAAGCATAATTTAATTGCGTAGTAATTAATCGATAGATGCAAGATTTAAATCACGAGATAGTTAAAATAAAAAAACAAAAAAAAAGAGAGGGGGAACGATTTCGGGGCTCGGCCGACTGGCGGCAGCCCCCCTCCTCTACGGCGGCGGCTTTAGGGCTGCCGTTCGTAGGCTGTCCTCTTCCAACGGGGAGATCGGCCCTTTTCGTTTTGTGATATTTATTGTGCATTGATATCTCGTTTGTTTAGTTGTGTCATATGGCCAACCAATGGTTCAAATAGTTTGGGCCATTGGGAAACCATAGTGACATATTGGCCTTTCCAAATTTTTAATTAGGAATAGGCATAGACACTTTTCAAATATATGATTTGTAAAAGGCCTAGGCCTAGGCCACTTCCAAAATTTTGATTTTGGAAAGTGGCCAGGCCTAAACCAAAACTATTTGGCCTTTCCAAATTTTGATTTGGAATAGGCCTAAGCCCTTTTCAAATATTTGATTTGTAAAAGGTCTAGACCTAGGCCACTTCCAAAATTTTGATTTTGGAAAGTGGCCAGGCCTAAACCAAATTTGGTTTTGGAAGATGCCTTTTGGTTTAGGAAACCTAAGGCATCCATTTTCGTTAAGAACCAAAAGGAAAGGAAACAAATTGGAGACTTTTATAATTTTAGTTTTATTTTGAATAGTTCAAATTTAATAAAATTAAAATTAAAAATAGATTTAAAATTAAATGTTAATTTTATTTTTGATTAAATCATATAATTAATTAAATGTTATTTAATTATTTGATGTGATAAAATAAGATGCATAAGTAGTTAAAATTAGAATTTAATCTTTTTCATAAGATAAAATTGTATGGATTAGATGTGTAGATATAATGTGATTATATGGACCCCGATTGATCATGGACTCGACCAATAGGATAGATGGGAATTTTTTCTTTATGTTGGTTTTTAAAAATTGTCATAGGCCATTATGAAGAACGTGACCTAGTTTACTTTTTGCATTTATCTCATTCTCGTTAGCTCCCCCCGTGTGTGGCGGGTGTAATTATTTATTAGATAGATTATTATGTACCAAGAATTGGTTAAGAAGATGAAGACCAAAGAGAGATAAAGAACACATTGGCGTACAGCAATAAAGATCCTATTGGCGGTTGCAGACACCCTTAGTTTGTGACCCGCAGTTTCGTCTGTTTGTATTTGAAACCGCACCTAGGAAAAGTCCATGATCATACCGGTTATTTTGTACGCGGAATATTGTGCATGTTTTACTTTATATGATATCATAGTAATATGCACATAGTAGATGAGACCATAATCAAACAAAATTAATTAAATGAATTAATTTAAAATTATTCCCACGCCAAAAATCGAGTCAAAATTGTCTTCCAATATTATAATGACAGTGAAGAGCCCTTGTTCGGATCCAACTGATCGACCACCGTCGGGAGTTGACCTACCACAGGTATATCGTTATTATTGAGATATGATCGTCACGAGATCTCGCGAATATTGGGTAACGACTCGACTAAAGTCTTTCGGTGATTGGCCACCGTCAGGGCCGTCTGCCTTTAGAGACAAGGGGTTGACTACCACATAGAGATGCGGACTGTCAAAGAGTTGACCGGTCAACCACTCGGAGTCGCATATGATGCGACTGGTAGGAGTACCTACTTTTTCAAATTGCCAAGATTGATCGACCACCGTCGGGGATTAAGGCGATTAGATTGGATCCCAGCCACTAAGGAAAAATAATTTTCTTGAAAGCCAATTGGGAATAGTTGGCTAGTGGGAGTAAAAACCTTATAAAATTTTAAGTGCAAATTTAGGTTTTTTATACATGAGCTTTTAATTATTCTATCTTTATTTATTGTTGTAGAAAATGTCAAACAAATTGAACCTTCGTTTTATCATCGACAACAAGCTAGACAAAACTAATTTTCTCGATTGGGAAAGAAACCTCAAAATCGTTTTGAGGCACGAGAAAATTGGCTATGTCTTGGACGAGGCCCTACCAGAAGAGCCCGCTGAGGGTTCGGCTACGGATGCTGTCGAGAAGTATAACAAGCACTGTTCTGACAGTTCTGATGCTACATGTATCAAGCTTGCTTCTATGACACCTGAACTGTAGAAACAACATGAGTCTATGGACGCCTACACAATCATGGTCCACCTAAAGGAACTGTATGCTTTTCAGTCTCGCACTGAGAGGTATGAGGTCTCGAAGGCCCTGTTTAGTTGTAAGATGGCATCTGGGACTACTGTAGGGTCACACGTGCTTATGATGATTGGGTACATAGAGAGGCTTGGGAAGCTGGGCCACAAGTTGGAACGAGAATTGAGTATTGGCTTGATTCTACAATATCTACCTGATTCATTCTCACAGTTCGTGATGAATTATCACATGAACAAGATAGATTGCTCCCTTGCGGAGTTATTGAACATGTTGAAAACTACTGAGGCACTGTGGGGAAGGGAAAGCAAGTGTTGCTGGTCACTTCAAGAAAGGGCAAGGCCAAAGCCCAGAAAAAGTCCAAGAAGGCGAAGGCTGCACCTAAGCCAACGCCTAAGATAGCGAAAGACAAATCCAAGGATGCTTGCTTCCATTGTGGTGAGACCGGACATTGGAGGAGAAACTGCAAAGGCTTCTTGAGTACCAAGAAGAAGCATTCTGATGCTTCAACTTCAGGTATATTTATGATTGAGATCAATATTACTACTTCTAAGTCTAACCACTGGGTATTAGATACTGGTTGTGGTTCTCATATTTGTACGAATATGCAGGCACTAAGAAGAACTAGAGATCTAAAGAAAGGAGAGGTGGACCTACGCGTTGGGAATTGAGCAAGTGTTGTTGCACTAGCCGTAGGAGTTTATTTTCTTTCGTTGCCCAGTGGGCTAGTACTTGAACTTTATGACTGTTATTTTGTTCCTGCTCTTACGAAGAGCATTATTTCTATTTCTGCATTAGATGTTGATGGATTTTCTTTTACGTTTGAGAATAAACATTGTTCTTTTTCATGTGATGGAATTTTTTATGGTACTGGAATACTTAGCAATGGTCTCTACATATTAGATATGAATGTTGACGTACTTAATATAAATAACAAGAAAGCCAAAACAAATGACTTGAATGAATCCTACTTATGGCATTGTAGACTTGGACATATAAATAAGAATCGCATTTCCAAACTCCATAAAGATGGAATGTTGGGTCAATTCGATTATGAATCATTTGATACATGCGAGGCTTGTTTACTTGGCAAGATGAAAAAGTCACCTTTCAGTGGCACATGGATAAGATCCAATGAATTTCTTGAGCTGTGTGCGGCCTAATGTCAATTCAAGCCAAAGGAGGATGCTCTTATTTTATCACTTTCACTGATGACCATTCCCGTTATGGTTATATATACTTAATGAAGTATAAGTCTGAAGCCTTCAAAAAGTTCAAGGAATTCAGAAGTGAAGTGGAGAAACAACTAGGTAAAGAAATCAAAACACTTCGATCTGATCGAGGCGGAGAATACCTAGATGGAGAGTTTCAAGATTATTTAAAGGAGAATGGGATTCTACCTGAATGGACCCCTTCCGGGATGCCACAAATGAATGGTGTATTTGAGAGAAGGAACCGCACCTTGTTAGACATGGTGCGATCCATGATGAGCTACGCAGTTCTCCTAAAATTATTTTAAGGGTATGCTCTAGAAACCGCATCCTATACACTGAACCGAGTTCCATCAAAGACGGTTGAGTCCACTCCCTATGAAGTGTTCAAAAGGAAGAAACCAACACTAGGTTACATGAAACCTTGGGGATGTCCAGTTTATGTGAAACGGACCATGCCAGATAAACTGGAACCTAGATCTGACAAATGTCTGTTTGCGGGATATCCTAAGGAAACCAATGGGTACCAATTTTACCGCCCTGAAGAACAAAAGGTGTTTGTTGCCAGGACTGGCCACTTTCTGGAGAAAGAGTTTATTCTGGATAGGGTCAGTGGGAGTAAGATTGATCTTGAAGAAATTCGAGAACCACTTATGGATAATAGTCCGTTGATGAAAGTAGAGGAGACACAACATACATATATGGGACCACCATCTACCGTAGGCACACTAGCACCTCAAAGATCCACCAGGGAACACCGTGAACCTGAAAAGTACACTGGCGTGTATCTCATGGAAGATGAGTACCCTATAACTTATGAGGAAGTGCTATTAAGGCATGACAAAGAGAAATGGCTGGAAGCCATGAATTCTGAAATGGAATCCATGAAAGACAACCAAGTTTGGAACTTAGTTGATCCACCTGAAGGAATAGTTCCTATAGGGTGTAAATGGGTCTTTAAGAGAAAGACCGACATGGACGTTAACGTGACTACCTACAAGGCTAGGTTGGTGGCAAAAGGTTATAAGCAAAGACAAGGAGTTGACTATGGCGAGACCTTTTCGCCTGTTGCCATGATAAAATCCATTAGAATTTTGCTCGCTATTGCAGCATACCATGATTACGAGATCTGGCAGATGGATTTGAAAACAGCTTTCCTTAACGGGAACATGTCTGAGGAAGTGTATATGACACAGCCTGAGGGTTTCACAACCAATGACACCAGGATGGTGTGTAAACTGCAAAGATCCATTTATGGATTAAAGCAAGCTTCTCGGAGTTGGAATCTTCGCTTTGATGAGATAATCAAACAGTTTGATTTCATCAAGAACGAAGATTGGCCATGTGTTTACAAGAAGGTTAGTGGGAGTGGCGTTGTGTTCTTAGTGCTTTATGTAGACGACATATTGCTCATAGGGAATGATGTGCCTATGTTACAATCAGTCAAAGCTTGGTTATCCAAGAACTTATCAATGAAGGACTTGGGTGAGGCAGCCTATATTCTAGGAATAAAGATCTATAGAGATAGATCTAAAACGTTGCTTGGTCTGTCGCAATCCACATATATAGACAAGATGCTGAAGAGATTCAGCATGGATCAGTCCAAGAAAGGATTGCTGCCCATGTCACATGGGGTCTACCTATCGAAGGAATGAGTCCTAAGACAGAGGAGGAAAGGGCACAAACGAGTAAGATCGTTTATGCTTCGGCAATCGGGTCTATCATGTATGCCATGTTGTGCACTAGACCAGATGTCTCGTACCCTCTGAGTATGACAAGTAGGTACCAGTCCAATCCAGGTGATGGTCACTGGATTGCTGTCAAGAATATCCTCAAGTACATGAGACGTACTAGGGATATGTTCCTGGTTTTCAGGAACGATGATTTAGTTTTACGAGGTTACACAGATGCCAGTTTCCAAACTAACAAGGATGACTTTAACTCACAATATGGATTTGTTTTCATGCTTAACGGCGGAGCAGTGAGCTGGAAGAGTTCCAAGCAGGAGACTACTGCAGACTCTACAACGGAAGCCAAATACATAGCAGCCTCGAAGGCGGCAAAGGAAGCAATTTGGATGAAGAAGTTCATTACTGAACTTGGAGTGGTTCCCTCCATTGAAGGTCTAGTGCCTATGTACTGTAATAATAATAGAGCGATATCTTAGTCAAAGGAACCAAGGTCTTATCAGAAGTCCAAACATGTGCTACGGCACTATCACTTGATTAGAGAGATAGTAGATATAGGAGATGTAAAGATAGAGAAAGTCCACACGGATGATAACATAGCTAATCCGTTAACCAAGGCATTGTCTCAAGCAAAGCATGAGAAACATGTTCACTTGCATGGGCTTAGGCATATGGGTGATTGGCTTTAGGCCAAGTGGGAGATTGTGTAAAGGTTTCCTAAACCCAATCGGGTTGGACCGGATCTGACCGGGCGGGTCATTTACAGTCTATTTAGTTCATGTAATAACTTTATTATGATTAATAAAAGCACGTATGTTATTATATATTGTTTATCTCCATATTATTTATTGTATATATAGTAACGTCCCGAGTATCAAACTGTGATAGAGAAACCATGATTATGGTTGATGAGATCTCTAATCACTATAACAAGCTTGGTACTTAAATGTCTCTAGTCTTATGTACTGTCAAATGGGACATTGATAGTATAACCAGACTAGCACGTATTGGATGTCTTCTATCTTATAGAAGGTAGGGATAGATCTCATCTATTGAAGTGTAGGGACACTTTGACTGTACGTTGATGTGTATTAGAGAATGCGTACGTTAGACTGACCCACTTACATTAAGTGTCACACTATGTGGCGGTTGTGTACTTATCCTTTTGACCGGAGTCTTCATGGCATCACGGTGTGGATTGTCATGCTTTGACACTATTGAGATTTCCCCTAACCATGGGGTGATCATGCGGTAGTGATTGGGTATGATATTGAAGCATACGGAGTAAACATGATTCGTCGTCCGGGAATCGCGTATCCTATGATTGGGATCGAATATCCGAAATGGCCTTCTTATAAGGTATGTCTAGCTCTCGAGAATCTTTGCAAAGTGGGAGTAAATGTGTTATTCCGAGAGAGCATGATATCCGGATTATAAGATACGTTCGTTAATGTATTGACACTCGGGATACGATCGTGTGGATATTATTACAGTGATAGGATTGCAAGTTACACGGTAATTGCTTCACATGAAAGGTCGTAGTCAATGCTTTAGACTCTTCCGATGATTGGGGGTCACGGTGTGTTGCTAGACGCTATCCCGTGATCGTTAGGTATGAAGGGCATTTTAGTAAATTTCACTTTGTGTCTACGGCCAACATATTCGGAAGCCTATCGGGTCACACACATATGAACATCGAGTCGGATTAAAATACGGTTATAGTTGATAACCAAATAAGGAAAGTTTATCTCTAGACTATAAATGTTATAGTGGTAAATTAATATGGTGGTATTTATTTATTATGAATAAATAAAATACAAGATATTAATTATATACAAATTATATTAATTAAAGAATATTCCGGAAGCCAATTAATTGGCATTTGGAGAGCCACCTCCTAGGGTATAAGATACACTTGGATTGTGCACTTTAATTAATAAGATTACCATAATATTAATATAAGATATTAATTGATTTTGGAAAAATAGTTTTATGGTAATAAGATAATCATATTCAATATAAGATATGGCAAAATTAATTATAATAAAAGTGATAAATCAATCTAATTGATTTTTCTTATTTTATTGGGAAAATGTTTTCTTCTCCTCCACTCATCATAGGGGCGCCACTTTGCCTTTATAAAGGAAGTGGGTGTCAAGCTCTTTTGTACATCACAATTTCAAAAGCTCATAGTTCTTGTGTAAAATAGAGAGCATCCTATAGTGAGTTAGAGAGAGGGGGAAAATGCCGGTCTAGCAACCGGAGTTTTCCAATAGCAATCCAAGGAGGATTCCGGCGAGGAGTTCGTGTGGATTAGCGATAGAGGCCGGACTCGTGGACGGCTTGCGCACTGTACTACTCTCCGTTGACGGTCAAAGCGACGATCTTATAGATCATCTAAGGTATAACCGTCAAACTACTTAACGTGTTTATTGCATTAAACAAAGAACGATCTAGTAAAAGGAAATCAAATTTTAAATTCCGCTGCGTTAAACTAGTGATTTCCTAACAATTTGTGTGTGTTTAATTTACTTTGAAAGTGTTGAAATAGTGTCCTAAACCCAATCGGGTTAGACCGAATCCGACCGGGTCGGATCATTTCTACTATTTCTTTGTGTTTGTACATATATTAAATGGCATTCTGTTATTATATATTTGTTCGTTTAACAGACCAATTACGATATTGTTATATAAGAACGCCCCTAGTGTCAAACTGTGAAAGAGAAATAATAATGGTGATTATGGTAGATGAGATCTCGACTCACTTAAAGGGTTTGATACTTAAATGTCTCTAGTGGTATGTACTATTAAACGGGACATTGATAGTACGATTAGACTAGCACGTATTGGATGTCTTCTATATTATTGAAGTTAGGGATAGATCTCATCTATCAAAGTGTAAGGACACTTGGACTGTACGTGGACGTGTATTAGAGAATGTGTATGTTAGACTGACCCACTTACTTTATTAAGTGTCGCACTATGTGGCGGATGTGTAATTATCCTGAGACCGGAGTCTTCATGATATCACGGTGTGGATTGTCAAACTTTGACACTATTGAGGTTTCCCGTAGCCATGGGGCGATCATACGACAGTGATTGGGTGTGATACTGAAGCATGCGTCGGATTCATATTGCTCGTCAAGAAATCGCATATCCTATGATTAGGAGTAAATATCCAAAAGGGCCTTCATATAAGGAATGTCTTATTCTCGAAAGTCTTTGCAGATCGGAAGTAATATGTTACTTCGAGAGATTAGGATATCCAGTTTATAAGATACGGCCGTTGATGTTTGACACTCAACGTATGACCGTATGGATATTGTAATAGCGATATGATTCAATTTACATGGTAACTGTTTCACATAAAAGGTAGTCGTCATTGCATTTGATTCTTCCGATGATTGGAGGTCACGGTGTGTTGCTAGTGCTGGATATACAGAAACCCGAATCTGGATCCGATCCAAAATGGATCGTCAGATCTGATTCACAGCACCGATCGAGACACTCGATCATGCACAGCGGAAGCTACAAATTAAATTCACATGCGATTTTACCACGATTTAATTCACATTATTAATTAATATAACTACAAGATGGTTTAAGATTTACCCAACCGGAGAGAAGCCGTGATCTTCAGAGTTGTATCTCCAAGCGACAACTGGTAGACGTCGATCCCGCATTCGAACCTCCTCGAATATGCTCCTAATATGGCTAGAACAAGAAACTAAATTTTCTTTTATTTTTATTACGTGTGGCGCAAATTGTGATTGATTATTGTGTTGGGAGGAAATCTCTTTATATAGAAAATTAACTAGTCGAGAGAGAGTTATCATTTTCACAATACAATTACCCTTTTCCATAAGGAAAAGATAGTTGTCTTAAAATAAGAGATAATCTCCATAAATGAGATAATGATTAAAAAATCAATCTCTTTTTTTTTCCATTAGTTATCTAAAAAATAATTAATTAATTACACATGTATATAATCTACGAAAATTTCTTTTCCTAATTTCCTCAACATATGTGGCGCCACCTTTGCCATTAAAATAAATATAAAATGTCTTTCCTATTTTACATATTATTTACCAAATAATTAATATTCGTATATTCATTAAATAGACCAACTATTTAATTTATTCTCGAGGTTCCACAAAATGAGAAAACACTCGCGTGTTAGGAGCCAACCCGGGGACCATGGACCTATAACCAATAGCTACCAAAAATTGAATAAAACATTCATCGAACAGAATAATTCTACTCAACTTATTAATTCCGGAATTACGCCACCATAATTCCGAAACTGGACTCTATCGGTTATAGATATAACTTATTCTCAAAGCGTCGATTCAATAAGTGTCCATTGATATAATCATTACATACAGACTAACCCTCCACACACTATCCGTAATGAAGCAGGAATATTTCTGTAAACCTTCTTCACTACATATTATCCTTATTTACCATCAACCCACTACTGATCAATTAGTTTATAACCAATATGAACTCGGCCGATCGATCAGTTTCTAGGATCAACAAACAAGGGGATTGTCTTTCTACTTCCCGCAAGAGGGAACGGATTCCATATCTGTGAGAGACACACTTCTCACTCATTCCAGAACAGTGCCAACGTGAAGGTGATTCAGACCACGCCTCTTAGCAATCCTTAATGAACACATCAAACCCTATTTGAAACAAGTAGGAGCATACCAACACTTCAGGATTAAGGTTAATCCATGTATGACCATCTTATGATTTAATAAGATTTCTCAATCACGGAATTATATGAGAAATGTAAATTAAATCGGTCCAGTCCTATATGACGCTCATCATATATAAATGCCCCACTTAGATAACCAATATTGACGGTCTGGATAAGACGGTCACACCATAAAGTGTTCTAGGCGCATTAATGGTGGTTTAATCAATAGACCCCATACTTTGATTAAGTTCACCGCGGACTAATAGTTCAAGTGTATCACCATAAACTTAATGCTCACGTGTGACACACACTACGTTATATGGCTACATCTGATACGACTTGGGGTTTTCAGCGGTGTATGACATATAAGCACGAAGCAAATAATAAAATGAGAATAAATCTGCCATTTATTAATTATAAAAACAATTACAAAAGTTGTCTTTCGGACACTACTTCCCACAATCTCCCACTTGCCCGTAAGGACAAGCAACAATTGTCTTCGGGCATTACATCTAACAATCTCCCACTTGCCCGTAAAGACAAGCAACAATTGTTTTAGAGCACCACACCATTATTCTTTCTATCCCCAACATTCTCCCACTTGCTGTAAAACAGATGAGACATAACTCCCAATCTCATACCCGCCAAGCGCTTATCAGTGACAATAGATGCCACACGACTTGGTAAACTGATCAGCTAGGTTGTCGGCTCAAGGCGATCTTTTAGGACCGAAACGTTGCCTCTCTGTACGGTATGTCTGATTAGGTGGTACTCTCTCTCAATATGCTTTTGACCTCTTATGACAGCAAAGATCATTTGCATGAGCTACCTCTCAACTGTTTTCACAGTAAAATGGTATCGGCTCATCGAGACCTAGAATCACTTCCCGATCCAAAAAAGAAAATTCTCAAGCCATACTGCCTCTGTAGCTACTCTGAAAGCTATTATGTTTTCTACTAACATAGTCAAATTGGCAGTGCTGGATTGCTTCAGACTATAGCTCCATCACTATGAGAAAACACTGAGCCCGAGATCAATTGACGATCATCCTTAATCTGACTGTAAGTCAGAATCAGTGTAGTCAACAATACTCAGGTAAGCACCTGAATATAGATGCATATTACTCCTCGTTCTCCGAAGGTACTTGAGGATGCACTATACTGCTACTCAAAGTCCGAATCCAAGATTCGACTTTAATTGACTTTTAGTAACCTGACTTTCTCTATCCAAAAGAGAATCTATCCTATTTTCTCTTTATCCAAAGACTAGGAGAATTATTCTCTGAGGGGTTAGGTAGGAAACATCTCGTTGAATGTTGCATACAAAAATGCATTATATCATCTTAACCAATAAGATGGATGGGATACAGCCAACAACTTGTTCTTATGAACTTGACCGAATCGGTTTCTAAGAACATAGTCCACTTCTCTATTTCAGAGAAGATTTGGCTCATCATTTTCTGACTTCAGATAACACACCCATGTGGCTTACAACTGTTGCAGTTTCACTTTTCACTGACACTAAAGTCTACTCTTTACCAATATTGATTCTCTGGTCTACAAAAGACTCATCAATATTCTGGTCAAGCCCACACATTTCAAACATGTGGCTTTTAATGACCTAGAGGTTTGCTTTAATCCACCAACGGATATAAGCATAGGCAGTCAATCTGTCATTGGCTTTAAGATAAAAACCTTCTGTTCCGAATGAATTCAATCTCTGTTGTATTGAAAGAAAGTTTCAGGGTATCACCCCTGGTTAACTCTTTACTTCTCAGGAAATTACCCCTAGGCCACTTGGCTTTGCTTTGAAAGATAAACTTTCCCATTCAATCAACTCTTTTTCACGTAGATCCAATTACTCCCACTGGGCCTGAGACACTCAGGTGGTTCTACAAGAGTGTGAACAGAACTGGAGTACCAAAACTCCATGTACAGGCATATGGCTTTAAACCAACCTCTTATTTTCAAAATCATATACAGCCCTTCCAAAAAGACCATAGGTTATCAATCACCCTCACTAGACTGTAAAGTCTGCATAATCACAGCGAGTCAATGGATAAACCATACTCCCACTGCATTTGGGTGGATTGACATTCTGATCTGGTTCAGTAGTATTCATCAACGTAACCCTCAACAACCAATGTTGGATATGATCTGATTGAATTAGATAGTAACTCTTTGAGTATCTTTACTTCAAGGTCCAAGGTTGTTATTTATACATTCTTCTAGAAAGGCTGTGACAGTTCAACCTTCATTATCCGGTCTTTGGAATCTTATAACCAACCTTTACTCATTGCATTAAGATATTTCACGAACAGTCCCCATCTAAATGTTTATGCAAAATCTCCAATCCTACCTTCAAGCACTAATGTTAAATGCCTCTATTTGCGGAAGTGGAGTAAATGTACTTCACTCATCATCCACAAATTCATAAGCATCTTCTAAGGTAGACTTCTCAGTTTTACATGATCATGCGAACCGTTATTTTGCAACCAATATCTTAACTGAGTTAAGAAGTGTACTGTATCATATCAATAACTATATAAGGAAATCCATGGTTTATCCTTTCAGTGAAATCGTTTCACTCGGAGGTAAGCCAAGCATCAGTGCCAAAACCATTCCATAGCCTGTATCTGAGCATGAAATACTTGTTTCTCTGGTAATATCAGAGATTCCTCAAAGTATTTAGATAAACTAATCGGCGTTTCGAGTAGTCATTAGACAAAATGTCTATTACTCAAAAGCTCCCACTAGCTTGTATCCTTCATAAGACCCCGAAGGTCAATATGAACAAGTTGTGATACTTCTTCAGCTCTATTATCTTTTCCTAATTGAAAAGTTATTAAGCCATTTTTCTTTTGAGATAGTGTTCTTAGACTGGGAAATAGGAATCACCCTTAGCTAGTGGTCAGATCTTATCTTTATGATATATGCTCTAATTAATAGATGCTGAAGAGCTGTTTATCTTAATACGGAAACCATTTGTTTTAATAGTTATTATGTGTTACATATACCTTTTCAGCATTACTTAATGGTTCTAACTTTATCAAACAAAAGTCCGAGTATCGGATTCTTATTACGAATGTCATATTCACTTTCTATAAGGCAAATATATATTCAATGTGAAAGTGAATCAATTTGTTCCAAAGAATCTGGAAAAACAGAAATTAAATTTCTGTGATATCCAAGAATTAAAATCTGAAATTTGTTTACTTATATCACTTTCACTATCTCAGCTGAAATAACTGCCCGTTGTCTACTCATTAATCATGAATGCCTTGCTCCCTCATTCTTAGAAAAGAACTTAGCTTCCAGGTCAAAGTACCCGATTAAGAAAGTCTCTAAGGATTCATAGGTTAGTGATCCGAGATCACTTTCCTTATCCTATACTTTCTTTCATTAATATTTCGGTTTAGCTTTAACTTATTTAGTTTTGGTGACTTACATTTTTAGACATTTACCTTCCCATTCTTGGCTTTCTATAAAAGGAATGGCCGTGAACTAGTAGTTCATTTGAGTAGACACTACTCGTGAACTGTGGGATGTCTAGTGAGATTGATACCAAATCATTATCATCATCTTTGAACTAATTTTGTTTGTCTCTCATTCGACACGAGTGACAGCAGTAACACACTTATCAATGTCATCTAAGTTTGAAGGCTCAAAAGGAGAATCCTCTATCGAAAATTAATTACATTCTTGATTTATGAGTTCAACATTCTTGTTACTTTTCCACTTACACAAAGTCATCATCAGTCAATTATAATCATTTTAGCAGTTTAGTTACCTTGAGATGATATGTAGTTGAAAAATAAATTATGACAGAAATATAAATCAAATCATACACCACAACTAATAATGATTTTAGGAATTATAAACGTGATGTCATGCATGCATTTTATCCTACCATTCCAAGGATTTAATCTCACACTTCAGTGCCGCCGTAGGGTAGGTCAAAGAGGTGACGATTAAATTGAGACAATCTCTCTCAACAATTAAACCATTGAGAATCAAACATCTCCGTTTAGTTGTTGATTACCTTCCTTTTTCAGCCAAGATATTTCCAAAAATATCCTTGTGAGTGTGACCTACTATTTCAGATTTTTAAGTACGCCCCGCGTATGCCGTCGTAGGGTAGGTCAGTGACCCGACGAGTACTCAAATCCTATCCTTTCGGAAACCAAGCCTTGAATTTTGATAGCGGTGAAGGCCATCCGTAAGGGGCCGAAATCAAGGCGGCATGAGGCGTCACCATCTTATCACGTGCTTTGTCAACAGTAGAGGCCATGGGGTCGGTTGTCACCTTCCCCGCCCCACTCGTTATCTTGAAAAATAGGTAGTCTCATTAGGATTTTCAGAATTTGTTAATAATCCGAAAAACAATAAATCATTAATATTTAATGTTAATCCCCCCACTAGTTCATCGGTTCCAAATACCTTCAAACTAGTGTCAGTATATTCATGATTTTCCAATTTTATGGATTTATTAAAATTCCTTGTGTAGACACTACACAATTAAAATTCACAAATACATTAGGACTTATACATTAGGACTAATACATTAGGACTTATTAATTTTCCAATAATTTAAAAAACAATAAATCATGGAATTTTAAAACTCCCACTAGTTTATCGGTTTCAAATACCGTCTAACTAGTGACACTATATTCATGATTTTCCAATTTTTTGAAATTTGGGAATTTCTTGTGTAGACACTACACAACTAAAATTCACCAAAGAATTTTAAAGTCCTAATCTTGTCATTATAAAAAATTAGGATCTTAGTATTTTTTTTCAATAATCCGAAAACAATAAATCACTAAAAGCAATCACCAACTTATCGGTGTCCAACTTTTCACGATTTTCCAAATTTTCGATTATTAAAATTCCTATAAGTAGTCACTACATAATTAAATCCCCGAAGGATTTCAGATCCAAAAATCATCACCTAGTAAATCTTATTTTTATCATGTGAATTTTATATCCAAATAAAATTTTGTTTGCTCAATTAACTTAATTAATTACCTAAATTAATTATTTGTTCATACATGTCTAATTAATGCCAAAATAAGTTATCTACATGTATGCATATGCTAGGAGTGGAATTCATGAATATGATGCATGGTATGGTAATACAGAGTTATATCACATAAATAATCATCAAAGAAAATAAATGCGAAAAAGTAAACCACTGAGATGGACCGTTGGTACCCCCGTATCTAATCTATTGAAAACAATAGTCCTAAACCCAATTTAATGGATTTAATAATAGTTTATAAAATAAACCAGAATCTGCTTCTACATAAATTTGCCGATCCAAATCTTCAATAAGTTTTCTCATAGCTGAATTCGTTCAGCGTGTCATCTTCTACCTATAAGTCGGGGGTTCGAATCCCTTTTGCTCTATTTTTTTTTCCTTTCTCCAAACTTTTCCGAAAAGAATGAAAAAAATTCTTCCGGGGTGATTTGAACCTTAACCACTGCACCGCCAAATATGATCACACAAAACCTTAACCACTGCACCGCCAACACCTTTTCTTCATAAAAGCTTCGAGTTTTGGCTTATATTAAGTCCAGTGACCGAAAATAAACCAACTATGCATCTAGGAAATTAAAATAACAATAAATTACATAATTTTCTATACCCGGAAAAATCGGTTTACAACAGATCTAACGGTAAACAATTACCAACCACAATCCATCTCGTCAACCAAAATCATTCAACATGCATATATATTAAAAATATATAAAAGATGCAATTTTTATTCAATTTTACTCCTTATTAATTAATTATGCAATCAAGGTCGCAAAATCGCTTTAACCTTGCTCCGATACCACATGCAGGATAAACAGAAACCCGAATCCGGATCCGATCCATAAATAGATCGTTAGATCTGATTCATAGCACCGATCGAGACACTCGATCATGCACAGCAGAAGCTACGAATTAATTTCGCATGCGATTTTACCATGATTTAATTCACATGATTAATTAATATAACTACAAGAAGGTTTAAGATTTACCCATCCGGAGAGAAGCCGTGATCTTCCGAGTTGTATCTCCAAGCGACGACTGGTGGATGTCGATCCCGCATTTAAACCTCCTCGAATATGCTCCTAGGTTTTTCTTCTCCTAATGGCTAGAACAAGAAACTAAATTTTCTTTTCTTTTTAAGCGCAAATTGTGATTGATTATTGTGTTGGGAGGAACTCTCTTTATATAGAAAATTAACTAGTCAACAGAGAGTTATCCTTTTCACAATACAATTACCCTTTTTTCCATAAGGAAAATATATTTGCCATAAAATAAGATATAATCTCCATAAATGAGATAATGATTAAAAATAAATCTCTTATTTTTCCATTAATTACACATGTGACATAATCTAGAAAAAAATCTTTTCCTAATTTGGTCAGCACATGTGGTGCCGCCTTTGCCATTAAAATTAATAGAAAATATCTTTTTTATTTTACATATTATTTACCAAATAAATAATATTCGCATATTCATTAAATAGACCAACTATTAAATTTATTCTCGAGGTTTCACAAAACGAGAAACACTCGCGTGTTAGGAGCCAACCCTGGGACCATGAATCTATAACCAATAGCTACCATAAATTGAATAAAACATTCAACGAACATAATATTTATACTCAACTTATTAATTCCGGAATTACACCACCATAATTCAGAAAGTGAAATCTATCGATTATAGATATAACTTATTCTCAAAGCGTCGAGTCAATAAGTGTCCATTGATATAATCATTGCATACAGACTAATCCTCCACAGACTATCCGTAATGAAGCGGGAATATTTCCGTAAACCTTATTCTCTACATCTTATCCTTATTTACCATCAACCCACTAGTGATCAATTAGTTCATAACCAATATGAACTCAGCCGATCGATCAGTTTCTTGGATCAACAAACAAGGGGATTGTCTTTCTACTTCTCGCGGGAAGAAATGGATTCCATATCTATGAGACACACACTTCTCACTCATTCCAGAGTGTGCCAACGTGAAAATGATTCAGACCGCGCCTCTTAGCAATCCTTAACGAACACATCAAACCCTATCTTGAAACAAGTAGGAGTATGCAATCACTTCAGGATTAAGGTTAATCCATATATGATCATCTTGTGATTTAATAAGATTTCTCAATCACGGAATTATATGAGAAATGTAAATTAAATCGGTCCAGTCCTATATGACTCTCATCATATATAAATGCCCCACTTAGATAACCAATATTGACGGCCGGATAAGACGGTCACACCATAAAGTGTTATGGGCGCATTAATGGTGGTTTAATCAATAGACCACACACTTTGATTAAGTTCACCACGTACTAATCGTTCAATTGTATCACCATAAACTTAATCCTCACGTGTGCCCACACTAAGTTATATGGCTACATATGATACGACTTGCGATTTTCAGCGGTGTATTACATATAAGCACGAAGCATGTCATTTATTAATTACAAAAACAATTATAGAAATTGTCTGTCGGGCGCTACTTCCAACAGCTAGACGCTATTCCGTGATCATTAGGTATGAAGGGCATTTTCATAATTCACTTTGTGCCTACGGACATCATATTCGAAAGCCTATCGGGTCACACACATAAGAACATCTAGCCGGATTAAAATGTGGTTATAGTGATAACCAAATAAGGGAAGTTTATCTTGACTATAAATTGTTATAGTGATAAATTAATATGGTGGTATTTATTTATTATCAATAAATTAAATACAAGATGTTAATTATGTTGATTAATAAAATATACAAAATTGATGTATAGGTCGAAATTATTATGTGTATATGATACATATAGATTTTGCAAATTGATTAATCATAGTATTATATTAATTAATTAAGAATATTCCGGATGCCAATATATGTATATATGTGGCGCCAATAATAGTGTATAAGATACACATGGATTGTGCAATTAATTAATAATATTATCATATATTAATATCAGATATTAATGACTATAGATTTACACACATGTGTAAATTGATTTATGGTAATAAATAAAGATAGCCAATATTAGATATTGACAATATCTTGGAAATATTTAATATGAGATATTAAATTAAATGAGATAAATCAATCAAACATGTTTTTCTTATTTTACTAGTAAAATATTTTCTTTCTCCCCAATCTACTAGGAAGCTTCCCCCAATCAGATTGGGACTACATTGGAGCGCCACTTTCATTATGAATAGGAGGTGGGTGTCTAGCTCTTTTGTACATCACAATTAGAAGAGTTCTAATTTACTAGAAAAATTGAGAGCTTCCTCAAGAGAGTTTTGAGAAAGAGAAAAGGTCGGTCTAGCAACCGAGTTTTTCTGGTAGCAATTCATGATGGGATTCCGGCGGGCTGTTCGAGTGGACTAGCGGTAGAGGTCGAACGATTGGGCGGCTCCATGCATCACTACTCCTTCGTAAACGATAAAGCTTTGATCTTTTATATCATCCAAGGTAACTTTCTCGTTTACTATTAATTTGTTTGTTGCTTAAATGAAGTCGATCCTAGTTAAAAGGAAATAAATTTAAATTCTGCTGCGTTCCCGCGTAGATTTTCTAACCGTGGTAGCAGAGCGAGCTTCGAGCTTAAGCAATAAGAATTAGTTAATCTGCGTAGTAATTATTTTAGATGCATGATTTAGATTCACGAAACGAGAACAAAAAAACAAACAACTCGGCTTTTGGGGTGCTCGGCCAATCGGCGGCGGCACCCCCACCGGAAATTGCGGCGGCTTCCCTTCGGGGTGGTCGGCGTCGGCTGGTGCTTCTTTTTGGTGGAACTCCGAATTTTTGTTTTGTGTTTTTGTGATTCTTTATGGTACATAGAACATCTCTTTGTTTAATTAATGTCATTTGGCTAACCAATGATTCAAATAGTTTGGGTCATTGGGATGCCACATGTCACTATAGTGCAATTGACATTTCCAAATTTTGTTTGGAATAGACCTAAGTCCTTTTCAAAATATTTGATGTTGGAAAATACTTACGCTTGGCCTTTTTGATTTTGGAAAGGGCCCATGTTAGTGCCTTTTGGTTTTGGAAACCAAAGGCGTCCATTTTCTTATGAATCAAAAAAATTAAATAAAAGAGACTTAATTTTAATTTTGATTTATTTTGGAATAGTTCTAATTAATTAAAATTAAAATTGAAATCGTTTAGTTAATCATTAATTTTATTGCGATCAAAATCATGTAATTGATTAAGTGTTAAAATTAATTGAATGGATAAAATTATTTAATTGATTAAACGTTAATCGATTAATTAAGACGCAGGTTGGTAAATTTAGATTTTATCTTTTTCTATTTAAAAAAAAGGATTTTATCTTTTTCATAAGATTTTATTATATGAATTAGATATTGTGTTAGATATAATATGATTATATGGATCCCGATTGATCATGGAGTCGACCTATAGGATACATGTGAATGATTTATTTTTCTATGATTTTGAATTGTCCTAGGCCGTAACGAAGAATGTGACCTAGTTTATTTTTTGCATTATCCCATTCCCGTTAGCTCTCCCGTGTGCGGCGGGGGTTTTTATTTATTAGATAGAATCGATGTAACAAGAATGGAGTCAAAGATGGACACCAAAGAAAGATAAAGATCCCATTGGAGATGGCGCTTTAAAGATCATATTGGTGATTATATTGCAGCTACCCTTAGATTGTGACCCGTGGTTTCATCAATTTGTATTCGACACCGCACTTAGGAAAAGTCCAAGATCATACCGGTTACTTTACGCATTTATTTATTTTGTGCTTGTATTTATTTTATATGATACGATAGATGCATAACTAGGTAAGATCTAGATAAATGTGTAGGATGTATGTCTATAGAGATAGATAATTTTAATGAGACCGTAATTAAAATTAATTAAGTGAATTAATTTGTAAAATACTCTCACAACAAAAATTAAGTTGAAATTTTGTCTTCCAATATTATAACGACGGTGAAGAGCCCATGTTCAGATCCAACTGATCGACCACCGCCGGTAGTTGGCCTACCTCGGGTATATTGTCATTATTGAGATATGATCGTATGAGATCTCACGAATATTTGGTTGACTTAACTAAAATTTTGCGGTGATTGGCCACCGTCAGAACCTTTTAATTTTAGAGACAAGGGGTTGACTGCCACATAGTGATGTGCATTGTCAAAGATTTGACTAGTCAACCACTAAGAATTACATAAAGATGTGATTGGTAAAGAGTACCTACCTTTCGAAATTATCTTGATTGATCGACCACCGCCGGGAATCGAGGTAACTAGATTCGATCTCAGCCACTAAAGAATTTTGAAAAATTCTTGAAAGTCAATTGGGAGTAATTGACTAGTGGAAGCAAAATCATAAATCAAAAGACCATTTTTTGATTTTGCATGTATAAACAACAATACTCTTTTATCTTTATTTTTATGTTGTAGTTTTTAGCAAACTTTTATTTGTGTTTTTTTTTCTCGATTAGTATAACCAAATTATGACTGTTACCTTTTGAGAAACATTCTCAAATATGGTTAAGTAATTTTAATCCTTTTAAAATAAGCAATGACACGAGCAACTCCGTTATAGTAGTTAGATACAATGAGACTACATAATTGATGGAGTGCTCCAAGACTTTAATTATTAATGAAAAAACGGAAGCTCATGATTGATTAAATCATTTGAAATAAGCTTCAACGAATTAATCATATATTGTATACGATCCAATATGATCATTCTGTCATACGATGACAATTAATTCAAACGTTGAATAAGAATGACTACATCAAAATTTGGAAAGGCTTTTTTCAAAAATGTAAGATTTAAGTATCGACTTATTTCTTTATTCATTTCTTGAAGGTTAATTAAATAGTTCATGTTTTGAATATGATTCAAAAGGCTAAATAAACTATCTAATAAACATTGGATTTTCTTTACGAAAGAAAATTGAAGACATAGCTCTTGTAATTACTCTTAAGCCATATGAAGACTGAATTGAGAAATATTTATGAGTGCTTAAAGGATTATAAGGAATGTTAGGTCATGTGCTTAAAATAAGAGATCTTATCGAAGTCTCTATTCTAGGCAAGTGTGTTGAGTTAAATCCATCCAATTTCAAGTCAACTCTTAGATATATGATACCTTACGGGTATGACTGAATTGGAAAGATTAAATACGGAATACACTAAGACATGGAAGATGAAGCAAACGTTGCAACATTTCCTTTATGGTATTCTGAATATGGTAGACTGATAAAGGAACTAAACAAATGTTATCGTGTTCCAGTTCTTATGAAGAACACAAGTTCAGTTGTTTGAATTTAGTAGACATATTCAATTGTAAGGAATAAATGTTATTCCGATAAATTTGAACGGTCACTGAATCTAACATACTAGATTGATGTCATTATATAGTTGATATAGGTGATAAATCTCAACCAAATGTTGAATGGCTGTTATCCTTGATATTTGTGGTTGTTCTAGATGTAGACTCTCTAGAAGAGAAACGTGTAATAAAATGTTATTCTGATGATGTCTGCACCATGTGATTATGAATCATGTGGGTAATACGTATCTTATCTAAAGATGACTAAAATATCATTTTATGAAGTTATAAATTCTAGAAAAATTGTCTAAAGCCTAAACATACCGATGTTTGTTGGCTTATGACAATTAATGCTGCAAATAATTGCTTATTAATCTCTATGACTATATTTAGAAATAGTTGAATGTACTTAGTGAAGTACGACAATTCAAAAAGCCCAAAAAGTTTGAGCTGGTACAAATATGAGATTGATGAACTTTTTAGGAATTAATCTTCAATTGGATTGAAGCAATTAATACCTGAGGGGTGTTTTAGAAGTCGTCTGAAAAGGAATCAAATTCTCCCTTGAAGGATACCATTTTAGGATACGCAATTGGATTGTGTTTCTAAAGTGGAAACAACACTTTGTACGATAAAGAAGCAACGTAAGCCATGCAAAGTATCCTGTACATGTTTTGGGATAGTGCCCTCGATCGAAACATATACTTAACCAAGGCTTAGAGCCTATTATGACACATGCGACTTTGTAGGATATCTTAGCAAGTACGCTAGATATTATTTACCTACCCACGAAGCAAAACTGTTTGTCTCCAAACACGCAGTCTTCTAAAGGAAGTGTTTCTTCCAAAAGAGATAGTGGGAGTAAATGAAGGTCTCAAAAGAGTTTGAGAAATACAAAGAGATATTCGACCATTGGAACATGAGCATGTGCCTCACAGTGATGAGGTGCAGGACACTGCTCAGTGCACAGAAGTATTTCGTGAGTCTACACATATCCACACGCCTGAAAGGGCTACTGGTATGTTCATTTTGAAGAATGAAGGTCTCTCGACTTATGCTGGAATGCTTGAAAGGCAAGATTAAGATATATGGCTTGGAGCCATAGTATCTGAAGCAGATTCCATGTGTGACAACTGAGTTATGAACCTACTATGTCTTACCTAAAGGGAATGTCCCTAAAAGGTGTAGCATGACTTTATGAAAGACTGACATGGATGGTAATATGGTTACCATAAGGCTAAGTTGATATGCTGAAAGCTACAGGGTGTAAACCTTGTAATTACCTTTGTGCTACCAGCTATGCTTAAGTCTATTCAGATAGTACTTGTTATAGCTACGTATCAGGGCTATATGATAGTGTTGAAGATGTTGGGCCAATGGCTTGGTGTTCATAGACGATAACGTGATGAGTAAGCTTACGAGATCCATTTATGGACCCAAACAAGTTTCTATATATAAGTTCTTTACTTTGATAATCAAAAGAGTTCGAATTGATCAAAAGAAAGGATATGCATAATGTGAAAAATGGTTAGTGGGAGTGTCACAGGTTTTTTAGCAAGGTATTGAATATCCTTCTCGAGAACTGTCATCCCGAGATACAGTCAATTAATGTTTGGTAGGTCAAGGTCTTTGCGAAAGCTCTTGAAGTAGCAGTTCTAATTTTGGAAATAAGAATATATAGTGATAGATTTAGAAGCTGCTTGATTGTCATAGTTCACCTGTATAGATGAGATGCTAAAAGAGTTTAGCATAGATCATAGCAAGAGATGCTTCTAGCCGGTATTCTGGGGATCTATCTATGATAGGACATTAGTCATAAAAGATAAGGTGAAAGATGATATTTATGGAAGGTTCCCTTTGCTTTCTGTAAAAGGGTCCATCATAAGTGTTGTGAGATAAACCAGATGTTTGTACTTTATGAAGAGTCATGAGCAGGTATGAAATCGATTCAGGTAAATGTCGAGAATATCCTTAAAAATGTTAAGGAAGGGTTCCTAGTTTATTGAAACTTGGAATTGGATAAACATGGATATATAGATATATACCCTAAATCAAATGTAGATAGTGGGAGTGACAATCTGGGTTTGTCGTAGCTTTAATCAAGTGATACAGTGAGCTGGAAATGTTCTTAGCTAAAGATCGCTGAAAATTCTACAACTGAGCCAAAACACAGTATTGCCTTACAGGCACAGCGGGAGCAGTACATGGATCTAAGAGGTTCATTCTTGAACCTTGTACAGTTATTCCACCTTTACTATATAGCTGATATAGTGGTGGATTCATTGCTTGGAGCATGGACCAGGGTCTCGTCAGAGATTCATGTGAGTGTTGAGGCGGTTCCTTTTGACTTGATCATTTGAAGCATGATATGAAGATAGTCTGAGTCCCCACGGATAGTGATTCATTCATGCTTAGGGTTAGCCGCAAGTATTGCATGAGATTCGGGAGTTTCAACTTGGTCTCGTGTGTATGAGTGATTGGTTTTACGCCAAGTGCTAGATTGTTGAAATAGTGTCCTAAACCCAATAGGGTTGGACCGGATCTGACTGGGTCGGATCATTTCTACTATTTCTTTATGTTTGTACATATATTAAATGGCTTTCTGGACCAATTACGATATTGTTATATGATAACGCCCCAAGTGTCAAAATGTGAAAGAGAAATCATAATGGTGACTATGATTGATGAGATCTCGACTCCCTTTAAAGGGTTTTATACTTAAATGTCTCTAGTCGTATTACTATTAAACGGGACATTGATTGTACGATTAGACAAGCACGTATTGGATGTCTTCTATCTTATTGAAGGTAGGGATAGGTCTCGTCTTTCAAAGTGTATGTACACATGGACTATATGTGGACGTGTATTAAAGAATGCGTACGTTAGATTGACCCACTTACTTTATTAAGTGTCACACTATGTGGCGGTTGTGTAATTATCCTAAGACCGGAGTCTTCATGACATCACGGTGTGGATTGTCATACTTTGACACTATTGAGGTTTCCCTTAGCCATGGGGCGATCATGCGGTAGTGATTGGGTGTGATACTGAAGCATGCATAGGATTCATGTTGCTCATCCAGAAATCGCGTATCCTATGATTAGGAGTAAATATCCGAATGGGTCTTCTTATAAGGAAAGTCTTATTCTCAAAAGTCTATGCAAGGCGGAAGTAATATGTTACTTCGAAAGAGTAGGATATCTAGATTATAAGATACAGTCGTTGATGTTTGACACTCGACGTACGACCATATAGATATTGTAACAGCGATAGGATTCTATTTACACGGTAACCATTTCACATGAAAGGTATTAGTCATTTCATTTGACTCTTCCAAGGATAGGGGGTCACGGTGTGTTGCTAGACACTATTCCGTGATCGTAAGGTATGAAGGGCATTTTCATAATTGCACTTTGTGCCTACGGCCAATATATTCAGAAGCCTATTGGGTCAAACACATAAGAACATCTAGCCAGATTAAAATGTGGTTATAGTGATAACCAAATAAGAAAAGTTTATCTCGACTATAAAGTGTTATAGTGTTAAATTAATATGGTGGTATTTATTTATTATGAATAAATTAAATACAAGATGTTAATTATGTTGATTAATTAAATATACATAATTGATGTATAAGTCGAAATTATTATGTGTATATGATACACATGGATTTTGCAAATTGATTAATCATAGTATTATATTAATTAATTAAGAATATTCCGGATGCCAATATATGTATATATGTGACGTCAGTGCAATTAATTAATAATATTATCATATATAAATATTAGATATTAATGACTATATATTTGCACACATGTGTAAATTGATTTATGGTAATAAGATAAATATAACCAATATTAGCTATTGACAATATCTTGAAACTATTTAATATGAGATATTAAATTAAATGAGATAAATCAATCAAATATATTTTCCTTATTTTACTAGTAAAAGGTTTTTTTTCTCCCCAATCTATTAGGAAACTTCTCCTAATCAGATTGAGACTACATTGGGGCGCCACCTTCATTATAAATAGGAGGTAGGTGTCATGTTTTTTTATACATCACAATTAGAAGAGTTGTAATTTACTAGAAAAATTGAGAGCTTCCTAGAGAGAGTTTTGAGAGAGAGAAAACGTAAGTCTAGCAACAGAGTTTTTCTGGTAGCAATCCATGATGGGATTCCGGCGGGTTGTTCGAGTGGACTAGCGGTAGAGGCCGAACGCTTGGGCTGTTCCATGCACCGTACTCCTTCGTAAACGATAAAGCTTCGATATTTTAGATCATCCAAGGTAACTTTCTCATTTACTACTTATTTGTTTGTTGCTTAAACGAAATCGATCTTGGTTAAAAGAAAATAAAGTTTAAATTCCGCTACGCTCCCGCGTAGATTTCCTAGCAGGAAGAACTATTAGGAAGGGTTTTAATATTCCGCTGCACAAAGGCTTTTCATCAAGAGAATTTTTTAAACTCCAATATAGTCTTTCACCCCCCCCCCCCTCCCCCTCTGATTATATTTTCGCCTTTCTCTGGGACCAACAGCGTTTGAAAACATTAAGGCGTATTTGATGAACGCTCCGGTCTTGGCAGCCCATGTTAAAGGTAAACCTTTAATACTTTACATCACCGTGCAAGAACGATCAATAGGTGCACTACTTGCTCAGAGGAACGACAAAGGCAAAGAAAATGCATTGTATTACTTGAGCAGAACGATGACTCCTCATAAGTTGATATACTCTCCGATTGAGAAGCTCTGTTTGTCGCTCATATTCGCCATCCAGAAGCTAAATCACTATTTTCAAGCTCATACTGTGCATCTGGTTTCAAAGGCAAACCCACTAAAATACGTCATGTACAAGCCGGTATTGTCAGACCGATTGACGAGATGGTACCTTCAACTGCAATAGTTCGAAATCGTATATGTTCCTCAAAAGGATGTCAAAGGGCAAGTACTCGTGGACTTCTTGGCTGATCATCCTATCCCAGAAGAATGGGATCTCTCAGACCACTACAAGAAAAAGGGGTTTCAATAAGGGTACCTCCCGTCATTAATTGTCCATTTCCCCTCATAAAAACCTTTTAATAACGGGAAATTTCCCGTTATGGCCCCTTATTACTGCCTCCGCCGGTAAAGGTATTTAATGACGGGAAACTCAATCCCGTTATTAATAATCTGGACATTTAATAATGGTATTTTCCCCCTTATTATAAGGTAAGTTACCCCTGACAAATCATGATTTAATATCAGAAATAACCCTTATTTTAGATTCATTTACCCCTTATTAAATCACGATTTGATAGAAAAAATCCCCTCATTATAGATTATTTTCCTCCCATTAAATCAGGATTCAATAACAACAAATTGCCAATAGCATTTCAACTCAAGATAATCATATATCATTACATGGATGAAACTTATATAAAAAAATTCATAAGATACAATCATGTAGCATACACCAAGACAAGATCCAGACTCAGATCAACATGTTGGACAAGTCTTGGACATGTCTGGACATGTTTTGGACATGTCTGGACAAGTCTGGACAAGTCCTGGATAGACCCAAGGACATCAGTCACACATCAAACCAGACTTTCAGATCAGATTCATGACCTGCACACGGACTAAACAGCTTACAGACCAAGACCTGGACATAACAACAGTAACTCATAAAGACTATAGCTTATGTCACTTACGGTAGTAACCGCATTGGTATATCACCACAATGAAAGAGTAGAGATTTTATATCGGCAGATCTACACTGCATGATCTGATCCTCTAGGTACGTACATCTAGACTTGTTGGCATTCTCTTGTCTACATGAAATAGATTAATGTTTGCTTCCATACATATCATTCCATAGGAGTAGCTCATTCAGGTTTGCAAACTCTGGTGGCACAATTGCACACACCTATCGTGAGAGAAAAAAATAAGAAAGAAAGGACATAATTTTTGAAAACACATGAACATACAAATATCTAAACAGGTCTTTAAGTATATAATGGATCCTAACAGCAAAACACAAAATTATATAATGGATCATAATTATATGCATAGCCTCCCCAATCACATAAATTTATATAACAGCAAAAGGAGATCACATATCATATTCTGGAAGATCTACTTGAGTACATAGGATAATGTAGAAGACAAAACATAGTTGCGAAACAACGAAAACACAAAATGTCAAAATACCAATATCTCAAAGTTTATAATAGTAAATCACACCTAAACATCTAGTTGTGTATGTTCTGTATAAGCATCAAACTTACCGCGTTTTCGGAGTCAATATAATTTCACAACCAAGAGTTCAAGAGTAACTTGATTAAACTTTTCTCACTTCAATGCTCCTTAGCCTACAAGACCTGCATAAGAAACTGAACTCAAAATTGGAGTTTCCTTTCATTATTTCATCACCTATAAACATGTACAGATGTACTTATTAAGATAGATTTAGACTACAAAATTTCCCCAATACTAATACAACCCTGCCTCCCCAATGTACCAATTGTTGGATCGATATGGGCGCAAACACACTCTAGAGGGGGGTGAATAGAGTGTAGGTGACTTTTAAAACTCTCTTTTGATAATAACACAAGTACTAATAAATCAAGTGTGAAAGCTTACTTAATTTATTATTCGCTTGTATTATACAACCTATGTGATCGAGTGATTAATTATTGTGATCAAAACACTTAACACTAAAATGTTATAAACTGATTAATGCCAAGAAAACAACCTGTAACAAGATATGAGGACACAGTGAGGTGCAGCTTAGATCAATTACAATGCCCTTTGACTAAGTGCAGGTCTATTCAAAACAACAATATTTTAAGTGCAATATATATATATATATATATATATATATATATATATATATATATATATATATATATATATATATAAAGGAGCAGGCAGCTTCGATTCCAAACAGGTTTTACAAGGAAAACACTTGCAGGTTTAGTTTATAAAATGGAATAACTCAGAAAAACAACAGTTGATAAGAGGGCTAAAAACCAGAAGGCTACAAGATACTTAAACGGTAAAAAGCTAATATAAAAAGTTCCAGATCAATTCTAGTGTCAAAGGCTAAATATCAACAAAAATGCAAGATCAAGTCCAAACTAGTAAACCAACCACAGAGTTATAAGATACAGCAACAGATTTCACAATTAGATAGCAGCAGTTAGACAAACTAAACAACTTGTTAATAAACTAATTTAGTGATGGAGATGATTAGGCCAAAGATATGCAGGTAGAATAGCTTCAGATTTATGCACCCAAGTGCAAATTATGCATTAATATAAGACCAAGTGATAAACTAATTAATTTGTATTCAAACGGATATGCAAATAAACTGACTGATAAGTGCAGGTTCAAACAAGGTGATCAAGGTGAACAGACTTGGACAAAAGATGGAACTAATGCAGCAATATGTGTAGATTATGTTTGAACAAGCTAATGTTCAAACAGAGATGGTACAATACAGGATAGCTTAGATAAATAAACAGTCTGCAAACAGTTGATAAGAGGGATTCAATCCTGAGAGTTACAAGGTGCACAAAAGATAGAATACTGATACAAAAAGTTCCAATTCAGTTAATGGATACAGATCATCAAAAACAAAAGATCAAGTCCTAGTTCTTGCAACAATACAGATTGCAGATCACTTAATATGCAGCAGGTTTTAAAGTACACTCACGTACTGATAAAGAAGAACACTGATCACTCTGTTGATTTACAGTAGTGATAGTCAAGGCTAAGAGCTTAGACTATCTACACTGTCTATCAAGACTGAGCACACAATGATCAGTAAATCAGCCAACCAAACTAAGCCTATTACAGATTCTAATACAACGATGGACAACAACAGCTTTGATAAATTAACAGAGATTCGGATCAGCAGATTGGAAGCTTAGCAGGGGCAGATGTGCAACAGGTTTTCAAAGAAAGTAAAGCAAACAAAAAGGAGCACAAACTCAGTATGCAAAAATAAGCTGCTGAATTTCCCAAGTGACTTGAAGGGGATACAAAACACAAACAAGGTCAAACCTGTACTCAAAAGCACAGCCTTGCAAGGGTGTCAGATATTCAGTCTGTATTGCCTTATGCTCAAGGCAGTGTGCTAGTATATCAAACCAAACACACCAAAAGAACAGATCCTGAATTTTTTGGCACAAAAGCAAGCTGATAATTGAATAAAGATTTACCACAGCTCTTTCACTTGGTGCTTGTTAGGCCTTATTCACTAGGCAGTGATATTGGCACATCAGACCAAATCACCAGAGCACAACTTGATCAGTACTTTTTCAGGCTTGAATTGTGGTGGGTACAAGATCACACAGAGCAAGGTTCAATAATCTGAAAGGCAGTCTTCCACTGCATACAACTTCTCTAGCAAGAGAGTTTTTCAGATTTAGAATCAGTCACCGATATGTTCTTCTACACACACCTTAGACCGGAACTGAATCAAGTACTTATCAAGTGTGACACGGACTCAATTAAAATACTATTCAAGTACAACTAACTGAGACAAACACACAGTTGCAACTAAAACAGCAAAGCAGGCAGAACACAGTGAAAGAACTTGTGTACCTTTAAAAATAAGAAAAGAGCACCTAAGTTCTGACCACCACTGATCCTGAATCCACTATTGAATGGAAATGCCCTTCCTTCAATAGACTAGCTCCAGATCCGTCCAAGGTTGCAATATCTGTCAAGATATTCAACCCTTCTGCCACACTTTCCAGACTCACTCAAAGAACTCAGAAAACGTTTGTGAATATGAAAATTGCTGAATGTTCAACTGGTACTTCATCCTGTTAGTGTGACTGGCTATTTATAGCCCCTTGAGGTATGACTGAAAATCAGGCTGAGAATCCTTGGCAATAAAGCACTGATTTTGATCACGTGAACACAAAGATTTTGAAAAGGCCACGCCTTTGATTAAGGCTGCCATATAGGTCACGTGGAGCCTGCAATCAAGGATCAAACAGCTCAAAATCAGAATAGCATCTATTCGAATCTGAATAATAAAAGTTGGAAATCAACAGAGTGTAGAACAAGTTCACCTTGTCTAAACGAGTTGACTGCGAATGATCAAAACGGGTTGGGCACAAAATCAGGCCAAAATCCGAATCAAATCAGAATAATAAATGACATAAACGATGTAGAAATAGAAAGATATCACCTTACCAAAAGGATGGCTGCGTATCTTGCAAAATCGTAGCTTTGAATGTAGCAAATCAAACCCTTGTGTTAAGAACACATTGCTGTGACTGGCAACGGATTGAACGAGCATTGAATTGTCAAAAGGTGGATTCTTTACAGGAATCGAACCTTCCATATTCGAATTACAAAAAGGTGGATACTCGAATCAAGGTCAATTACAGCTTCTGTTCTTACCATTTTGACAATTAAGGCATGTGAAGAACAATGAAGATGAGAATTACAGAGAAATAGGTTTATTAGGTGAAAGGTTTATTTGGATAAAGGAAATAAAACGGCCGAAAGTATGTACCAGTCCAATATAAGTAGGTGGGGTTTTGTTTTAAAAAAATACACAAATAATAAGGGTATTTTTTTCAGGTGTACCTAATGAGAGGAAAAGACGGTCTATAATGACGGGATTAAAATTTGGTCATCAATCATAATTTTTTATTGCTATAATTTAGGTCACCTTATTAAAATAATCATTTAATAACGAGATTTTTCTCCCGTCATTAAATTCCTCTTATTAAAACCCACTTTTCTTGTAGTGGACGATCTTTCTGATGAGGATGTCATGGTGGTTGAAGTCCTTCCACCTTAGAGAATGTACTTTGATGGAGCAGCGCGACGGGATGAGGCTGGCGCCGGGGTCGCCTTTGTCTCCCCAAAAGGTCAAATCTTGCCATACTCTTTCAAATTGACGGAATGTTACTCCAACAATGTTGCTCCGTAAAAAAACTTTGATCTTAAGGCTTAAGATGGCAATGGATGTGAAGCGATTCAGACTGAACGTCTATGGCCACTCTCAGTTGATCATCAACCAGCTTGAAGGCGCCTATGATGTAAAAAAAGCCAGAGTTAATCATATATTGCAATCATGATAGAAAAATCATTACTTAACTTACGGACGTCACAATTGAGCATGTTCCAAGAAAAGAAAACAAGCGAGCAGACGTTCTGGTAAATTCGGCTGTGACACTAGAAATTGGTGATGGAAATGTGCAAGTTCCCGTCTGTGAGCAGTGGGTGGTTCCTCAATACTTTGAAAAGGATAAGGAAGATGATAATCATGTTGTGTGTGTCTATGAAATAGACCAGGAGGATTGGCTCCATTAATTAATGGAGTGCTTGAAACACGGGAGACTCCCTGACGATCAAAAGAAGAAATTTGACGAAAGACATACGGCTCCATGCTTCTTCCTTCATAATGATACCTTGTATCGCTGCTCATTTGAAGAAGTCTGACTTTATTGTCTCGGAGAAGATAAAGCTCATTATGCTATATAGGAGGCTCACTCTAAGATATGTGGCACCAATCAGTCCGGTCCGAAGATACACTTTCTCATCAAGGGAAAGGGATACTACTGGCCAACAATGGTAAGGGATTGCATGGATTATGCTCGAAAATGTCAAGCATGCCAATTCCATGCTAACTTTATTCAGCAGCCTCCCGAGCCGTTGCATCCAACTATAGCAGCATGGCCTATGGACGCTTTGGGAATGGATGTCGTTAGTCCGTTGCCGAAATACTCTGGCCAACATATTTACATCCTGGCTACCACTGAATATTTCTCAAAATGGGCTGAGGCTATCACGCTACGCCAAGTAAAGAAAGAGGACGTCATTCACTTCATCCGAGTAAACATCATTTACCGATACGGGGTCCCACGCTACATCATCGCAGACAATGGGAAACCATTTGTGAATAGCTTGATGGATAAGTTGTGTGAGCAGTTCAACTTCAAGCAGCACAAATCTTCCATGTATAATGCGCCGGCCAATGGACTTGCAGAAACTTTCAACAAGACATTATGCAATTTGTTGAAGAAAGTGGATGTGATACATAAGAAGGACTGGCATGATCGGATAGGTGAAGCACTATGGCCTTCCGTACAACTTTTCGGACTCCAACTCAAGCCACTCCATAAGCGCTTGTATACGGAGTGTAAGTTGTGCTACCTCTTGAGCAGCAAATTCCTTCACCGAGGATCGCTATCTGAGAGGGTTTAACTAATAAAGAAAATGCTCGGATTCTCCTTGAGGAGTTGGAAGCATTGAATGAGAAACGTCTACAGGCTCAGCGAAATCTTGAATGCTACCAAACACAGTTGTCAAAGGCATTCAACAAGAAAATACGCCCAAGATCCTTCCAAGTTGGTGAAACAATCCATGCTGTGAGATGACCTATCATCATGACACACAAGTCCAAAAAAAATTTTACATCAAAATGGGACGGCCCCTATGTTGTTCGAGAGATCTACCCTAATGGTGCATACAAGTTGGTGGATAAAGATGGTGTCAAGCTTGGCCCAATCAACGGCAAATTTTCTCAAGAAGTTCTATGCATAACTCAAGCAATTCTCCTAAGCACGAGCCTAAACTGCATTAATTTTGTGAAAGAAAAAAAAAACAAACAAAAAATATATGAACTACGTTTGACTTGATTCCTAGAGCATTCTCTAGGATACGTAGGCAGCTTGGGAAGTTACTCCAAGTTCAGTCATACTAAAAAAAGAAAAAAAAAATAAAACCATTCAGGGACGATAGAGAAAAAAGAAAATGATAATACAAAATTTTATTGATGCATATCAATTGAGTTTTATTACATACAAAAAAACAGAAACAAAAGTTGAAGCCAAAACTAGAGAAAAAGACAGTAATGAAAGATTTCATTAGTTCAACCAAAAGGGGAAATGATCCCGAAAATCCCAAAAGCAAAGAAAAATGAACTAAGAGAAAAGATTAAAGTCCTCTAGCTCGCGGCGGTTTCCTTCTTGTAACTCTTTCATTCTCTCAAAGCGTCACTTTCAGCTGGCTGCAATGAAGGCGTACTCTCCAGTTCATTGATCTTATCTCTCAGCTGGATCGATTGAGGAGTGTACCTCTCTAACTCCTTCTCGTGCTTACGAAGGGTTGAAGCAATCTAATTTACCTCTTTCTTCAAAAGCAAAAGTTCTTTCTCGAGCACTTTTCTTCTTTCTTGCACTTTAGTAAGTTTGTCCTGCGAAGACTGGGTGTGCTGGAGATGCTCCATCTTGGACGCCTCACTTTCTACAAGTTGCTAGCAAAGAAGGGAATGTTTTGCACCATGCGCCTATTCAGAAAACCTATTCGAAACATCATCTAAAGATATACAGTAGTGGGCGGCATTCACAAAAACAGCATCCAAAAGAGCTCTCATGTTAGACAAATCTAAACCCCCAGCACGCTCCATCTCTGAAAACACTTCACAGACACCTTTTTTAATCGAGGCCAGTTGATCAATAGGGTGACACGATATCTTCCCACAGGCAGATGTCCATAGCATCGTGTGGAAACTGCGAAGACTCTTTGAAATCACAACACTTGATAGGAATTCTGAGACTTCTGGCGGTGGCGCGAGTGAAGCCAATGGAGCAGATGTAAGGCCTTGCCCACTCAAAGAAGACCTTTTAGAAGTACCGTCAGCCACAACTCGGTGTTTGGGCATGTGATCAACATCAACAACTAGGGTCTCAGTCTCAGTGGCGACTTTCGAATCGGGATCACAGTCCATATCAACATCGTTCCGCTCATAATAAGGTTGCATCTGTGGAATACATTGTACTTCTTGGCTATCATAGGTGAAATATGTCCCTTTCCTTTTTTCTTAGCTTTCAATGCAAAAGCGTCAGGAGAATTGGTGTAATCCTCGCTAAGAGCAGAACCATCTACCTCGTTCGGATCTCGACAGACCAACTGCAAAACAAAGAAACAAGGCAAAGTGAACAAATATCAAAGGAGGTAAATCAAACAATTTAACATTAACATATCCTAAAGAGTAAAAGAGTAATATTTTTCCAGCTATGGGCTTTTGACGTTTTCAATTCACATCACCATGTGAAGAACTCTCGCTGACATGCAAGACAACGTCAGAATGCCTCTTCTCTCTCAAATCCGCATGAGTTTCCCTACCCATCGCAACTTTTGGTAGAAGGAAGGCGAATAACCAAATTAGGCGAAGATGTTGGAGGATATGAAGGCTTGATCTCTTTAAACTTAGCTATTGGGGCATTCTGTATCGCCCGAGGAGCAGTCATGTTCACAGTATTGATAAGAGACTTTTTTCCATCAAAGAAGTATGAATCAGACTTTCCACCATAACCAATAACCTTTGGAAACGTGGCGGTTAACATCACGAGTAATAAACTTGGTCCTGAGTCCTCAACCCCGCGCAAGTGAAGTACTCGTGTGTCAACCACGAGCTCCACAGGGACGCGCTGATGAAAACCAAAACTGACGTGCAAACCTTCATGGGCTGTATGGCTCAACCCAACAAGAGCCATAACAATGAAACACCAAAATACCCGAGCGGACAGCTAAAAAGAATTCTTTCTCACGGATAGATAATTGGTTGTCCTCAATCTTAGTCACCGTATGCTCACACTTTGTTGCAGTCCCAGGACATTCAACATCACGCCCTCCATGAAAGAGGTCTCTGGCCTTCTGATCAGTGAAAGCCTTTGACCCGCTCGTTCCTGAGAATCGAACCATCAAAGGTTCACTCAAATCTGTAGAAACTCTCTTATGCGTGCCAAAATACCGAGCCACCCACCCAATGATGTAGTGCTATGGGATAAAAACACCGGCCTGCTCTGGTGTAGAAGAACGAGAAATTTGGTTACGCGAGGTTGGGGACTCTGGACCAATTATTGCTCCCCGAAGCGGTTCCAAGCTTGTCTTTCCTTCAGCTTCTCGTGATGTTAATTTCCACGTTTCCCAAGGTTATTGGTCATGGTGGGGCAAAGTCCATGATTCATACTTGTTTGATGGAGGACGGTCCCTTATCAATATTGTGAACAGGACTGCCGCTCGGGCGAAACAAAATGCCCCAACAGCTAAAGCGAAAGAGATCAAGCCTCCACATCCTCCAATATCTTCGCCTAATTTGGTCATTCGCCTTCCTTCTACCAAAGTTGTGAAGGGTGGGGAAACTCATGCGGATTTGAGAGAGAAAAGGCATTATGACGTTGTCTTGGGTGTCAGCGATAGTTCTTCACACGGTGATTTGAATTGGAAACGTCAAATGCCCGGAGATGGGAAATAGGTACTCTTTTACTCTTTAGGATATGTTAATGTTAACTTGTTTAATTTACCTCATTTGTTATTTGCTCACTTTGCCTTGTTTCTTTGTTTTGCAGTAGGTCTGCAGAGATCCGAGCGAGGTCGATGGTTCTGCTCTTTACGAGGATTCGAACAATGGTCCTGACGCTTTTGCATTGGAAGCTAACAAAATAGGAAAGGAACGTGTTTCACCCTTGATAGCCGAGAAGTGCGATGTTATTCCACTAACACAACCTTTTTTATGAGCAGAACGATGTCGATATAGACTGCGACCCCGATTTGGAAGTCACCGCAGAAATAGAGACCCTAGTTGTTAATGGTGATCACATGCCCGAACACCGAGTTATGGCTGACGGTACTTCTAAAAGATCTTCTTTTCATGGTCAGGGCCTCACATTTGCTCCTTTGGCTTCACTCACGCCACCTCCAGAAGTCTCAGAATTCCAGTCCAAGGTTGTGATTTCAAAAGTCTTCATAATTTTCATACAATGCTATAGACATCCGCCTACAGGAAGATATCGTGTCACCCTATTGATCAATTGGCCTCGATTAAAAAAGGTGTCTATGAAGTGTTTACTAAGATGGAGCGTGCTAGGGGCTTAGATTTGTCCAACCTAAAGGCTCTATTGGACACTGTTGTTTAGAATGCCGCCCACTACCGTAAAGCTTTAAATGATGTTTCGAGTAGGCTTTCCGAGGAGGCGCATGGTGCAAAACATTCCCTTCTTTGCCAGAAACTTGTAGAAAGCAACGCGTCCGAGAGGGATCATCTTCAGCACACCCAGTCTTTGCTGGACAAACTTACTGAAGTTCAAGGAAGGAGAAAAGAACTCGAGAAAAAACTTTTGCTTTTGAAGAAAGAGGAAGATCAGATTGCTTCGACCCTTAGTAAGCACGAGAAGGAGTTATAGAGGTACACTGCTCAATCGATCCAGCTGAGAGATGAGATCAGTGAACTGGAGAGTACGCCTTCATTGCAGCCAGTTGAAATTGTTGCTTTGGGAAGGATGAGAGAGTTTCTAGAAGGCAACCACCGCGAACTGGAGGACTTTAAGCTTTTCCCTTAGTTCATTTTCCTTTGCTTTTGGGATTTTCGGGATCATTTCCATAAAAAGTTTTATTATCATTTTCTTTTTTCTCCATCGTCCCTAATGGTTTTTTTTTTGGTAGGACTGAACTTGGAGTAACTTCCCAAGCTGCCTATGTATTCCATAGAATGCTCTATGAATCAAGTCAAACGTGATTAACATTTTTTTTGGTTGGTTTTTTTTGACAGAATTAATGCAGTTTAGGCTCATGCTTAAGAGCATTCTTGAGTTATGCATAGAACATCTTGAGAAAATTTTCCGTTCATTGGACCAAGCTTGACACGATCTTTATCCATAAACTTGTATACACCATTAGTGTAGACCTCTCGAACAACATAGGGGCTGTCCCATTTTGATGTAAATTTGTTTTTGGACTTGTGTGTCATGATGATAGGTCATGTCACAGCAAGGACTGTTTCACCAACTTGGAAGGATCTTGGGCGTACTTTCTTGTTGAATGCCTTTGACAACCCTGTTTGGTAGCATTCAAGATTTTACTGAGTCTGTAGCCGTTTCTCATCCAATGCTTCCAACTCCACAAGGAGAAGGCGGGCATTTTCTTCATTAGTTAAACCCTCTCGGATAGAGATCATCGGTGAAGGAATTTGCTGCTCAAGGGGTAGCACAGCTTACACTCCGTATACAAGCGCATATGGAGTGGCTTGAGTTGGATTCTGAAAAGTTGTACGGAAGGGTATAGTGCTTCACCTATCCGCTCATGCCAGTCCTTGTTGTGTCTCGCATCCACTTTATTCAACGAATTGCATAATGTCTTATTGAAAGCTTCTGCAAGTCCATTGTCCGGTGCATTGTACATGAAAGACTTGTGCTGCTTGAAGTTGAACTGCTCACACAACTTATCCACCAAGCTATTCACGAATGGCTTCCCATTGTCTGTGATGTAGCGTGGGACCCTATATCGGTAAATGATGTTTACTCAGATGAAGCGAATGACGCTCTCTTTCTTTACTTGGCGTAGCGCGATAGCCTTTGCCCATTTTGAGAAATAATCAATGGCAGCCAAGATGTAAAGATGTTGAAACCCCGATATACGCTAACCAACACCGGAATAGCAAGCGATCTTGTCTTCCCACGAGCGAACAAACTGGCCATCTTGAAAGTTGAAGGCCTAGTCAAAGACCCTTCAGCTGGTAAAACAAACATGCATAGCCAGCATGCCACCAAAGCTTCTAGGTAGGTCTCATCCCTCAAGTCCTCTTTGATTTGTAAAATGTTAAAGGGAATATCGTCTTTCCCGGATCTCTAGCATGGTGCGTCTTTGATGGTTGCTCCCATCACCGGGTTGGGCTTTGGATTCTCGGCGGGCTTTCAACACAAAAAGTCGATCCATTTTGCGATCGAAGCCTTGGGACGATCCCCTTCACAAACTTCTCCCTGACACTCCAAGAACGCCGCAAATAAATATCAACAACTATCTGGCGGAGGTTTCGGGTGAGGAATGCTTGGACCAATCAATTCCACTAAGATGTGAATAACTTCTTCATACAAATCCCCACTGATAGGCAGGCCGCCAATCTCCCGCAAATCCATCAGCAAAATTGACAACTCTCCAACATCGGTGTGAAGTGTATTGGTCTCAGGAAACCATGCTTCACGAAAGGCCCAAACCACATGATGGTCTCTAGCATGAGTAAACATTGAAGCATACAAAGCACCGTGTAGGCTACTTTGTATAAGTAACTCATGGTTACGAGAAAGTACATCTTCAAGCCACCCTCAATAAAGCTCCGTATGGATGAAGGCACCTTGCATTTTAATGTGGGTTCCTCACTGCACCTCATTGGAAACAATTCGACGGCCTAGGGTTGAAAATTCATGCTTTTCAGGGTCCTTGCTGCGAAGAGGAGAACGCAAGAAGTAGGATGGGTCACCCCGTGATCGTGGGAGCTCGCTATAAAGCTGAGATGCCTCATTATTGTCGGGAAGTGGAAGGTCCTCAATAGATGAATCGCGCATAGACGGACATACTTGAAGTTTGATCCCGGACGCGTGAGACAGTACGTCTTGCTCCTCTCGGTAATATCCTTGAAAATGGCCATCTGCAAAGCTCCAAGGGTCGAGTTGAAAATAATTTCAACCTCCAAATGGCCTCCAAACTCCAAAATGACGAGGTGAAAATAAATTCGACCTCCAAATAGCCTCCAAGCATGAAAATAAATTCAGCCTTCAAATGGCCTCCAAACTCCAAAATTGCGAGGTGAAAATAAATTCAACCTCCAAATGGCCTCCGAGCTCCAATGGATGAAGTGAAAATAAATTTGATCACCAAATGGCCTCCAAAACTCCAAATGGGCGAGGTGAAAATAAATTCAACCTCCGAATAGCCTCCAGAACTCCATGTAGGCGAGGTGAAAATAAATTCAACCTCCGAATGACCGCCAAGGCTCCAAATGCAAGGTGAGAATAAGTTCAACCTCCAAAGTGGTCTGCAGAAAGCCCTGAATGCAATAAGTTGAAGACACTTGAAGCTCTGAATGTAACAAGCCTACAAGATCAACAAGACCAGAAATAAGACACCAATTGTTAAAATAATAATGATAATAATAAATAAATAAATAAAAGAAAGAATATGTCCGCACACACCCAAAAAAAAATAATAATAAAATAAAAAAGCTATGTCAGGGTCCATGGGTTTTATCCCGTTTGCAATAGCATGAAATACTACATCCGTCTCAAAGTATAAGTAATCCTAGAGGTTTTTACACAGATTAAGAAAGTGGTAGAATATTATAAATTTAAAGGTTAATGTCTAAAATTCTGCTTAATCATCATTAATGCAATAGTTGTAAGTAATGAAAAGTTATTGTATTGATAATAAATTAAGGGTAAGATAAAGAAAAAAATAAGTGCTTTATAGGTAATGTAGAATGGTTAATATTGTGGGACAAATAGAAAAGTGTGGATGACTTATATTTAGGGATGGAGGTAGTATATTGTTGCATATTAAAAAAAAATAGCAGGATCTGGGGAAAGAAAAAGCTGGAAGAAAAGACATATATGATTAGCCATGACTCTTGCATGGGAACGGTCTCGGCAAGCATAACCAGGGGTGTCCCTAGGCACGGGTGATGGGGAAAGAAAAAGCTGGAAGAAAAGACATATATGATTAGCCATGACTCTTGCATGGGAACGGTCTCGGCAAGCATAACCAGGGGTGTCCCTAGGCACGGGTGACGGGCCAGAGAGGCCACGGCCCAAGGCCCTCTTTAAAAGTGATTTTTTGGGGCGCGTTTTTATATCTTCGTAGTGTGTTATAGAAATATTTTTATTCTACTTATATTATAAAAAAATCTTAGTAATATTCAAATCAATACATATATTTAATATAAAAAAATAATTTTTCAACCTAAAAATAACCCGCTACATCATAACTTTTTACACAGTCCAGTGCCCTAATTTTTTTTATTTTTTTTTTTTTTTAGCGCTTAGAGCCTCCAACTACACAGGGACGACCCTGAGCATAACAGAAGCACATATACTCCCAAAAGAAGTCGAATTAGCATATATGGGCGAATATATACACGAAGGAGGTTTGTGGTATATATATGTGTGTAGTAGAGTCACGGGTTTTAGTATGTCCTAGAGGACATGAATTGACTACATGTTATCACAAAAGAAAACAAACTGCAATTGCAATTCTTTCGGCAGGGAAAGAGCAAAGCAAAATTGAACAGAGAGACGGGTTCAACTTCATTTGATACCAAAAAAATATATATAAGAAAAAGGACAAAACGCAAACAGACAGAAGCTTTTCTGCTTCTTGGATGGATGTGGTGATAGCGACAGCTTCTTGGCAATAAATCCAAAAATGAGGGACTTGTAGGCAATTTGTATTACGGGAAGAGGAAGAATGAAATTTTCTAAAACAAAGGGTTCTTATATAGGAAAAGAGAAGCTCAAAAGAATTGACGTGTGCTTCAAGAATGGGGCAACAAAATTTTGCCGCCAAGCTGATTATTTGGCATCTAACCAAAATATTGGGCTTGGCCCATGCAGGTAGAATTTATCTTATTATGAGCAAAAAAAAAAAGTGTCCACCATGGAGAATCTTTACCGAAAGACATTTGTCGAGACTCATCGCTACGGTAAAAATTTACCGGGACAACAACAAGTCTCGAAGAAGCATTTGTGGATATAAAAAAAATTTATGCGACATGATATTGATATATATGTCACGTACTACATTTGTCCCAATAATTAAATTTATTTTATATTATCTCATATAAAAAATGATAGGAAATGATATAAATAATTAAAAACTCTTAGAAAGTTAGAGATATAATTAATTTATGAGACATATATGGCTACATAGACATTCAAATAATATATGTGACATATTATATTTTTCACATACTACCTACCTACGCCATTAAATTTAAATATTTTATATTATTTCCTACAATTAAATATTAGAAAATAATATAAAATTATTTAAATCAAATCTCGTGAAATGAATTATTTAGGAGATTTGATTGATTTAATCAATGTCAATCTTCTAAATTTGGAGGAGAATCAATCATGAGTTTGAACGCATTTAATACAAATTAATTCAAAAGCACTCATCCAGCACTATAAATAAGAGAGGCCTTGGTAATTTGAAGACACACAGAAACACACAGAAGAATAAACACTGAAGAGTTGGCTGAAATCTTAGAGCAAGAAGTTTCAAGCATTCAACAACAACACCGAAGCGTCGAAGATCTTCCAAGAAATCCTTCAATTCTTCAACAAAGCCAAGAAATGCTCGAAAATCTTCCAAAGAGATCATCAAAGTTGTTCCAGAAAGCAAGAAGACCGAAAAGTGTCTTCAACAATCGAAGATCCTCACGAAAGCAGAGTTCTTCAACAAAGAGTGTAGACACAAAAAAATGTAACACATTAAAATGTTACATGTCACATTTATCCGAGAAATTAAATTATTTGATTATCTTCTCCAATTATATTATACGAGATAATAATCAAAATATATTTCTTTTTATCCTTTAAAATTATAAAGCAAAGGATAATTAATTAAAAAAATTATTATTCCTAAATATTGGGGATAATACTTAATTATTAATTATCTGGATTAGTGTGTGGATTCGGCCCATCAAAGCCAACAGACGAGCAAAAAGCCAATTTGAAGCAAAAGATTAATAAAATAAACAAAAGAGATGATTAAAAAAATACATTATCTCTAGTTGTTCATTATCTTTTAGAAAAATAAATATAAAAGATAATTAAAGTATTATTATCTCCTTAAATAAAATAAAAGAGATAATATTAAATTGAATTTCTTATTATCTTTTCAATAAAAAGTATAAGATAAATAAGAAATTAAAAAGATAAAAGCTTAAAATGATTATCGTATTAAATTAAATAAATAAGAGATAATCATCATTTGCTTATCCTTTTGCTACTCCACACCTATAAATAGGAGGGCCTTAGTCATTTGCAAATCATCAAGCAAGATCAAGAAAAGCTTAGGAAGAAATAACCAAAAGGTGGAGAAGATCTACAACAACGAAAGGTGAAAGAAGTCAGAGAAAAAGCATCAAGCCCTCTACTCCAACACCAAGAAGAATGAAGCAAAGATCTAAGAAGCCACAAGCCTTCAAGTTCTTCAAGCATCAAGCAACGAAGATCTAAGAAGCCACAAGCCTTCAAGTTCTTCAAGTAACTTTGGAGATCTAAGAAGCCAAAATCCTTCAAGTTCTTCAAGCAACAAGCAACCTTTTGAAGATCAACTGCAACAGCCGGCGTTCTTCAAGAAACCGTCGAAGATCAACCGCCACATCCGGAGATCTTCAACAAACAAAGGCGTTCTTCCCACAAATCGGAAGAATAGCAACAAATTTCGAGAACAAGTCTCCGTGACCCTCGGAACCAAATCAAAAGGAGAATCAAAGGCATCCCGTAAATATAGGGATTTTGCTAGAGATTGTACCCGCTTTATTTGAAAATTAATAAAATCATTTGTTCCAATTTTTTTGTCTTTCTTTTTGTTTTAATTTGCAGGACAACAAAATTTGTGTTACAAATTTCTGGCACGCCCAGTGGGACCAATCTCTCCTTTCATCTCTCCTTGCTGAAAATCAAGAACGAATGGCTATTAAGACTGTTGTTCCAAAGGACATCGCTGCCAAGAAGGATGCTACTTCCAACTTGCACCTTCAAAAGCCAAAATCACCAAAGCCGCCGTTGATTCTTCATCTCAAGAACAACATTCTGGCCCGGTTACTCGGAGCATGTCGAAGGCACATGGGCAAAGATCAACCTTCCCACAAACAACTTCTGAAAAGCCAACATCGCCGATGACTACGGATATGATGATGACGGGTTCCACCACCCTCGAGGAGCAGATTGCCAACTTGACTAAGGCTGTCGAATCCCTCGCAAATCAAATTCAAACTCAAGACTTGCAAATCGTGAAACTGGCAAGCAGACTTGATTCCCCTATGGAATCCAACAAAGGAAAAGAAACGTTGTTTGATGATCACGAGGAAAATGATGAATCTTCGAAGGATCTTGAGAATGTTAAGTTCTCTACTCAGGCAAAAAACTTGAACATTCTTCATGAAGGCACTTCAAACAATCAAAGCGCCGAACCTCTTACATCTATAGGCGACTTGAAGATTTCCTCTGATGGCACCATTCCAATCAGCCTGCTGCAGGTATTCATCATGGGTACCATCAATGACAAAGTTGGAGGGACCGCTAAATCGTCTCAAACCTATGTCAAGCCTTATACACAAAGGATTGACAACTTGAAGATGCCTGCAGGCTATCAACCCCCAAAGTTTCAGCATTTTGACGGAGGCAACCCCAAGCAACATGTGGCCCACTTTGTCGAGACATGCAACAATGCCGGGACCTATGGAGATCACCTGTTAAAACAATTTGTGCGCTCTCTCAAAGGAAATGCCTTCGACTGGTACACCGACCTTGCCCCGGCCTCTCTCAACAGTTGGGAGCAACTGGAGCAAGCTTTTCTCAACCGCTTCTACAGCACTCGTAGGACGGTTAGCATGGTGGAATTGACTAACTCTCGCCAATGGAAGGAGGAGAAAGTTGTTGATTACATCAACAGATGGAGAAGTCTAAGCCTCAACTGCAAAGACCAACTCTCCAAAGCCTCTTCAATTGAGATGTGCATCCAAGGCATGCATTGGGGACTGCAGTACATCCTCAAAGGAATTCTGCCAAGATCTTTTGAGGAGTTGGCCACTCGCGCCCACGATATGGAGCTGAGCATTGCCGCCAATGGAGGTCAGGCCCCTGTCCACGACCCTAAGAACGGAAAAGAAAAACATGAATTCAAGAAATCCGTTAAAGCCACTCCCCAGGTAGAAAAGAAAGAGTCTAACGCTACAACGGTGGCGCCTGTCAAAGTCAACAACCAGGCGTCAAAACAACCTGAATGGAGGAAGGTTGAGCCGAGACAAAATGAAAGGAGCAGGCTAACCTTGAATGAAAGGCAGCAGAAGAAGTATCCCTTCTTTGATTCTGATGTGCCCGCAATTTTTGATGAGTTGTTCAAACTAAAACTCATCGAGCTTCCAGAAACAAAGCTCCCCGAAGACGCTGCTAAAGCCCATGAGGGAAACTACTGCAAATACCATAGCCTGACTGGGCATCCCATTGAAAAGTGCTTTGTCTTCAAGGACAAAGTTATGCGATTGGCCGAAGAAAGAAAGATAGTGCTTGAAGAAGAACAAGCAAGCACGAATCAAGTCAGTGTGACGGAGCCGGTTAATGGTCAATATGTGACCATTCAATTTGGATCAATTGATCCTATCGAGATTAAGCTTCCAACAATTCCACAAATTTGTGAGAAAAACGTTGAAGCATCCTACAGAAAAACAAAAGTGGTGGACAAAGCAACGAAAGCCACCAAACCAAAACAAGACAAGGATGGATGGATTCTAGTAACCTCCAAGAAGAAGAGAGCGACGCCTCACCTCGAGTCAATAAGGCTGAGAACCAACTGCTCCAAGGCAGATAAACCAAAGAGATGTCGAGGGGCTATGACAACTAAGAAGAAACCAAGAAAGGAGAAAAACCAAGCAGATGAGTTCCCTCCGAAAAACGCCGAGTATAAAAGTCATCGCACTCCAGTCACCTTACTGGAATATATGCCCAAGAAGATTTTTGAAGCTGAGCCCATTAAAAAGGAGTCAGATGAAGAAGTTGCCTCCTGACATGCAACCCCGTGGAAGAAGATGACAATGAAAAAGAGGAAGACTCACCAACTAAAGAAGAGTCTTCACTCAAAGCAAAGATCACTTGCACGATCAAGATCACCTTCACAGACGATGATATGTTGTTAGGGTCAGCACCCCATAATCGCCCGTTATTTGTCACGGACTACACTCACGAGCAGAAAGTCAACCGAGTATTATTAGACGGAGGATCGGCTATCAACATTTTTCCACTCCGAGTGATGAAAGAATTGGGAATCTCAATGGACGAACTCTCCGACAGCGGCCTGATGATTCAAGGATTCAACCAAGGAGGGCAAAGAGCCATCGGAGTGATAAGACTTGACAGCCTGATTGACGAATTAGCTTCAAGTGTGATGTTCCACGTGATCGACGCCAGGACATCTTACAACATGTTGCTAGGAAGGCCATGGTTACATGAGAATTGGATCGTCCCTTCAACCCTTCATCAATGCTTCAAATACTGGCGCAATGGTGTACTGAGAAAATTCGATGCTGATGACAAGCCTTTCACCGAGGCCGAAACCCACTTTGCGGATGCCAAGTTCTACTTGAAGCCGATTCCGTTGAAAATAGCTAACGCCTCCAAGCCCCAGGAAAGAAGTGAAAAGTGGGCCGACATAGTGGAGGAAGAAGCTGTAAACGAGAAAAATACAGGCAAGCATGGAGGGGTAAAACCCTCAGTGCCTCAACACAGTATGAAAAAGAATGAAGATGGTCACCCACTTCAAAAGTCCAAGGCTTTGAGTGGATTAACACTAACACTTCCCAAGATCGACATCGTAAATACGAATGCTCCCTTACAGGGGTTTACTCGCCCGAAGGAAGGTCTGATTATAGAGCATGGTCCATTACCGGCCACGAGAAAAGAAGGTTTTGATCCTATCGCTTACAAACTTCTAGCGAAGGCATCAAACGGATCTCGGAGCCCCACCATAAAAGTGGGGGGCAAAAGGCGAAGAACATGAAAAGGCACACAAAGCTGTGGAAGCAAAAGTTCCAGTCATCGGGTCCCGAACGGGCCCTGGGTATAATCCTACACCGCCTGTACGCATTTCGATAAGAAAGGAAACCAACAACTATATTGGAATCAAAGATGAATCATCTTCAACAAATATTCCAGAGTATCTAATTCTAAGGCCATCCGTGTTTGAGAGGTTACAACCTAAGAAAGAACGTGTCTCTGTCTTTGAAAGGCTTTCTGTGACGACTAAGAATCTACCAAAACAGAGGGATGTCAAGAGCCGAAGCCAACCAACACGTGGGCATGCTTCCGGAAAGGGGATGAAAAACATAGACACTAAAGAAATTTAGAGTGTTATCCCATCCAAAATGAAGCATCGCACATGTCTTCCCATCCATTGTGGGAATATAATGAAGGCTAAAATACACACGGTGGTGTACACTGGTAATCATGCCAAGAACAAATAAAGAATGTGCCTTTGGCACGTGAAGAAAATGAGCGTGAAGAGAGTGTAGGCTCCTCTTTTTATATCAGCATTGCGGAACAAGAAGGCTTCTCACCAAAAAGTGAAGCATTCGAAGAGGCGAGAGATTTGACCCAAGAAGAGCTCCATTATGCCTCCATCCATCATATTACTCTAAGTAATGATGATGTAGAAGAAGATGTCGAAGAAGCACCCCCGGAACTAGAAGAAGGGGTCAAGTCAACAGTTGATGAGCTAAAAGAAATCAACCTTGGAACCGAAGATGAGCCACGTCCCACCTATATCAGCGCCCTTCTAACCAATGAAGAAGAAAACATGTACCTTAAAATCCTTCATGAGTAAAAGGATGTGTTAGCTTGGACATACAAAGAGATGCCTGGCCTTGATCCGAAGGTAGCCATCCATCAGTTGTCTGTAAAGAACGGATCACGCCCCGTCAAGCAAGCACAAAGAAGATTCAGACCAGACCTCGTGCCACTTATAAAGGCCGAAGTCAACAAGCTCGTTGATGCAGGCTTCATCCGCGAGGTCAAATATCCAACATGGATCTCAAGCATCGTTTCCGTGAAGAAGAAGAATGGTCAAATTCGCATGTGTGTGGATTTTCGAGACATAAACAACGCATGCCCAAAGGACGACTTCCCTTTGCCTATCACTGAACTCATGGTGGATGCAACAACAAGCCACAAAGCGCTATCTTTCATGGATGGCTAACCAAATCCGCATGGCTCCCGAAGATGAAGAACTTACTGCATGTCGGACACCCAAGGGGTTTTACTGTTATAAGGTGATGCCTTTTGGTCTGAAAAATGCGGGGGCAACGTATCAACGTGCGATGCAGAAGATCTTTGACGACATACTACACCAACACGTTGAATGCTATGTGGATGACTTGGTTGTCAAGTCGAAGAAGAAAGCCGACCATCTAAGTGACCTGAGACTGGTCTTCGATAGACTTAGAAGGTTCCAACTAAAAATGAACCCTCTAAAGTGTGCATTTGGAGTCAGTTAAGGCAAATTTCCTGGCTTCATTGTTCGACATCGAGGAATAGAAATTGACCAATCCAAGGTGGAATCCATCATGAAGATGCCCGAGCCTCGTAATCTCCATAAACTTAGAAGCCTGCAAGGGAGACTAGCATACATACGAAGGTTCATATCAAATCTTGCTGGAAGATGCCAACCTTTCAGCCACCTGATGAAAAAGGGAGTTCCGTTTGAATGGGATGATTCATGCAGGAAAGCCTTCAAAGGCATTAAAACATATCTGATGAATGCTTCGGTCTTGACGGCCCCCGTTAAAGGTAAACCTTTGATACGTTACATCACTGCGCAAGATCGATCAGTAGGCGCACTGCTTCCTCAGGAAAACGACAACGGAAAAGAAAGCGCCTTGTATTACTTGAGCAGTACGATGACCCCGCACGAGCTAAAGTACTCTCCAATTGAGAAGCTCTGCATGTCCCTTATATTTGCCATCTAGAAGTTGAAGCATTATTCAAGCTCACACCGTCCATCTGGTATCAAAAGCAAACCCACTGAAATACGTCATGTCCAAACCAGTGTTATCAGATCGATTGCCAAGATGGTACCTTCAATCGCAACAATTTGAAATCATTTATGTTCCTCAAAAGGCTGTAAAGGGACAAGTGCATGCCGACTTCTGGCAGACCATCCTATACCTGCAGAGTGGGAGTTGTCGGATGACCTGCCAGATGAAGATGTCATGGTGATTGAAGTGCTCCCGCCTTGGAAAATGTACTTCGATGGAGCAGCACAAAGACGTGGTGCCGGCGCTGGAGTTATTTTTGTTTCCCCTGAAGGTGAAGTGTTGCCATACTTTTTCAAGTTAACAGAATGTTTCTCCAACAATGTCGCCGAATACCAAGCCTTGATCTTAGGACTTGAAATGGCAATGGACGTGAAGCGATGCAGATTAAACGTCTATGGGGGCTCCAAGTTGATCATCAACCAAATCGAAGGTACCTACGATGTAAAAAAGCCTAAGTTGGTCCCGTACCACAATTACGTATGCAAAGAAGATCATCAATTATCTGGCCGTCGTCATCATTGAGCATGTGCCAAGAATGGAAAACAAGTAGGCAGATGCTCTAGCAAATTTGGCTGCAACCCTGGCAATACGTGGTGAAAAGATACAAAGTACCCCACTCGCGTCCTACGCAGGGTGGTGTCACAAAGTATCCCACTCGCGTCCTTGATCGTCTGGATGAATGGATGAGCTACGCAGGGTGGTGCCGCAAAGTACCCCACTCGCGTCCTTGATCGGCTGAATCTCCAGATGTGCTACCCAGTGTGGTGTCACAAAGTACCCCACTCACGTCTTTGACCTCCTGGATGGCTGGAACTCTGAAGGCACTACGTAGGGTGAAGTCACTAAACACTTGACTCATGTCCTTTCCTTTTGTCCGTCTGCGGATGCTTCCGAATAGTTGGTATAATGCGAGCCGTTCACAAAGCCAACGATCAACAGCAACGTGCAACAAAAAAAAAAAAAAAAAAAAAAAAAAAAAAAGAGAGAAAAAAAAAAGAGAGAGAAAAAAACCTGACCGATGTGTTTAATTGGCAAAGGGAAGCTAGAAGGGTTTGTACGTAGAAGGAAAAAAACAAATAAATAAGGAGAAGCCCCATGCACTGTTGGAGAAAAAGCCTTTTTAAATGGTTGAACGGTCAATTTTAGCGCGATTTACGGATAGACTCCGATGTATGTCATCGAGAGTTAATGATATCATTAAATACTCCATACAGAGTAGTTGATGATGGGCTTTTGAATCACTCGATTCGGATATCGGGTGAATGAGAAATTAATGCCTAAAGTTGGTTGAAAATGTGTTGGAGATAAGAGTTGAAGGGAGTACCTCAACTCAATATCCCACATTGGAAAGATGGGAGACTTGAACTCCATATATAAGAGCTAGTGTATGCTCTTATAAATGTGCCCCAAGGGGCAAGGCACTTTTGTGCAGGAGGGAGGACTTAGATATTTCCACACACGCGCGCGCGCCCCGCCGCCGCCGTCCGACCGGCTCGGTTCGGTTCGGGTGTTACTATTAATTTTTTGGACAAAATTTCTTTATGAAATTAGCCACAAAATTAATTTTGGAATATGATTGTGTCATTCGACCAATCAGAATTCATTGAGTCATTTGACCAATCAGAATTCAGACGACATAACATCCGACCAATCAGAAGCCTTGATTGGGTCGGTCAAAGAAGTCCAACACGCCATTGACTTTCTTGAGGGAGAAGTCGGTCGTTACTTTTCCAAGGAGAAAAGTTTGATGATGTGTTTCGGCCAATCAGATTAAAGCATTGGCTCCTCCTCTCCACTATATAAAGAACCCCATGGATGAAGGTTATTCATCGAATTTTCTTTAGTCTTTTCCAGCACAAAAAGTCTAGCATTTAGATCTAGTTATTGAGTCGAAGAGAAGTCGGAGCACTCTGTAAGTTCGCCGGAGCTCGGATTTTTGAAGTGCCTCTAAATCCGAGACGTAAAGCCGTTGTATCTTGGGAGACAGTTGCTACTACCGTGGGCACCATACCGGAGCAATTTGTCTTAAGGAAAGAGTAACTACTCGCCTCGGTTTGATCTCTAGTTCTTTATTTTGTGCATATTACATTTATTATCTAATGTTTGAATCAGATATGCATGACGTTATATATTTTGTTAGATCTGCTAAATGATATGAATTATTCTATTTGCATGATTTATGTCTAGATTAATATTCCGTAATTTAAGTCATAAATTACGGATCTGTTCCGTAAATCACTCCACACACGATACACCTATCCCAACATGCACATATATGCTGGCTTTATGCATATATGTACATAGGTATATAAAGTTCAAAAAAAAAGAAAGAAAATAAAAACTGCTGAAAATAATTGTAAATAAAAAAGGAACACAACACATATGCAGTGATCGAGTACTAAAAGAGGGACAACAGAGGATGGTCGTTGACTAACAAAGAAATTTAAGTGCAAGTTCATGAGGAAAAGGTCCCAAACCTGATACGGGCAGATATCCACGGCAGGTGTTCGAAGTCTGCGTTGACGCGGTTCGGAATTTGGATATCTAGTTCGAAAGGAAATGGCGAAATTGGCCTGGCTATGCTGCAGCAAGGAAGGAAGAGAGGTCTTCTGATTTCACGGCAGATGATTGTTGCTGTTAGGTCTGTAGAATGAACAGAAAAGCCTGACTACATGTTCCTTATATAGAGGTTTATGGAATAAGTTCAATGTCTTCAAAACCTGTTGAGGATTTGTTCTTCGTTATCGGATAAAACTTAGGAGGCGGTGTCCGCATGTAACTAAAGCAAACTCTCAGCCCGGGGCAAAATTAGGATTTTAGTCTTCTAAGTTGGTATATTTTGGATTTTAGTCCTGCTCATGCTCCAGTGAGGAAAAAATAGTCCTCTAAGTTGGTTTTTTTTTTGGATTTTAGTCCTATCCGCCGGTTTATGCTGACTGTACACCGGAATCATCAAAAATAACTTATATGGATGCCACATCATATGCCATGTTGGATCTACGTGGCGGTGGGTCCCATTTCTACACCATTTACTAAAATTAAAAAGTTGATGAATGAAGGATTCAAACCGGCGACCTAGTGGTAAACTATCAAGCACTTTGTCATCTAAGCTACAACTTTAATGTTTATACTATGACAAGATTTATTACTTATGCATGATATGGTTTCCTTTGGTTTAATTTTCCTTGTTAATTTGATGTAGTTCTTTTTTATAAAAAAAATAAAAAAAAATACTATCTACGTCCCTAAATGTAAGTGGATTTAGAATTATCATATACATTATAAAGAAAGTGATTTTTTTTTTTTTGAAACACAGTGATTAAATATATTAGACTATAATGTTTGGTTCTCAAAAAAGACTATAGTGTTTGATATACAATTTGATTATCATTAATTAATGTAATAATTATGATATTAAAAAAGTTGACCGAATATATACAAATTAATAGTAAGATAAGAAAAAAATTTATAATTGTTACTCTTCTGGTAATGTAAGGTCGACTTACATTAATAATAATAATAATAATAATAATAATAATAATAATAATAATAATAGGTTATAAAAAAATAAAAATAAAAAACATTATGCAAGAGCTCTTATATATATATATCATTTACAGTTAAATTAATTTTGTAAATAAGTTTATTTAAATTAGGCACATACAATGTTGGTAGAAATGTTATTGTGCATAAGTAATTACTTGTGTCGCAATAAACAATTTGAAGTTATAGACTTGGATGGCAAAGTCTTGGTATTTTACCACAAGGTCGCCGGTTCGAATCCTTCAACTTTTTATTTTTAGTAAATGGAGGAGAAATGGGACCCACAAGCCATGTAGGATCCCACGTGGCATCCACGTCATCAATTTTAAAATATTCCGGTGTCCAGTCAGCAATATGGCGGACAGGACTAAAATAAAAATAGTAAATGGAGGAGAAATGGGACCCACAAGCCATGTAGGATCCCACGTGGCATCCACGTCATCAATTTTAAAATATTCCGGTGTCCAGTCAGCAATATGGCGGACAGGACTAAAATAAAAAAAATAAAAAACCAACTTAGAGGACTATTTTCCTTACCGGAACAGGAACAGGATTAAAATCCAAAATAGACCAACTTAGAGGACTAAAATCCTAATTTTGCCCTCAGCCCGGCATTGCTTTGTCATTTAAAAAAAAAAAAAAAAAAAGAGAAGAATGTATAGCGAAGACTGAAGATTATTCAATTAGTCGGCACTCTCAGAGACAAAATGTGTGCCTATCCATTTAAATGCTTCTACAATACGATGTATATCTAGTCGAAGGGGTCTATGATAGATATGTATGTTCAAGCAGGATTGGCATGTGGGCTTCCATAGAGACGTGTGTTGCGGACAAGTGCCTTTAGTCTGCAGAGAGCATGCAAGTTCCAAAAAAAAAAAAAAAAAATATATATATATATATATATATATATATATATATATATATATATATATATATTAAAAAATAGTTGGATACATAAATAAATAAATTATCGAGACTCGTCATTTGAGATAAATTGAGTCAATGACCAAGTCTCGAGGGGCATTTGTGACACAAAAAAAATGTAACACATTGAAATGTTAGATGTCACATTTATCCGAGAAATTAAATTATTTGATTATTTTCTCTAATTATATTATACGAGATAATAATCAAAATATATTTCTTTTTATCCTTTAAAATTATAAAGCAAAGGATAATTAATTAAAAAAAATTATTATTCCTAAATAAAACTATTAGGGATAATACTTAATTATTAATTATCTATATTAGTGTGTGGATTCGGCCCATCAAAGCCAACAGACGAGCAAAGAGCCAATTTGAAGCAAAAGATTAATAAAATAAACAAAAGAGATGATTAAAAAAAATACATTCTAGTTGTTCATTATCTTCTAGAAAAATAAATATAAAAGATAATTTAAAGTATTATTATCTCCTTAAATAAAATAAAAGAGATAATATTAAATTGAATTTCTTATTATCTTTTCAATAAAAAGTATAAGATAAATAAGAAATTAAAAAGATAAAAGCTTAAAATGATTATCCTATTAAATTAAATAAATAAGAGATAATCATCATTTGCTTATCATTTTGCTACTCCACATCTATAAATAGGAGGGCCTTAGTCATTTGCAAATCATCAAGCGAGATCAAGAAAAGCTAAGGAAGCAATAACCAGAAGGTGGAGAAGATCTACAACAACGAAAGGTGAAAGAAGTCAGAGAAAAAGCATCAAGCCCTCTGCTCCAACACCAAGAAGAAGGAAGCAAAGATCTAAAGAGCCACAAGCCTTCAAGTTCTTCAAGCATCAAGCAACGAAGATCTAAGAAGCCACAAGCCTTCAAGTTCTTCAAGTAACTTTGGAGATCTAAGAAGCCAAAATGCTTCAAGTTCTTCAAGCAACAAGCAACCTTTGAAGATCAACCGCAACAGCCGGCGTTCTTCAAGAAACCGTCGAAGATCAATCGCCACATCCGGAGATCTTCGACAAACAAAGGCGTTCTTCCCACAAATCGGAAGAATATCAACAAATTCCGAGAACTAGTCTCCGTGACCCTCGGAACCAAATCAAAAGGAGAATCAACATCCCGTAAATATAAGGATTTTGCTAGAGATTGTACCCGCTTTATTTGAAAATTAATAAAATCATTTGTTCCAATTTTCTTGTCTTTCTTTTTATTTTAATTTGCAGGACAACAAATTTGTGTTACAAAGAGATCGAAGGTAACACAAAGCTTCCTTCAAATCTTGAGCAACTTTGAAGTCTTCCACGATATTCGAAGTCTTCAATTCCCAATTTCTTCCGCCATATCCAGGAGACCATAAATTCAAAGGTCTTCCGCCATATCCGTGAGATCAAAAACCAACACCAAATTCAAAGCTCTTCCGCTATATCGGAAAGATAATTAATTATCAAAAGTGAGAATCAAAGAAATCAAGAGATTGTAACCGCTTCATTTATTTTATAAATTAATAAAATTTGATTTGTTACAATTTTGTGTTTTCTTTGTTGTATTTTCGAGGATAAACACGAAATTCACGTTACAATCTATTACTGAAGCAAGATGTTAAAAGAAATTTATTTGTCATTGAACACATAAGGACATATCTTATGATTGCAGAGACACACTAAAATCATGGGTCTTGAGGATAACTTCTAATTATCGTGTTCTGTCATTTATTTTGTACTTATGTTTGACATTTGCTAAGCTCTTAATGTTACTCTTTTACATTCATTATTGTTCTCTGTTTTCCATTGTGCACGCACATTACGAATGGATATATTATAACAAAAATTGTCTCTTGAAAAGACATAATCGGACCGTTATGTAATCCCCGCTTATGGTCTAGTTAAGATGGTTGTCAATGTGTAGTATATAAAAGGAAGCATGTTGCAGAATGATGTGTAACCGTTATGACTCCCATTGACAACCAGATTAATGACGACGCTTACGCTAACCGACTAAAGGAAAATTTTAGTATATAACATGTGTCTTATATATGATCCTTAAAAGGAAAGCATTAATGATTATTCCTATCGACCAAGTGGGAGAATGTAAGAAAATTATGTCGGCCTTTAATTGTGCAAGAGTAATTTATTTCCCCGTAATAGTTTTTCCTAGCAAATATGCTAATTTTATTTATTGGCTAATTAAAAGGAGTATTAATCCGATTAAAACACAGCTTTGATGGACGACCGAGATTAAGCTAAACCCTAGATCAATTCGGATTTCGGCCCTCTCTCCACCTATAAAAACAATGCTTTATTCCATCATAAAATATACAAAATAAACCAACACATCACGGTTGTAGGTAATTAGAGATATATCGGAATCCTGGTCAAAGCGGCAACAACATCATGGCAACAAACGGAGATAATACTCATTCTTTACCGTTTATATTGTAGTGATTATCATGATGTTCTAGATCTATGGATAAACCGTTTTAACAGTACCTTCTTATTACCTTGAAGATTCACTGTCAAAATCCACCGTTATAATAGATTGCAATAGTGCATTTCGACAGTGGTTCATGAATGATAACAAAAGATGGTATATGTGAATCTTAAAACAAGGGAGGCGAAAAGATGAATATCGTGGTAAAGAATCATGATTATTGAAGGTTTAGATGAATACTCTTTCCTTTTGGTGGATATTCGTTTTTTTTGTTTTTTGCCATTAAGAGATTCTAATAAGCTAGGGTAAGGTTTTGATGCTTTATATAATTTCATAGGACAGGCTGGTTCGCCTTCTGCAATTCATTTCGGTTGTCTCTAATAAAATTAAATTTTGCAGTTAAAAAAAAGTTTAGATGCAAAGATCCAAGCGTTTGAAGATAGAGAGTCAGAGAAATACTTACATGGCTTGGTTTGCTGCAAACACTTTAACATTGTCGCTGACGTGGAAGAAACTCTGTAACATTGGCTTGTGGACGCTAATCATATTCTGTCCCTCCCTCTGAGTTGTTGTAATAATGATGATTCTCTAATCTGAAGGGTTTCCACTAATGTTTAATTTCTCTCTTAAATCCGCATATGTATTATTCTTTAAGAAGCTCAACAGTAACATTTTAGCTGAAGATTCTGCCTATGCTAATTCCTCTTCCCATGGTCATGATAAATTTTGGAAGTTCCTTTGAGCTCTTCATTTACCTAACAAGCTTAAGCATTTCTTCTGGAAATGCCTTAACAATATCCTTCCTTCATCTCTAATAGGCTCAGATCTTCTCAGACATCTCCCTCATGCAGCTTTTATGGACATCATTCTGAATATATATATGTTGAGCATTTCATGTTTAATTGTGTCAAGGCTAAGGACACTTGGGCTCTCTCTCCTATATCCTGGCCGCTTTTTTGGATGCAAATATCAATTTGGTTAGCTAGTGGGTCTACCTTAGTTAATTGTCAAAATGCTAACTCTCTCAAACATAATATTGAGCAAACCATCTTTATTTTTAGGCATATATGAAAATCGAGAAATAAATGGGTGTTGGTGGTGGCCGGGCACATGAAACACGCTAAGTTAATAATATAATAAGGAGATTGAGGCAAAATGATATAAAATAAATAAATACGATACACTCTCTTTTTTTAGTTGTAAAAAAGACAAACAATTTTAGACGGATAAAACTAACCTTATAAAATGCCGCGCGTATAAGACAATAAGGTTTGCTTCAGGTTTTGTTTTTGTTTTGTTTTTTTTTCAAACATCTGTAACTTTTGATTTATAACTCCGATCATCGAAATTTTTTCACCAAAATTCATATTTTTCTTTACTCTTTAATTTGAGCCCAAATACGATACCCTTCCGACGTAAATTTTGAAAGCCGAAAAAATATTTGCATTAACCGGAGTGTTTTTCTTATAAACGACCGTAACTTTTGATTTAGAACACCGATCATCAAAATTATTTCACCAAAGTTCATATTTTTTTTAATCTTCATTTGAGACCTCATTTGATACATTTTCGACGTAGTATTTGAAAGCCGAATTTAATCGCAGCATTTACACTAACACATTATCAGTATCAGTAAACAGTATTCGTATCAGTATCAGTAAACAGTGTCGGGCTCATTTAAGACTTAATACAGGTGACTACTTCAAGGCACACATATCTGGCTCATATAAGGCTCATTCAAGGGGATCAGGATATACTCAAAGCTTCAACCATCCGGATGATAAAAGGGTCTTACAACAGAACTTTAAAGGTACAAGTCTCAGCCAAGGGTTCAGGAAGAATGGAGGTAGCAGATATACTGCAGCAGGTGTTCAAATGCAGATTAGGTGAAGTAATTCAGCTAGAGATCGAATGCAAAGCAGCAGGTTTATGCACAAAAAGGTTCAGCACTTAGAGATGTGATAAATCACAAAATCAGCCAATAAAACGCAGAAAATAGAGCAGGTTATGTGCACTATAAATTCAGCTAAATATTAAGTGCAGTACAATGTGATATTAGGGAGTGCAAGACAGCTTGACAAGATAATCAATTTCACACAGCCAAGCACAAGATAATCAATTTCACACAGCCAAGCACAAGGCTCATATAAGACTCATTTAAGGCTTAATTCAAGGGACACAATAAGGCTCATTTTCTGGCTTTAGACATTGAGGTACCTAGATTTGGTTCATTAACAGAGCTGCCACTTGGGTTTGGCAAAAAAAAAGATAAAAAAAAAAAAGATGTGTTTAATGACTCAAAAAAGAGCTGCCACTTGGGTTTGAAAATTTCTTGACACAAAATTAATAATGTTTGATCCCTTTCTACTTCTGCATCTTTCATTAAACATTTCTATGCATTTCAGGAGATTCATTACCTAAGAGATGTCAGATGTGCTCACAGAATAATCAAAAGAACAAATTATGAAAAAAGCCCCAAACTTTCTACAATAAACATGAGCCGAAATCTTCAGAAGTAAAACAACAACAAATACAGAGACGCATTCAAAGAGAAAGGGAAGAAAAAAACTTAATATTAAAAACGAAGTATCATTTCCCAAAATAAGAAATCCAAAGTCAAACCTTGGAAGCAATAGTTTCCATGGCGCCTACGAGCGGAGTGTTGGCACAACACGGACGTAAAAGCTTGTCCATGAGCATAGCATTGACATGGTTGATATGTGCAATTACTGCTTCATTTCTATTTTCCAAGTTTGCTTGAAACGTGTATAATGCTTGGAGCTGAAGCAGCACACATGGAAGTGTCCATGGATGAGAAGATTCGCGACATTGAGATGGGAGATGTACATGAGATCTGCAATACGCTGTAGAAAAGGATGATTTTTGGGTGGCCGTAGAAAAGGATCGATTTGCCTCCAGCAAGAAGGAAGTTGTAGAAAGGGAAAAGATTGAGAGAAAAAAAAAACAAGAAGAAGATTCAGCTATGTTTTGTGAGAGAATAGGGATATATTCGTCCGGTGGAATTTATTTCGTCTTAATTCAACTAAAAATTTGAAGCTGGATTAATATTTAATTAAGAAAGGAAAAAATGGATTATAAACTAATTTTTCCTAATAATAATAAAGGACACATTGAGTATTCTAGACAATGCTGAAGATATGGAATCGTTTATAGTAGTATGAGATATGGGATGTGTGAAGATATGGAATCGTTTTAATAAATTGATTTTAGCAAAATCGTTTGATATATATAAAGTAGTAGTATAAAATACTGAACAAAACATCTGAAGCGACAGTCAACAAGGGTAACCTTTGACTTTAATTTAAAAAAACAAAACAAGTATGGGGTTTTCCTTTAAAAGAAAGAAACCATCTGGAGAGGGCTGGCCACCTCAAACCCTTTGTATTACACGTGGGTGGTCATGGGCGTGCCTTTACTTTTAGGGGATAAGGATAACCCCACGTCCTGCTAAGGGCACCACAAATTTAATGAAAAACTAGGGGGAAAAAAATGGTGTGTGTGATTGGTTGGTGGGTCATATCACGGGGTTTGGGGCGGGGGGATAAAGAGTCCAAACAAGATTTTAGTAAAAACAGTAAAGATTATCTAACGATAGCCTCTTTTGGTTCTTGTCTTTTTGCTTTAAGGGGGAAGGAATTCATTCTTGTCCCTTCAACGTATTTTGGGCCTCCTCTCGACATTTGTGCAGCCGCAGGTTTTTTTTTTTAAGCTTATTTAGCTTCTGCTAGCAGATGGAGGAGTATAATTGTAAGTAACTCAGCAGCCACCCACGTGTAATACAAAGGGTTTGAGGTAGTGGAGATTTCATTATTTAGTATTTCTTAAAAGTGGGAAGAACTAGAATATGGCTAGTTACGTCCCGGATTTTGAATTGGATCGTTCTTCTCCAAGAGGTGAAAATAGGAACGCAATGTAAGTATTTTATTTGTTAACTGGTTAATGGATTTATTCTTTCTTTGAAAATGAGGTTTTGATGATTTGTATGATATTATTAGGGGAGATGAGGAGTTAATGGAGCTTCTATGGCAGAACGGACAAGTGGTAACACAAACTCATAATCAAAGATCATTGAAGAAACTTACAAACGGTGGTGGTGGTGGCGGTGGTGGATTTGCTGAGATTCCGTTTCTGCAACCATCCTCCACCACCTATGCCAGGGAGATTTCATCATCGGTGGTGGACGGAGAAACCGGATCGAGACAACGGCATCAGCCCCAGCACCAACAGCTTCTCATACAGGAGGATGAGATGGCGTCTTGGCTTCAATATCCTCTTGACGATTTGGATCGAGAAATTTATTCAGATATACTCTATTCACCGCCTACCTCGCCGCCGCACCGTGAAACCCGTAGTGGTGTAACAACGGAGGAGCTTCTTCGTCCCCAAATTCCACCTGCACCGTCAACTTCTTCCATTGCTCCACGACCACCAATTGGGCCTCCTCAATCTCAATCTCAATCTCAATCTCGATTTTCACTTGCTCCGTCAACTTCTGTTGCTGCTGCTCGACCACCAACAATCTGCAGCACCGATGTGGAGGAAATGGCGGCGGCGGCGGCGGCGGCTCCTCCTCCTCCGAAGTTTCAGAACTTTCTCAATTTCTCTAGGGTGTCTAAGGGAATTAAGATCGAATCGGTACCGTCCAGCTCAATGAAAACACCAAGAGAATTGACTAGGGTTGATTCGAATGAAACGCCCACAGCCACGGCGGGGCAAGAGTCTAGGTTTACACCTACAGCAGCTGGCAGTTCGGCGCAGCTTTCTGGTCGGAATGGGGGGACTTCAGCTGCGAGTACGTCAACCGCCGGAAAAGACTTTGCCACAACATGTGATCTGACGGTGACTGCATCGCCCGGTGGGTCTGCTGCTAGCGTCAGTGCTAGCGTCGAGGTAACGCCGCCAGAGCACAAACCGACTTTATCTACGGCGGAGGATGAAAGGAAGCGTAAGGAAGTAGAACCTGACGACAATGATTGTCAAAGTGACGTAAGTTGTTAATGAATATTTGCTGATGAACTTCCGTTTAATTTTTCTTACCCGAAAACATTATACAATCGTGATTATAGAAAATTTATATTATATCATTTATTTAATTTTTTTGTTCCAAAATATAAAAAAAAATGTGTATGAGGAAAGAAAATCAAAATAAAATGTAGACTGTGTATTATGAATCTTATATTTATTATTATTATGATATAAAATGTTTGTGGCTTTGTTTTTGAAACACTTTCTTTACCGTGTTGTACAAAGGATAGTGTCCTTGGACTGGATAGTGTCCTATCATTTCTTAAAATAATAGGTACGTAGTTGGGCCGACACCGACACTGAGAGATGAAAGCTAGGGGAGTAAATGGGATTAGATACCCCCATTAGTCCTAGCCGTAGTCGATGGATACTAGGTTGTTGTGCGTATTGGCTTGTGCAATCCTATAGCATTATTTATTCAATTTATGTATCCCAACCGTTTTCTTAAATTGCTAATCGATGCTTGGTTAAGGAAGTTTGTTGTGGAATTTCCATGTTTTTTTTTTTTTTCAAACATTGTTTAGGGGAATGATGCCTAACCTATGCCACGTTTTATGATTAGTATTTCTTAAAAAAGTTGCACGGAAACAAAATATAGAGAGGAAGAGGAAATTCTGTGTTTTGATTTTTTACTTGTACGTTTGTAGTAGCTACATGTTTGTAACTTGTAAGTGGCCGCTCTTACCCCTCGGGATTTTGTTCTTGAGATTGGATGGATTTTTACTAGTGCTATGAATCTTGCATTTAGAATGTTCTGTTCTATGCTAAATGTAGAGGTGTTTTTGTTTGAATTTGAATATATAGCCGTTATTGTTTCACATGTGCGTTACAAGCCAAATAAGTTTTTTTTTTTTTTTTTTTTTTTTTTGGTTTTTTTTTCGTACAAATACACTCATCTAACATTTCTCTCTACCCCGAGGTGACGAGGGTGCATATACAAAGATTCGTCGTAGTTGAAGAAATGTTACTTACTTCTACCGTACTGATGAGTTTTGTATCTTTGCTTCATATTATAGGACGATGACATAGGGTCGGGTGAAGTAAAAAAGCAATCCCATAAATCTACCTCTGTGAAAAGATCACGTGCTGCTGAAGTCCACAATCTCTCGGAGAGGGTATGTTCTCATGATTATATGTGTGTGCCTATAGGTTCCTTGTTGATTTTAGTTTGTGGTTGATTTATTGTGAAAATTCATGCATGCAGAGGCGGAGAGATAGAATAAATGAAAAAATGAAGGCCCTGCAAGAACTGATACCTCGTTGTAACAAGGTAGTTGATATCGTCTGAATTAATGAGAATTCATGTAGTATTATGTATTATTGTATCGAAACTTTTCTTCTAACAACGAATTTTATTTCGAATGTGGAATTTTTCTGTTTCTCGAGGTGGACAAAGCATCAATGTTGGACGAGGCAATTGAGTACTTGAAATCACTACAGTTACAAGTTCAGGTGGTGTGCTTTTTCTCGTGTTGATATATAATTTCTGTTTAATAAGAAAGAATAAAAAGGCGAAATAAATCATGTCTAAACGGACCCCACCCTGAGTCTGTTTTCAGATGATGTCAATGGGCTGCGGAATGGTTCCCATGATGTATCCTGGTGCACAACAGCATTATATGCCAGCAATGGGTATGGGTATGGGTATGGGGATGGGGATGATGGGAATGGGCATGGACATAGGAGCCATGAACCAGCCAATGATGATGCCATATCCAACTCAGTTTCCAGCTTCAGGGTTCCCTCTTCAACCTGCCGCTGCCGCAAATTTAGCTCCAAGATTCCCCATGCCACCATTTCCATTGCAACAGGTTCCTGTACCTATGCAAGGTTCAAATCAGCATCTTACTGCTTTTCAACAACCACAAGTGCCAATACATGTATGAGCTTATTTGCACCTTTGTTTATATGTATATGTTTTTTTTTTTTTTTTTCAAGAAGAATCAATTGTACAACAATTACTCTTCATCTTTGTTGACTTAACCTTTATGAAATTTAAAATTAGAAATGATTGTTTTTTCAGTCTTATGTCCAGAATCAAGTAGTGGTACAACCCAGCACCAACAATCCTAGCAACCGCAGAGATGCTGTGAACCCACCCTGAGAATCAGAGAACTGGTGCACATTTTTTCTCTTCTTTTTTTTTCCCCATTATTTCCTAGTATTGTTGTACTAGAGAGGATCCCTTATGTTGGTAGAAATGAAAATTTTTAGGTCTCGATTGTGTTCCCTCTTTATCTCGCTACATTTATATCTTCGGGTTGGGGCTCGACAACGATGTTTAGAATAGGCACTTACTAAAGTGCCTTTAAAGGCCCCCCCGTTATGTTGTTTTCATCTGCTACCGAGACTAGGCCCATCTAGAATATGAGCTTGAGTCACCAAGTTTTATTGCATTCCATGAATTATGCATTCTTTTTGACAAGAAAATGAATTTGTTAACGGCTTAACTAATTATGCAATGGCAGGTTAGCAGCAGCTGAATTCAGAGCAAAAGATTTCAGCAATGAACAATTTTGTAACTTGGTAGAGAAAAGGAACTTCAAGGTCGGCTCCAAACCCCGTAACGTGGAATGATATTTTGATAGTAGTAGATTTTGTTTGGATCTTGAAGGCTGCACCGATAGTTAATTGTAAATAGTAAGAGTATTGTAGTGGTTAGGCCTTCTTCTTTGGGTTGTTTGTGCAACTTGTGCTTCTATAACGATGCATCACGTAGACCGAGCCCTTAATCAGAATGGGTCGCTAGACACATGCTCCGTAAAAGACTTCTTCTAACATCAGAGCTACCTTTGGACCTCAATTGTTTCGCGGCCATGAAAAGATTTTTCATGGAATTGAACTGGCTTGACTTATCCCGGCAGGAAAACAGATTTGTGAAATTCATATGAATTATGGGACTATTTGAAAACCTATTTATAGGCTTGCAAAATCATGAAGCTATTTGAATATCTTTTTTTTAATACAAGAGAACGTTTATTAATCAAATGGGTTCAAAATCACAGAAGGATTATTAATCAAATAGGCTCTAAAGCCCAATGTAGTCGCAGGTCCCTTGAACGTGTGGCTGTTCTAGAAAGGAAAACATGTACAGGAGGGCGAATAGTGAGTCAATTTGTTGCGCCAGAACTATATCTTATGGACTATCTCACGACAGAGATAAGGCCAATGTGTGATTTCTTGGAAGCTACTGAATATTGTCGTGGACCCAATCTTGAGTTTTTGAAACAGAGAAGAAAGTCTCCTAAAGGGTAGGGTGGAGAGCTTTCTTCCAAAGTGATGTATTATTTTTATATGATTAAATATACGTTATATTATTATGTTTTATCAACGAATTCTATATAAAATGTATGAAATTATGATATAAATGATATAAAATGTTAATCTTTATAATTTAGAGTAGTTAGTAGTAATAATAGTAAAAAGTTGTAATTTTGTACCGATTTTAGTAAATCGGAGGGTCGTGTCAGATTTACGTGGGTATTTGTGGTATTTTATTGCAGATTTATAAACCGAGACCCCGAGAATCGACATATTGAAGTTTAACCATATCTCTGGAATGATTTAGAGAGTGCCACGAGCTTAAATGGTCAATTGAATAGCTTAAGTGGACAAGTGGCCAACCAATCTGGATAAGTAATAATTGAGAAACGTCTTCGACAAACGAATGACTCATCAAAACAACATTTTCAGAGAAAGTGTTCTTCACGAAAGTTGTAGATTTTTCCGAGAGCTTTCCAATGCAATTTAAATTATGAAGATTGGAGGTCTACAACTTAAACAGTGATCAAGTGGCTAATCGATTTGGATTAAGAAAAATCCCGTAAAAGCTTCGGGAGAACACGAGGTTATCAAGAAGGCGTTATCTGAAGAAGAGTCCTTCATGAAAGTTGTAGAGTTTCTTGAGACCTTAATTTTGGCATTTCGTTTGCAATTTTTGGAGATCCAGAACTCGAGATATGAATTTTATAAGTTATATATAATTATATATAATCTACGCACATGCTGAAGAGATCAAGTTAGTGGGAGTAATCATTAGTCCGGACCGAGCCGGCCTAATACCGGACCGGTCCGGCCTTTGCCTCTTTGCCTATATAAAGGAGATGATCAGGGAGCATTCGAAGTGTACCAAATATATATAAACCATATCATATATATATTCTCCTCTCCTCTCTCTTTTCTTTTTAATTTTAGTAGTAGTTGTAAATAAGGCCTTACGCCGTAATAATGTAGTTTTAGTATCGTTATAATGCTCGGGAAAATCTCGGAAGTCGGTTTTGCTAAAGAAGTTGTAATGTCCGGAAAATACGATTTCTGAATCAACTGCCGTATTCGGGTAACTTTTCTTAAGTATTTATGTTTGTTTTTATATTTTTCGTTGTTATAATGTTTTTAGGCTAAATATAATCTTGGCCAAAACTATGTAATCGGTTTTATTTCGATCTTTTCGTTAAAGAAATGTTGTTAAGTTAAAATGACTAAAATTGAGTTAATTGAATCTTTTTCTATTTTGATCGTATTCGTATTGACATATTTAATAGATCTGAGGAATTCATAATCTAATTATGAATTAACGCCTCGTAGTCAGGATATGAGATAAAAGATAGAAAAACCGGAGGGTAAAATTGGCCGTGTGAATAACGTGATAACGGAATCCGATTTCCTACCCGGGGGTAAATTTGTTTTGGGAGAAATGAATTTTATTATAATTTGTACTCGAGATCGTAATAATGTTAAATCATCGGTTTAATTGAAACTTAAACCGGAAAGTTGAATCGTCCGGCTTTGACAACCGGAGCCTTTAAAGTAAAATTGACCGTTTGACTAACGGAATGACTCCTTTTTATCTAAAGGTAGATTTGTACTCGGGACCTGTTCAGAAAAACCGTAATAGTTGTGGACCTTGGACTGATGCAATGGACATATGACAATTTCATACGCTCGTGTGAGGAGGAATTGTTTACCTCGGGAGTGCACCGTTTCATTTACTCAATTGGACCTAAAATAAAAGGAGAGATCGAACACATTTCATTTAATCGAAAAGATCGTATAAACCAATTATATAAGTTTTGGCCAGTTCTCTAAAATTATCTGTTTAGTATATTGGTACCTATATATTTATATATATATATATACTTTGCAATTTATGTACATCTATATATATCTATATATCTATATATATTATATTAGAATAACTTTTAAATTACGTATTTATTTTATGTTGACTAGAATAATAGTGATCTGTGTTATAAAATTGCGATTTAGATCGAGTTAATAACAGCTCTTTGGTGTTTAACCACACGTAAAAGAAATTACCAAGTTCCCCGAGGATTCGACACTCGACTCACCATACTAGCACCACAATTTGACCCGGTACACTGCCGGTTAGGATCGTTTAAACCGGAAATCGTCTGTCAGATTTCTGGCACCATTCTCAGGGTTAGGTTAGGCGTTGTCAGCTTTTTGGCGCCGTTGCCGGGGAACGTCGCTAATTTTTTTTTTTGTGTCTATGGTTACTACTTGTATTAGCTCAAAATTCTCGAGAATAAGTCAACACTTTTCTTATCTCATTTCTATTTTATTTTTCGTTGGTTGTTACCTTATAGGTAAATTACCAATTTTTACTACTATCAATTTCTAGTTATTTTCTATTTTCGTTAGTTGATGACCAGAAGTGGTAAGGCCCCTCTCACTCCTTATAAGCCTGACATAAACACTTACGAAAGGCAGTTAAGAGTAGAGAGTAAACGCGGTCATACTAGTCAGGGAAATCGACCAAGAATCATCTTCAAACATAAATACGAGAATGGCTGAAATCAGTGATGAAACACCTGAACAAGGGCTGGAACATGCTCTAGGGCATGGACAAAACCCTGTTAACCCTAATAATAATAATAATAATAGAAATAATCAAAATCGGAACCAGAATAATCGTAATAATCCACCAAACCCGAGACCAATCTGTGATCAAACCGTAAGAAGAAACCGGACTAATAATCCCATACTTTTACCTAATGAAGGAGCGAATAAAATTTCGAGATTAAATCTCATCTTTTTGGTTTAATTGACGCAAGAGCCCAATTTCTAGGAGAGGATGATGAAGATCCACATCATCATCTCTATCTTTTTGAAGAACTGTGCAATACAGCCAAAAGTCAAGGTGCTCATAAGGAATTAACGAGGATGACTATGTTTCCTTTTTCTTTAAAAGGACGAGCCCGAGATTGGTTTATGTCTCTTCCACATCATTCACTTACTAGTTGGGAGGAGATTCAAACTGAATTTCTGAAACAATATTTCACTCCAAGACGAAATTTGGAATTAAAAGTCGAGGTTGCTAACTTTAGACAAGGATCTGAGGAAACTCTTGGGAATGCGTGGGAAAGGTTTAAAAAATTGTTAAGAGCGTGTCCCGATCATGGTTATTCCTTAGATATGCAAATTCAACTCTTCTGTCGTAAATTGAGAAAAGATTCACGTGCGGATGTAGATCATGCATGTGGTGGTTCGTTAATGATGAGTGAAGCTCAAACAGTTTATGATGCTATAGAAAAGATTTCCAAAAATAACAGAATGTGGGAAACCGGTTCTAGCACCAGAAAAGTAGCTTTTGCAGGAGAATGTACATCTAATACGGAAGTTCTAGCACACTTGGAGAATTTGAGTAGGAAATTTGACGGTTTACAACAGAATAAGAACCAAAATTCAGAAAATAGTACACCAAATGAATACTCAAGTCATGATAATGTGTCATTAGGGAGTGAAGAACCAACAGGATATTCAAGAGAGGAGGTGAGTTTTCTTCAGCAGCATAGGAATTTGAACAATGCATACTCAAACTCGTTCAATGCTATTAGAAGAGATCATCCTACTTATCGATGGTCCGAAAACCCTAGTAAGCCAGGACAACCGCCATATCCAGTCCCATATAGAATAATAACCAAGTTTATCAAGAAAATACATCTAATCGAATTTACAATCATTACCAAGATCCTATCCTCAACATACCACTCAAAGTATACCAAGAACTCGAGTTCAACTCAACTGCAGAAGGAGTTGAAAATGGGAAAAACTAATGGAAAATATGATGGGTGTAGTATCTACTCAAGCTAAGAATATGGAAACAATGATGACTTCTATTGGTACAGTCACTAAAGATATGAGTACAATGAAAACATCTATGAGTGGACATGATACCAGAATGAGAACGATAGAAGCCTCATTGAGGAATATGGAAGATCATTTGAGTAGGGAAGGTGAACGTAACAACAGTAGACCCCCAGGAGGATTACCAAGCAACACCGAAAGAAACCCAAGAGAGGTAAATGTTGTAGTTACGAGAAGTAGGAAGCTCAGTGGAAGCAATGGAGTAGAAAACTTGGGAATAATGAAGTAGAAAATGATTTAGATGGAAAGAATGATGAAACTAAAGATGAAATTGAATTCACCGATGAGGAAGAAGAAATTATAGAGAATTTCTTGAAAAGGAATAGAAGTTTGGAACACGAAAATGAAGGTGAAAATTGGGTAAAAATCCCTAGGATTTTGAAAGACCCTATGGATAAAGATTTAAGGAATTTATTCAAGGAACATGTTAGAATAGATGAGAAACAGGAAGAACCGAAAAAGTCTGAAGTAGAGATTGATTCAGGGAACAATTTAAAGGAAAAAATTCAAGAACCTGAAACATGGCGACTAAGTAATACTCAAAGGTTTAAGGAAAAAGGTAAAGAGAAATTGACTAAGGAGCCAAAGGTTATAGATTTAGAATCTTTACCTTACCCTCCTAAAGATCAAATCAAAAAGGCAAAAACCGATAAGAAGTATGCTCGTTTCCTTGATACTTTTCGTCATCTTCATGTTAATATCCCTGTTATTGAAGCTCTGATTAATATACCTGCCTATGGAAAGTTTCTGAAAGACATACTATCAAATAAGAAAAAATTAGAGGAATATGAGAATATATGCTTGAATGAAGAATGTTCTGCAATTCTGCAGCATAAGTTACCACCTAAACTGAAAGATCCTGGAAGTTTTACGATTCCATGTGAAATTGGAGGATTTCTGTTTAAGAAGGTCTTATGTGATCTTGGAGCTAGTATAAATCTCATGTCTTATGAGGATTATAAAAAGCTAGGCATAGGAAAGCTTACTAAGACTGAAATGACTCTGCAAATGGCAGATAGATCGATTAAGTACCCTAAAGGAATGATTAAGGATGTATTGGTTAAAGTAGACAAATTCTATTTTCCAGTAGACTTTGTAGTTATGGAAATGGAAGAAGGATATTCAGCGCCACTTATTCTAGGTCGACCATTTCTAGCTACAGGAAGAACTTTAATCGATGTTCATAAAGGAGAGTTAATTTTGAGAGTCAATGAAGATGAAGTTGCTTTCAATATTTTCAAAGCTATGAACCATCCATATACATCACCAGAATCATGTTCTTTTATAGAAGATATTCATTCTGTCTATGATAATCGGTTACCAACTTTTGAAGACAGATTAGAAGAATGCTTAACTCTGTCTATCTATAAAGAAGATGAGGAAGATATTGAAATGAAAGAGATAATCCTTTCTCTAGATAAAGGAAGCTTTACTTTTAAGCCACCATGGCATAAGTATTTGGAGTTAGAACTAGAAGGACCAGTTCTTAAATCGTCAATAGAAGATCCGCCAAAGAATCTGGAATTGAAACCGTTACCTTTAAATCTGAAATATGCTTTTCTTGAAACTAATAATCTATTACCGATTATTATTTCATCAACTTTAACTGAGCAGCAAGAAGATCAATTAATAAGAATGTTAAGAAAGCATAAGAAAGCTTTTGGATGGACAGTTGCCGATATTCGAGGTATTAGCCCTGAGATTTGTGTTCATAAGATAATTCTAAAAGAAGATGCTAAACCTTGTATTCAACCGCAACGCCGCCTCAACCCGAATTTACAGTTAATCGTTAAGAAAGAGGTGATTAAGCTATTAGAAATGGGAATAATCTTTCCTATATCAGATAGTGAATGGGTAAGTCCAACTCAAGTTGTACCAAAGAAAGGAGGTTTCACAGTGAAAGAGAATGATAAGAATGAATGGATTCCAACAAGAGAAATTACAGGTTATCGAATGTGCATTGATTTTAGAAAACTAAATGATCATACTAAGAAAGATCATCATCCGCTTCCATTCATAGTTCAAATGTTGGAACGTTTAAGTGGTCATAAGTATTACTGTTTCTTAGATGGTTATTCAGGTTATTTACAGATTTTCATTGCATCAGGAGATAGGGAAAAGACTACTTTCACTTGTCCTTATGGAACTTTTGCTTATAAAAGAATGCCGTTTGGTTTATGTAATGCTCCTGCTACGTTTCAAAGATGTATGATGTCTATATTTTCTGATATGGTTGAGAAATTCTTAGAAATTTTTATGGACGACTTTAGTGTTTATGGAGATTCTTTTGGTAAATGTTTGTCGCACTTAGAAAGAGTTTTACAACGTTGTGAGGATACCAATTTAGTTCTAAACTGGGAAAAATGTCATTTAATGGTATCAGAAGGAATTGTTCTAGGTCATAGAATCTCTGAAATAGGAATTGAAGTTGATAAAGCTAAAGTCGAGGTGATTGAAAAATTACCACCACCAGTTAATCTAAGGACTCTAAGAGGATTTCTTGGACATGCAGGATTTTATAGGAGATTTATTGCAGATTTTTCAAAGATAGCAAAGCCTCTAAGTCATTTACTTGAAAAAGAAGTACCTTTTAACTTTGATAGTAAATGTATGGAAGCATTTAAGACCTTAAAAGCGAAGTTGATTACTGCACCATTATTGGTAGCACCAGACTGGGATTTGCCTTTTGAGATTATGTGTGATGCTAGCGATTTAGCTGTAGGAGCTGTTTTAGGTCAAAGGTATAACAAAATTCTCAAAGCTATTTACTATGCATCCCACACATTAAACGCAGCTCAACTTAATTATGCAACTATAGAAAAAGAACTGTTGGCTGTAATTTTTGCCTTAGATAAGTTTAGATCATATATTGTTGGTTCTAAGGTAATAATCTACACAGACCATTCAGCTCTGAAGTATTTACTGAGTAAGAAGGATGCGAAACCACGTCTTCTTAGATGGATTCTCCTACTTCAAGAATTTGATATTGAAATTAAAGATAAAAAAGGAAGTGAGAATGTAGTAGCAGATCATCTAAGTAGAATGGAGACTGAGGAAGAGATAGGAATGAAATTAAAGATTCATTTCCTGATGAACAACTATTTAGAATAGATACTCCTTCAACCATGCAGTTATTAAAAAATAGAATTCCTTCTAAGGAAATCTCACCTTGGTTTGGAGATATCATTAATTACTTAACCTGTGATTATATTCCGTCTCATTGGACTTGGCAACAGAAAAAGAAGTTCTTTTATGACTTAAAATTTTATTACTGGGAGGAACCAGACCTTTTCCGTAAATGTTCGGATGGGATAATCAGAAAATGTGTGCCTGATAATGAAATTTTAAGTATTTTATCGTTTTGTCATGATCGTGAGGCGGGAGGTCATCATGGAGGATGGAAAACTGCTTTTAAAGTTTTACAATGTGGTTTTTATTGGCCTACACTATATAAAGATGCTTATAAGTATGTTAAATCTTGTGAATCTTGTCAAAAATGGGGAAATGTATCTAAAAAACATGAAATGCCTATGCAACCTATTTTAGAATGTGAGTTATTTGATGTTTGGGGTATAGATTTCATGGGACCTTTTTCCTATATCGTTTGGAAAAAGATTTATTCTTGTAATGGTAGATTATGTTTCAAAATGGGTAGAAGCTGAAGCTCTTCCCACTAATGATACCAAGGTTGTCATACGATTCCTTAAAAAGAACATATTCACTAGATATGGCATTCCGAGGGCGATCATTAGCGATAGAGGTTCACACTTTTGTAATAGACCATTTACTAAGTTAGTTGAGAAATATGGTATAACGCATAAGTTGGGAACACCCTATCATCCGCAAACTAGTGGACAGGTAGAGGTGTCGAATAGAGAGATCAGAAGAATCGTAGAAAAAACAGTTGATTCAAATCGTAAAAACTGGGCAATTAAATTAGATGATGCATTATGGGCGTACAGAACGGCTTTCAAAACACCAATTGGTTGTTCTCCTATAAGCTAGTCTTTGGTAAGTCATGTCATCTCCCAGTTGAGTTAGAACACCGAGCCTTCTGGGCTATTAGATTTCTTAATTTCGATCCTAAGGTTGTCGGTGATCATAGATTGCTTCAATTGACAGAACTAGATGAATTTCATCTCGATTCTTATTAAAACGCTCGAATCTACAAGGAACGCACGAAATCTTTCCATGATAAGAGAATCTTTAAGCGTGAGTTCCATGTAGGTGATCGAGTGCTTTTGTACAATTCACGTTTAAAGTTGTTTCCAGGTAAGCTTAAATCAAGATGGACAGGTCCATTTAAAGTAACACGGGTTTATAAAACTGGAGCTGTTGGACTAACTGATGGAAATACAACTTTTATAGCCAATGGCCACAGAGTAAAATTATTTGTGGAGGGAGAAGGAATCACACTGAAAGAAGAAATAATGCTACTGATTGATCCCCCGACAAATTGAAAAAGCAGAGGAAAAATGAAAAACTGAAAAGCAGAGAAACTGGAATCAGCCGAATACCAGGTGCTATCTATCTTTACTCTACTTTTCTGTAATCTTAATTATGTTTAAACTCTTTTCGTCTTTTACCGGATAGACGTAAAAGAACTGGAAGTCTTTTTTAGATAGAATAGGAGTTTTTATTTTACTTTTGAAATTAGGCCTTGATAAGGATGTCGCGTTTTCTATAGAAGCTTTAGTTTTTGAACAAAACAAGAAATTGTTGAGAGAGATTAGATTGAGAGAAGTTTGTAATGGAACATCAAGAAGTGCGATAAAAAGAAGGGCAAAGTTTCTAATGCGATGCAGAATCTGTGGAAAAAGTGAACATGTTAGACGCTGTGGGAAAAACACAACCAAATCCCAGGATGAGTGTTTGAATATTGTTAGGAAGGGAACGATTAGGTGGTTATCCGAAAATCCCGAAGGAATTCCGAGAGATAATTCAAATGCTTCGTTTTTAGGAGTTAGGTTGATTGAGCGTTATATCAGAACCTTGGAAGATTTAGAAATCAAAGAGTCAGGAACCCCTTAAGTTTCGAGTCTTTTATTTTATTTTATAAAATTTTCGCATAACTTCTGAGAATTTTATAAAATTAGATCTTTATGAAAATTTGAGGAGTTTTATAAAAGTTTTATAAAAGTTGTTTTTTAGTTTTAATTTAAACGTTTTATAAGAGTTGATATAAATTTATTAAACTTTTATAAGCTTTTTATTAAAGTGTTATAAAGATTTTATTAAATTTTTAGAAATTGTTATAAAATTATAAAAGTTCCTTCAAATTTTATTTTTAGTAAGTTTTAAAATTTATTTTTAAAGTTTTAATTAAGTTTTATTAGGATTTGTATAAGTTTTATTCAAAAATCATAAAAAGTAAAAAAAATCGAAAAAATGAAAATTTTGGGCACGGACCGATCCGGCCTTAACCCGGACCGGTCTGGGGTCTAAAAACATAAAAAAAGGACGGGGACCCTTCTTTTCTTCTTCTTCTTCCCTAATTTTTTTTTACAGCCGCAAAACACCAAACCCCACCATTACGAAATTTTTTCACTTTTCTTCAACAAAAATTCATATCACACTACACCATTACTTAATTTCTTCTCATTATCATCTCCTCTCTTCAACACAAATTGAAAAATTCAAAAAGGGTCAAAAACAAGCTCCATTTCATTCCGTCGACTTTTGAACTTTTCCGGCCTACTTTTCAACGTTTTCTACATATTTAAGGTATAATTTAGTTTATTTAGTTGTCAATTTCGTATTTTTCATAATTTTTTAGATTAATTTTAACTGTTTTGATTTTTGAGTGTGTTGTGACATTTTCAATTTTTTTGCTGTTTTTGTTGTTGTTTTTGTTGTTGATTGGCATTACCAATATCGTAGAATGGCTGAGTCGAGTACTAGAGTCTCTAAAAAGAGAAAATCAAAAATTCCTATATCAACTCCTGTCGTAGGCACAGTAATTTTATCATCCGAGGAAGAAGCCGTAAGCTTTGAAAAAACCGCATCACCTGAGGCTAAGAAAGCGTATAAGAAAATTTATAGTAAGTGTGATGTTCTGGTTGAAAAAGGATTAGACTTGGATGACTTAGGTGATGAAGTTAAAAATATCTTTAGAAAGCGTCAGTGGTTAGATTTAGCAGCCAGAAGGGAAGGGGAGATTAACACGACTATAGTAGCTGAGTTTTATTCGGTTTTATCTACATTGTCAGAAGAACAGCTTACTCAGTCGGAAACTGTACCCTTACGAACCAGAAATATTCCTTTTAACCCTGCCGTCATTAATGCAATTTTAGGAGTTGAGGTTTTTCCTGATGAGGAGGATTACATGGTAGTTTATAATTTAGATGATCCTGCTAGTTTTGAGCAGACTGCCCTGAGAGCCCAGACTGTTTTTGACCCGACCGCTGTGTGGGTTGAAAATCGGTTTAATTACGGGAACTGTTTTAGAGGTTTGAGGGCAATTAAAAGATTTATTAGCCATAATCTCTATCCTTCTAGTAAACATACTGCTTTTGGAAAGGAAGATGTTTGTATCGCTTGGGCAATGGTAAATGATGTTAGAGTAGATGTTGGAAAGGTCATGTTTAAAAGAATTTTTGAGAGTATTGTCATCGCCAGACCAGGGAGTCATCTATACTTCCCTTGTTTTATCTCTGATTTATGTCGTAGGTTGGGAGTACCATTCCTGCCTAATGACAAGTTATCTCTGGCTGATGGAAATCTGATTGGACCTAGTTTGACTAGTCTTCCGGATGGTAGTATTAGCTCTTTGCTTAGAAGACGTCAAACTCAGCCAGCTCCACCAGTTTTTACATCTTCTTCTTTTCCATCTTTTCTAGTCAGCCTCAACAAACTCCTTTCTCCAACACTATCACATATGACATGTTTCAATCTTTAGTGACAGATGTTGCACGTGGTCAAGCCAATGTGGCTTTATTCGCTGAGAGTACTAGGCAGTGGTGTGATGATATTCGTAGAGGTTTAAGAAGGAACGAGCAGTTGCTTCGTAACCCTACTTTTGATGATCCTGCCTATCCACCTTGTCAGTCTGATTCTTATACCTTACCACAGTGGGAAACACCAGTTCCACCACCTTCGAGCTTTCATCCATCGTCATATCCTTCTGGAAGCCAATCTAGTGGTACAGGTGTATTTTCAGGTGTTCAGAGACCAGCGATGTCGAGTTGGGGAGGATTCACTGAGTTTGCACATGTCACGACTGGCATGAGTTCGATGGGTCTTGATAGTTCAGTCAGGACCACGACTACAGTTCAGCCATCAACTTCTCAGTCGTTTCCGAGTTCGAGTTTTCAAGTTGATCCTGAGGAAGACTACGATGAAGATTGAATTTAATAATTTTGATTAAACATTTTTATTGCACTTTTTATTCGACATTTGTCATTTAGATATTGGTTGGTTTTCATTTTTCGTTTAGTTTTACAATTGTTTTTATAACAATTTGGTTTGCATTTTAAATCGGTTTCATTTTTATAAAAATTATAAAAAGCCCAAAAATAATTTTTGTATTATTATTACGTCGTTTTTCAAAAATATAATGTGTCGTTTTATCCGTTCGTAACAAAATCAATTAACCACTATGAAGTTGCTTCGAGGAAATAACCAAAACTTCACACGTGAAGTAAAAAAACAAAACACAAGTTGTCTTTTACCTCTGTCCCCTCAGTAAAAGTAGGATGAGGCCGGACCGAGCCGGCATTTTCCCGGACCGGGCCGTGAAGAACAGAAGGCTGAGTCATTCTTGAGTCCGTCTAATGCACACACGTAAGTTTTTTACTATCTATTTAAGGAAGTAGAAAGAGGAGCAACAAATGCTCATATCTTTACCATCTTCAATTTTCCTTCTTTTATTTTATAGTAAATTTTAAAAATGTCGAACCACTCTTCACCGTCGGTTAATTCTTACGAGCCTCATACACCGGATCATCCGGAATCGCAAGCTTCTAACGAGAGTATAATTTTACACCATAGATTTGCAAATTCTCCAATCCTATTGGAGAAAGGTTTAAATTTAGATAAGCTTGATCAATGGGGAAAAACTATGATCCGTAGTTGTGGCTGGAAGAAATTTGTAAGTACACCACGAGGGCGAGTTAATATTACGGTTGTAAGGGAATTTTACTCGGCCCTACTTTCAACGTTCGCGATAGAGTCTACACAAATCATTATGGTAAGAGGAGTGGCTGTTCCCTTCTCTTCATCTATTATAAATCAAATTTTTGAAATACCACCAGTTACGATGCAGCACTTTGAAATAAAATAGGGACTAGACAATGCATACAATCATTTGAATAAAGTACACGAGTCTTTCCAATGTCTGTTCCCGCTTTTTGATACAAATCACGACATGTCAACACGAGCTTTACTTCCACATCTAAAGGCGTGGAAGCATTTTATAAATTCTCGAGTTTATCCCACATGGGATTTTGCTAGCCTTTCTGAAGAAGAAATGCTTCTGCTCTATGCGTTGGCATTTGGTGAATTTGTTGACTGGGGTATATTGATTCAGAGAAATGTGTCAGACTTTGCAATAGCCAGAGGTAGTAGGGGGAAACCTATGCCTAATTTATGGATGATATCACGTTTGTGTACTCTTCTGAATGGAGTAGAAGAGCTGGAGACGGATGAAATTTTTCCGTCTAGAGATAGTCGGTTTGGTTTGCTACCGGTTGATACACCGGGTTGTTCGTCTACCATCTAGAGAGTTGTTTGTTAGTGATATTTAAATTTGAATAAGTTAAATTAAGTTAAGTTTGAAGTTTCTTTAGTTAAGTTTAAGTTTTTCTTTTAAGTTTGTAATAATGTATCTTGTTTAATATATATGTCTTAGTTTTTTAAGTTTGTTTTAATTAGTATACGCTAAAATAAAATCAGAAAAATAACGTTAATAGATAATTTTAATTTTATTTTCGAACCTACTTTTTTACTACTTATTGAACATCGGGACGATGCCACTTCGTAAGTGGGGAGTAGAGTTAGGTTAGAAAATTCATTAAAATTTTCGAAAAATAGTCAAAAATAATAATTATATTATATGTCTAATTTAGATTTTAATAAGATTTTAAGTTTATATAATTGAGTAATTAATATTAGATATTGTTTTTATAAAATTATATAAGTATGTTGATATTTATAAGTAAAATTTTTAGAATCATTTTCAATATGAATTATGAGTTTGGAATTGGACTAAGTTTGTTGATTTTTGGCACCACAAAAAAAAAAAAATTATAACTATAGCCAAGTAACCTACCTCAAAAAATTATAACTATAGCCAAATAACCTACCTCAGCCTTGATTAGAGTGATCAAGACCTCACTCGAAATTGTCAATTGTGATTAAATAACCGAGCTTTAGCTAATTTTGGTCTACATTTCCTTGAAATACCGCAAGTTTGTACGTACTTATAAAAAGAGATGGAGACATAAAAACTAAGTTTTGGTATATGCTGAGATTGGAAAGATTAGATAAGTAGTAGTATATTCGATCTTACCTCATGACACTTGCAACATAGTCGATTTTGGTAATAAGTTCGGATATATTAATATTCTAAATTGAGAACGAAGCACCATATTTACACAGAATTAATCAAATATCAGGTATCTTCCTTATCTGTGATTAACAACTTAAAAATAAAAAGAACAAATCGGTTGTAGCTACCAATGATTGGAGTGAGTAGGGTATTATCACGAAATGTCCTATATCACTATGAGGTAATTAAGCTCCCGATTGCCTAATGATAGTAGTCCAGCTAGGGTATTATCTCGAAATGTCCTAATGCTGGGAATGAAGGCATAAGATAAAATGAAAAAGAAAAAGTTGAATCATAAGATCTCAGGAATTATTACAAGTTTAAGGAAACCGGACTTGTAATTTTCGATCGAAAGAGTAATACTCCGATCAATCTTGATGAAGCAATGCCTATAAGTTTGATTTTCTACACACACTCACGCTTTTAGTTCTTAATCTTGAAAAAAAAAAAAAAAAAAGAGATGTGTTATTAATCGATGATTATTTTTGATCAAGAATATAAAGATGTAGGTACGTACGACTTGCCTCTTTCTCTTTTTGATTTCCCTTTTTTCCGATTAACCAACATCTTGAACTTTATAAGCCATTTTTGTCGACTACTTTACCGAAGTTTCCGATTCCAGAATTTCATAATAGTTGCGATTAAAAATAATTCTAATATTTTATTTATACTTATTAAGTATTACATATATAATTTTATCTAAATAATATTTAATGTTTAAGTTATTTCAGTTATATACTCTTTCTGTCTTCTTAGATTTTAAATTAAGATAGATAATATATTTATAATATTGACAATATAAATTATAATCTGAAAAATTATACTATCTTTTATTACCGCTTATTTTTGCTCGAGGACGATCAAAAGCTAAGTGGGGAGTAATTTGATGTATTATTTTTATATGATTAAATATACGTTATATTATTATGTTTTATCAACGAATTCTATATAAAATATATGAAATTATGATATAAATGATATAAAATGTTAATCTTTATAATTTAGAGTAGTTAGTAGTAATAATAGTAAAAAGTTGTAATTTTGTACCGATTTTAGTAAATCGGAGTGTCGTGTCAGATTTACGTGGGTATTTGTGGTATTTTATTGCAGATTTATAAACCGAGACCCCGAGAATCGACATATTGAAGTTTAACCATATCTCTGGAATGATTTAGAGAGTGCCACGAGCTTAAATGGTCAATTGAATAGCTTAAGTGGACAAGTGGCCAACCAATCTGGATAAGTAATAATTGAGAAATGTCTTCGACAAACGAATGGCTCATCAAAACAACATTTTCAGAGAAAGTGTTCTTCACGAAAGTTGTAGATTTTTCTGAGAGCTTTCCAATGCAATTTAAATTATGAAGATTGGAGGTCTACAACTTAAACAGTGATCAAGTGGCTAATCGATTTGGATTAAGAAAAATCCCGTAAAAGCTTCGGGAGAACACGAGGTTATCAAGAAGGCGTTATCTGAAGAAGAGTCCTTCATAAAAGTTGTAGAGTTTCTTGAGACCTTAATTTTGGCATTTCGTTTGCAATTTTTGGAGATCCAGAACTCGAGATATGAATTTTATAAGTTATATATAATTATATATAATTATATATAATCTACGCACATGCTGAAGAGATCAAGTTAGTGGGAGTAATCATTAGTCCGGACCGAGCCGGCCTAATACCGGACCGGGCCGGCCTTTGCCACTTTGCCTATATATAGAAGCTCATCACAGATCGATCGAAGGGGTACCAAATATATATATACATCCTATATATATATATATATATCTCCTCTCTCTTTTCTTTTTAATTTTAGTAGTAGTTGTAAATAAGGCCTTACGCCGTAATAATGTAGTTTTAGTATCGTTATAATGCTCGGGAAAATCTCGGAAGTCGGTTTTGCTATAGAAGTTGTAATGTCCGGAAAATACGATTTCTGAATCAACTGCCGTATTCGGGTAACTTTTCTTAAGTATTTATGTTTGTTTTTATATTTTTCGTTGTTATAATGTTTTTAGGCTAAATATAATACTGGCCAAAACTATGTAATCGGATTTATTTCGATCTTTTCGTTAAAGAAATGTTGTTAAGTTAAAATGACTAAAATTGAGTTAATTGAATCTTTTTCTATTTTGATCGTATTCGTATTGACATATTTAATAGATCTGAGGAATTCATAATCTAATTATGAATTGACGCCTCGTAGTCAGGATATGAGATAAAAGATAGAAAAACCGGAGGGTAAAATTGGCCGTGTGAATAACGTGATAACGGAATCCGATTTCCTACCCGGGGGTAAATTTGTTTTGGGAGAAATGAATTTTATTATAATTTGTACTCGAGATCGTAATAATGTTAAATCATCAGTTTAATTGAAACTTAAACCGGAAAGTTGAATCGTCCGGCTTTGACAACCGGAGCCTTTAAAGTAAAATTGACCGTTTGACGAACGGAATGACTCCTTTTTATCTAAAGGTAGATTTGTACTTGGGACCTGTTCAGAAAAACCGTAACAGTTGTGGACCTTGGACTAATGCAATGGACATATGACAATTTCATACGCTCGTGTGAGGAGAAATTGTTTACCTCAGGAGTGCACCGTTTCATTTACTCAATTGGACCTAAAATAAAAGGAGAGATCGAACACATTTCATTTAATCGAAAAGATCGTATAAACCAATTATATAAGTTTTGATCAGTTCTCTAAAATTATCTGTTTAGTATATTGGTACCTATATATTTAACTAATTGTCCATTTTTTGTTGATATTTGAAACTGTACATAAAATGTCAGAAGACAAAAACCATCTGAAAAGTTTAACTTAGAGGCATGAAGCATTTTTTTCCATCTTAACATTGACATATGCTGGAGTTTATATTCAACACTGAGGACTAGAATCTAATCCTGAGAACAATATCGTACACACCAATTCGCACAAATCAAACAACAAAGATGGAACAATCATACAGAGATGGCAGGCAGCCCACGGGCAAGAACGACATCTCACCAATAACCAGGCAACTTGCACAAATCAAACATCAAAGATAGAACAATCATACAGAGATGGCAGGCAGCCCACAGGCAAGAACGACATTTCACCAATAAGCGGGCAACGGGAGATTCATTGGGGAGAAAACCTCTATTGCACTACAGAGAGCATTATGTCAAATATGTGCCGTCTGTATAAAAAACATGTCACCAATCGAACCATCTGGTGCAATAGACACTCTTTCATGCAACTAATATAATATACAAGTGAATAAAAGCATCAGCTATCAAATGACTGAACGCTACAATGGCATTGATCAAGATATCTCTGGCGGAGCCCAATTACCAGCTTTGAAGACACCATAGAAACTGGATTTCTTTGAAACAACGTAAAAAACTGCACATCGTAGATAGGAAAAAGAGAAAATAAAAAATAAAAAATATTCTATCAAAAAAAGAAGATAACGAAATATGATTGATATCGACATCTCTTAATCATATGATAAGATTCTTGAAGACATTTACAAACCTGGGATCCCAGAAATCACATGATTAGGTTCTTTCAGTACATCGTAAAGTCGTCTCCTTTCATTAACTTTTACCCACCTTGATCTACTGCCTGAGTTAACATCAAGTACATGCTGTCAATATTCACTAAATGACTTGAATAATAACAACATTAATGGCACGTTTGTTTCCCAGTAATGGAATGGAAGAGAATGGAATAAACTCATTCCATTTGTGCGTTTGGAACGTGAAAGAATGGAATGAAACATACTCCATAATAGGCAACACACCAAGTGATAGGTAGGGTGGGGTCGGTTATGGTGCGGAAGGGGTAGGGCTGTAGGTGGGGTGGGGGTGGATAGCCTTACCCTACCACACTTTACCCTACCACCTTACCCCACCACCCCACAATGCCCACCCACTCTACCCTACTTCCCCCACCATTTCTTACCTACCACCCAAGCACCCACCCACCCTACCCATCACCTTACCTTTCTACCAGCCCGACCTTGCTACACCACCCAACCTACCATGTCTTACCCCACTTTACCCTACCACCATACCATAACCTACCTCATCCACTGTACCACACCCAACACCACCCATCTAGCCCTACCCAACCTACTCCTCACACGACCCCACCCCATCACATATCACCCCACATTACCCTAACATACCCTTCCCTACCCAACACCAACTGCACCCTACCTCTCCACCTACCCATCATACCTTTACCCTTTCTTCATCACCCACCCTACTTACATTACCTAACCTGACCCTACCCAACTTATCCCACCCTACCGTATACTACCGTATACCCTAACCATACCTAACGATACCCTACCCCTATATATACCCTACCACACACACACTACCTCACCCCACCCCACAACACCATGCACCCTACCTCACCTCACTCTTACCTACCACCCCGTGTTTTATCGATTTTCATTTCATTCCATCCTATTCCATCCATTTTCGGAGGTAATGAAAATGGACTTTTTTCATTCCATTCGATTACCTTATAATCATAACCAAACATTGGAATGGATTAAAAAAGCATTTCATTCCATTCCATTCCAGCAAAACAAACAGGCCATAAAATTACATCTCATGTCAGCATATCTTGCAGACAGGGTGAGACTTTGAAATGAGGAAACATGAAGAGGAATGTTAGTTGGACATGATTGACATGCAATGATTTAGGCACAAATATTTTAGTCATCACTACAGACACGTTATAGAAGGGATCCTTGATCCAGCAGTAAAACCACCAATGTGTGACCTGAGGTCCCATGTTTGAGCTTCAGACACAGTAGCCTAAATATCCAAAATAAGTTTTGCATACAGTAGGTTTAACTAAATGGTCTGGTCCTTTCCCGATCCTGATCCCGATCCCATATAGGAACGATGCATCTGACTGCCTTTTGGAGAGTTTACTAGACACCTATGGGGACTGGGTAAATTAGTTTGTTCAAAAAGATCAAGGCAGCTGCTGAGATCAGTCTCTTTAACATGCAAGACAGTAGTAGAGTTAACAACAGTAATCGTTAGTGAACTGTAGTGTTAAAGTGTTTGCAGAGAAGCCAGCTACCTGCAATACTGTTATGTTTCGATTTATCAGCATCAATTTCGTCGGTGCTCAAGTTTTCCAAATTAGAAGCCTCAGTCCCCTGCAAGAGATGATGCAAAAGCTCTTTCTTTGACAAGCAAACTCCAGAAGACGCCTGTTCAAGAAAAAAGAAAAAGACGTAAAATGGGAAAAGTGTACCTCATAGAGGGGAAGTTAATATGTTGTTTTTCGGGGCTAACATCTGTGGAAACATAAATGCAGTGGGAAAACGAAAAGAGAAGAAACGAAAAAACACAACTACGAAAGATACAGCATCTTTAGAGCCACAGATTGGCACCTAGCATAGCTCACTCAAAATCTTGCCATACAAAAGATCCTCATCGCTTTGCTCTTATTTCTTACATGCCTGATAGCAGCCCATTAAAACAATCTTTCTAAAGAGTTTAACCACCAACCTTTTTCTTAATCGTACTAACTAAACAATAGGAACCCAAAGCATGAGATACAGAAGTTCAATTAACCACAGTAAAATCTCCACAGCTGATAATAGGTCATAAGCGCAAAAGAACAGTCACTAAATAAAAAAGCTTCTAAATTTAAATATTTTAAGCTGTCAAAACATAATGTGCCCCATGTAAGTCATCCATCTTACCAAATAAGCCCCATTATACTTCACGAAAAACCTCCCTAGTCCCTACTACCTTCATCCCTAAATAATAGTCAATTTTTGGGGTTCCACACGAATTAAGAAAGTGGATGAATGCCGTAAATTTTAGATCATATAGTCTAAAAAACCCTAAGACAATCATTAATGCAATGGTTGTAAATTTTGAAAAGTTGTTAGATGTATAATACATTAGGGGTAGTAAGAGAAAAAAGGTATTTGGTGCTTTCCTGGAATTATAGAGTAACTAATATTAAGGGACAAATTAGTCTTGGATAAAATGACTATTACTCAGGGACGGAGGTAGTACTAAAAATTATGTGAAGATCGGATGATAGCCATTCCAGCTGCTTGGAGGCTGATTATAGTCATACAAAAATAAGGCTTTACTATTCTCTCACTTCTTTCTAGCACTTAGACGATTGCTCGTTGTAACAATCACAAATTCTTTTTGCGAATGAACACTAATCTATGCAGACATAGATAAAGACATACCTCGTAGTACAATTCCAAGGCATCACGGGTGTATTCATGTTTACTATCCCAAGTCAAAGGAGGAGAACTATCAGAAAACATGTGTAGAAGCTAAGGATCACAAAACAACATGGATAAATCAAACAACATGATACTCCAATTATAGCTTGTACTAAATATTTCAAAGCAAAATTCAGCTGATATAGAGAAAGGATATTATGTCAAGATGCAGAGAGAACATGTCGGTCTCGCAGAAGTCCTCAATAATGTCACTGGACATAACCTCTGGATACAGAAGCAGCACAGGCCAGTGAATGATATTATCTTTATCCAAAAAGGGCTTTTTCAACCCAATTAGTTCTGCATACATTGGCTTCCCAATTCTCAACTTTCTATCCTCAAAGGCAGATACAAGTTCCTAAGATACAAAAAAAAAAAAAAAGGGAACTAAAGTTCAGAAGTCCGCCTATTTATCAATTCATATATTGTTCATAACATCATGAAGGAAAAAAGTTTTTGACCTTTGCATCTGCTAAAGCTTTGGAAATTTGAGCCTCGCGTTTTTCGATCTCTGACTTCTGGTTATCGATTTGTGTAGCTAGCTTCTTCAGCTCCATATTATCTGGAGACACTTCAAGGCCGTTTACACAATACGACTGGGCCTCAGCCAACAAACTCAAAGACACTGATGCTTTAGCTGCTCTGTAAAATGCCTTTAGAAACACAAATACTTATTAACGTTCCGATATCAATACCAACAAATTGAAATTGAAATTGAAACAGGCAGGCAGGCAAATATGAATATACAGCACCAAAAACATGTAGACAACCACCTTGGCATTAGTTGGGCAAAATTTGATGGCCTCCTCTGCATCCTGAAGGGCTCGCCTATAATTACCCAAAAGCAAATTCACTTGAGCTCTGTTAGAATAGAGAATGGACTGCTCTGCATCAGATAAAGCCTTTTGATTTATGGCCCTGGTGTAACAATCAATAGCATCTGAATAGTGCTTTTTCCCCATCTTCACATACTCATTACCCTTTTCCTGCAAAACACAAGTGAATACAATAAAAACTCCCCATTTTTTCCAATTTCTGATGCAGTTATTAATCCCTTCGACTTTAACACACTGATAAAGGCGTCACAAATAAACATGTTTTTAACAACTGAAATTAATGCAAAAGAACAAGAAAACAAGGAGGAAAAAAAATCATGTGCTGGGATTTCATTACAAAGATTGTATTTTTTTTTTCATGAATCAAGGGACGGCTTAATTATTTAAGTTTAGTTGTAGCATTGACAAACCAAGAACCTTGAGTTCAAGAGCTGCTGATTGCTTAAGGGCCGAGATGGCTTCAAGGTCTGCAGCTTCGGCATCTGTTTTGGGTTCTGCACCCGGCTCCATCCACAGCGCCATCTCACTGTATAGAATGATTGATTCTTTCTTTCTACTTGTTTTTCACGGTGGAAGACGAAAGGGCACGGCTTATAATTTGTAATCGTCAAATGTCACCGTAAAGTCTAGCGGCCAGGCTAACAAATGTGACTAAACGATACTTGCTCGACAGTGGAGAATGGAGATGTCTGCGGCTCATGGTAACGCCAGGGCTACTTTATTAATGCCAAGGCTCTTTTTCAAAAAAATTCACCTGTCTCCTTAGAGATAAAAATTAAATCAAAACCAAAAAGCAATATGAATCAAATCAATTGACCGGATCAAATTGAATCAAACCAAAAAGCATAAAACCGAAGGTATTCAATTGGTTTTCATATAACTTAAAACCAATATCACAATGGATTTCATCATAGGATTAACACGCATTAAGAGTGGTCATTATATGATATGAGTAATTGTGGATAGACTCACAAAATCTGCTCATTTCTTGCAAACAAAGGTTGACATTACATTGAAGAAGTTGACTACACTTTATTTGGATAATATTGTGAGACTTCATGTTGTGTCTGTATTTATTGTATCCGACAAAAATAGTAGATTCATCAGTCATTTTTGGAATGTGTTACAAAAAGGTTTTGGGAACTAAGTTGGAGATGAGTACCGCATTCACCCGCAAAAGGACGGACAATCTGAGAGGACAATTCAAACCTTCGAGGACATGCTAAGAGCTTGTGTTTTAGAGTTAGGCAGTTTATGGAATGATTTTCTACATGTAGCTGAGTTTGCGTACAATAACAGTTATCATGCAAGTTTGGAATGCCGTCGTTTGAAGCTTTGTATGGTGGAAGTGTTAGGTGTAGTGCCCGATAGACAATTTATGTAATTGTTTTTATTTAATAAATGATAGATTTTATTTCATCTTATTATTTGCTTTGTGCTTATATTTAATACACTGCTGAAAACCCCAACTCGTATCATATGTAGCCATATAACTTAGTGTGTGTCACACATGAGGATTAAGTTTATGGTGATGCACTTGAACTATTAGTCTGTGGTGAACTTAATCAAAGAATGGGGTCTATTGATTAAACCACCATTAATGCGTCCAGAACACTTTATGGTGTGACCGTCTTATCCGGACCGTCGACATTGGTTATCTAAGTGGGCCATTTATATATGATGTAGTCATATAGGACTGGACCGATTTAACATGAGTTTCTCATATAATTCCGTGATTGAGAAATCTTATTAAATCATAAGATGATCATATATGGATTAACCTTAATCTTGATGTGATTGCATACTCCTGCTGGTTTCGGGATAGGGTTTGATGTGTTCATTAAGGATCGCTAAGAGGCGCGGTCAGAATCACTTTCACGTTGGCACTATTCTGGAATGGATGAGAAGTGTGTGTCTCACAGATATGGAATCCATTCCTTCCTGCGGAAAGTAGAAAGACAATCATCTTATTTGTTAATCCTAGAAACCGATCGATCGGCCGAGTTCGTATTGGTTATGAACTAATTGATCACTAGAGGGTTAATGGTAAATAAGGATAAGATGTATTGAGGAAGGTTTACGGAAATAATCCTACTTCATTACGGATAGTCTATGGAGGGTTAGTTTATATGAAATGATTATATCAATGGACACTTATCGACTCGACTCGACGTTTTGAGAATAAGTTATATCTATAATCGATAGAGTTCAGTTTAGGATTTATGGTGGCGTAATTCCGGAATTAATAAGTTAAGTGGAAATATTATGTTCGATGAATATTTTATTTAATTTATTGTAGCTACTGGTTATAGGTCCATGGTCCCCGGGTTGGCTCCTAACACGCGAGTGTTTTCTCGTTTTATGGAACTTCGAGAATAAATTAAATAGTTGGTCTATTTAATGAATATGCAATATTATTTATTTAGTAAATAATATGTAAAATAGAAAAGACATTTTCTATTAAATTCAATGACATTATAATGGCGCCACATTTGAGGATAAATTGGGAGAAGAAATTTTCCTAGATTATCTTATTTGTATAATTAATTAATTATCTATTTGTTGGATAATTAATGGAAAATTAAGAGATTGATTTTTTTGGGAATTATCTCTTATTTTTGTAGCAAAAATATCTTTTCCTTATGGGAATATGTTTTTGTGGTGTGAAAAGGATAACTCTCTTGACTAGTTATTTTCCTATATAAAGAGAGTTCCTCCTAGCACAATATACAACACTTTGCGCCACTTATCAAATAAAGGAAGAAAAATTAGTTTCTTGTTATAGTCATTGAGAGAAGAAAAACCTAGGGTTTTTCTTGCAAGCATATTCAAGGAGGTTCTACGGCGAGGATCGACATCCACCGGTCATCGCTTGGAGATACAATCCGGAAGATTACGGCATCTCCCTTTGGTCGAATATCTATTCCTCTCCGATAAGGTAAATCTACAACCTTCTCGTAGGATTAATTAGTCATGTTTCATATCGTAAATAGCATAAGCTTCCATTGTGTGAAAATCGAGTGTCTCGATCGGTGCTATTACTTCTAGCATGTGGTATCGGAGCGAGGTTAAACTTTTACGATATCGAAAGCATAATTAATTAAATTATGAGTGGAATTGCATATAAGATTGCATCTTTTATTTTATTGTGATTATAAGATGTGGTTCACGAGATGGATTGTGGTTGATACTTGTTTACCATTAGATCTATCGTAAACTCATATATTTAGTATTATACGAGTGTAGGAAATATGTAATTTATTTTTGTAATTTATTTTTACTATTTAAATTTCATAGTAGTAGTATTTTTTACTTCGGATCCGTCTCAATGGAAAGAAGACGAGGCACTACATCAACAAGGCATTCATGCGCTGAAAAAAAAATAAAAAATTAAAAAAAAAAGGGACGTCGGCTGAAGTACAAGGAAAAAGCATCAAATTTTTCTCTTTTTCAAGATGGAAGTTGCTGCATACGTATTTTTTTTAATTTTTGCTTTTCCCAGTTTGAATAGGTTACATACAGGGTACCAACGATCAATCTTAGTGGTTTATTTTTACGCATTTATTTTCATGTTTGATAATTTATGTAAAATAACCATGCCATGACATGCATCATATTCATGAATTCCAATCCTAGCATATGCATACATGTAGATAATTAATATTGACATTAATTAGACATGTATGAACACGTAATTAATTTAGATTAATTTAGGTAGTTGATTAAATTAATTAAAACGAACGGAATTTTATCGGGATATAAAATTCACTTGATAAACTTAATTTGGGATAATGAATCCTACGGGGTTTAGGTTATGTAGTGTCTACATAAATTTTGAATTTTGATAATCGAAAATTGGAAAATCCGGAAAAGTAGTACACCAATTAAGCAAAAGGTTCAAAAATTCAACATGGCTTCGGCTCGACTCGACTTGTCCGTCCAAGTGCGACGTTAGCGTCGGGGGTCCGCAAGGTCAAGCTATCCGGCGAGCTGAGGCTCAATGGGGCAACCTTAGCCCGATTCATCCATCAGTCGTACAAGAACCAGCTCAATGGTGGTTGCTTTTCTTGATTTATTGTTTTACGATCTATTCGAAAAATTCAACAATCCTAGAACTTTTATCGTTACAATTTAGGATAATAAAATCTTTGTGAATTTTATTTGTGTAGTGTCTACACAAAAAGGAATTTTAATCCATAAAATTGGAGGATCGTGGATATAGTGACACTAGTTAGACGGTATTAGGAACCGATGAACTAGTGGGAGGATTAAACTAAATATTCATGATCTATTGTTTTTGGATTAATTGAAAATTCTAAAATCCTAAAAGAGACTACATGATTTTCAAAATAACGAGTGGGAGCGGGGAAGGTGACAACCGACCCCACGGCCTCTACTGTTGACACAAGCACCGTGAGAGAATGGTGACGCCTCGTGCCGCTTTGATTTCGGCCCCCTTCGGACGGCTTTCACCGCTATCAAAATTCAAGGCTTGGTCTCCGAAAGGATAAGATTTTGAGTACTCATCGGGTCACCGACCTACCCTACGGCGGCATACTCGGGGTCTACTTAAAAATCTAAAACAGTAGTGTCACACTCTAAAGAGAATTTTTCGGAAATATCTTGGTTGAAAAAGGAAGGTAATCAACAATTAAGTAAATGGATGTCCGATTCTTGTTATTTGTTGAGAGAGATTGTCTTAATATAATCGTCACCTCTTTGACCTACCCTACGGCGGCACTGAGGTGTGAGATTAAATCCTTGGAATGGTAGGATAAACCGCATGCATAACATCACGTTTATTATTCCTAAAATCATATTTAGTTGCGGTGTATGATTTGATTTATTTCTGTCATTTTTATTCTACAACATAATGTCTTTTCAAGTAACTAGTCCGCTAAATGAAAAATTGACCGGTAACAACTTTAACAAGTGGAAAAGTAACATGAACGTTGTGCTCATCTTCGAAAACGTTAAGTTTGTCCTGTCTGAGGCTTGTCCGCCGACTCCTCCCATGAACGCTTCGAGAGCTATACACGATGACCATAAGCGATGGGTAGAGGTGGACTATAAGGCTCGTGGCATCTTACTGGCCTCCATGTCAGAGATCATAAGGACCAAGCACAAGAACATAGAGAGTGCGCGAGAAATCATGGACTCTCTTATTTCCATGTTTGGTGCCCCATCTGATCAAGCAAGACATGAGGCCGTCAAGTTGGCCATAAATGCCAAAATGAGGAAAGGTCAGTCGGTAACTGGTCATGTGATGAACATGATTAACTACTTTGCTGATGCTGAGACTCATGACGCTAGTTTTGACGATTCAACTCAAGTGAGTATGATCTTAGAATCACTTACACCTGAGTTCCTCCAGTTCAAGAGTAACTATGTCATGAACAAACTCAAATTTGATCTGACTCAGTTGATTAATGAACTGCAAGTGTTTGAAGCTATCTCCTCCGGAAGAAGCCGAGAAGGGGAAGTAAAGGCCGAGGCTCACGTGGCCGAATCTAAGGCATCGAGCTCTGGAGTCAAGAATAAGCCCAAGGTAAAACAGGCAAAACAGCCAAAACATGAAGAAAATCGTGCAAAGCCAATGAAGAAGAAGGCTAAACAAGCAACTTCCAAGCCCAAGGGGAAATGTTTCCACTGCCATGAGGTAGGACATTGGAGGCGCCATTGTCCAGAATACCTCAAAGAGGCTAAGGAAGGGAAAGGCCTTAACAACAAGAGAAAGGATAAAGCAGGTAATTCTGAATTACTAGTCTTGGAATCCTATATAGTAGCTGAAAATGTATCAACTTGGATACTAGATTCTGGAGCTACTAACCATGTTTGTTCTTCTTTGCAGATCCTTAGTTCGTATCAGGAGCTAGAGGAAGGCACGCTGACAATGAGAGTTGGCAAAAATGCAGTGGTTTCAGCTAGAGCAGTGAGAGTAGTTAGTTTATGTTTTGGCAATAAATTCTTGGTTTTAAACCATGTTTATTTTGTTCCAAATTTCCGTAGAAATTTAATTTCAGTTTCAATGTTGCAAGAACAATCGTATTCTCTTTCTTTTGATAGTAATAAAATTGTCATTTCCAGAAATGGTCGTGATATTTGTTCTGCAATTTTGGAAAACGGATTGTATTTTATTAAACCCATAGCAACTCCACTGCTTAACACTGAAATGTTTAAAGTAGAACATCAGAAATCTGTTAAAAGATAGAAAGTTTCTCACCATGATTAAACATACCTTTGGCATCTAAGACTTGGTCATATTTCCTTGGAAAGAATTAAAAGACTGGCCAAGGGTGGTCCCTTGAGTGAGTTATCAGTTGACACACTCCCAGTCTGTGAATCTTGCCTGGAGGGAAAAATGACTAAACGACCTTTCTCATCAAAGGGAAATAGAACTAAAGAACCTTTGGAATTAGTACATTCAGACTTGTGTGGTCCGATGAATGTGCAGGCTAGAGGTGGTTTCGAGTATTTTGTGACTTTCATCGATGACTACTTGAGATATGGATATGTTTATCTTATGCATAGGAAGTCCGAAACTTTTAGTAAGTTTAAGGAATTCCAGGCAGAGGCCGAAAGGCAACTGGGTAAATCATTGAAGTGCCTTTGTTCTGATCGATGAGGCGAGTACTTGGATACTGACTTCACTAATTACCTCTTGGAACATGGGATCTGTTCTCAACGTTCCATACCCAGAACACCTCAGCAAAATGGAGTTGTTGTGAGGAGAAACAAAACATTGATTGACATGGTCCGGTCAATGATGAGCTGTGCATGACTGCCAATTTCCTTTTGGGGATATGCTTACAAACAGCGGTCGACATATTAAATGTCGTTTCGTCAAAGTCTGTCGTAAAGACACCTATTGAGTTATAGAATGGACGTAAACCTAGTTTGCGCCATTACCGTATCTGGGGATGTCCTGCACATTAACTGGAAGACAAGACTAGCAAATTGCAAGCACGTATGAAAGTATGTCTGTTTGTGGGATATCCTAAAGGAACGAGAGGAGGTTTGTTTTATGATCCGGAAGACAACAAGGTGATAGTCTCGACTAATGCCACGTTTCTTGAGGATCAATACATGACGGACTTCAAACCTCGAAGTAAAATAGTACTTGAGGGGTCACTTTCTGACACGGTCAGACCACTGGTGACACCTCCTGTCACAAATAACACTAATAATGCCACAGTTGATCCAGAGAATCCTAGACCGCTCAGACATACCGAAAGGGTGGTTCGGCCACCTACCCAGTATGGCATGCAAGAGGAGGCAAATATTTCCGTCTCTGATGGAGTGGAGGATGATCCGCTGTCCTTTCGGAGGGCTATGGATCATTATGATAAGGATAAATGGATTGACGCAATGAACCAAGAAATGGAGTCTATGCACTCTAACTCAGTCTGGAAACTTGTGGATTGTCCTGCGGGTGTACGACCTATTGGCAGTAAATGGATCTACAAGAGAAAGAGGGGCATGGATGGGAAGGTTGAAACCTTCAAAGCTAGGCTAGTGGCAAAGGGTTACACCCAAAGAGAGGGAGTCGACTATGAGGAGACTTTCTCGCCTGTGGCCATGCTAAAGTCCATTCGTATTCTTCTTTCGATTGCTGCATGCTTAGATTATGAAATCTGGCAGATGGATGTTAAGACGGCTTTTCTAAATGGCCATCTTGACGAGGAAATATATATATGCAGCAACCAGAAGGTTTCATTGAGAAAGGCCAAGAGCACAAAGTGTGCAAGTTGCTCAGATCCAGTTATGGGTTAAAGCAAGCATCTCGGTCTCAGAACCACAGATTTGATGAAACCATCAAGTCTTACGGTTTCGAACGAAATCCTGATGATCCTTGTGTATACAAGCGCATCGTTAAGAAAAAGGTGGCATTCTTAGTGTTGTATGTTGATGACATCCTGCTAATTGGAAACAATAATGGGATGTTGTCTGATGGTAAAAGTTGGTTAGCCATGCATTTCCAAATGAAAGATTTAGGATGCAAGCTATGTTCTAGGGATCCAGCTCATTCGGGATTGGAAGAACAAAATGTTGGCTCTGTCCCAGGCTTCTTACATTGATAAGATGATGTTGCGTTATAGTATGCAGAATGCAAAGAAGGGTTTCCTACCAACCAGTCATGGCATAGCTCTCTTGAAGAAACAGTGTCCTCAAACACCTGAGGAACAAGAGAGCATGGGACGTATTCCTTACGCATCTGCAGTTGGAAGTCTGATGTATGCAATGTTGTGTACGAGACCGGACATCTGCTACGGCGTGGGATTGGTCAGTCGTTTTCAGTCAAATCCAGGCATGGAGCACTGGACAGCAGTAAAGAATATCCTCAAGTATCTTAAGAGAACGAGGAATTATATGCTTGTATATTCAGGTGCGGACCTGAATATCGTAAGCTACACTGATTCTGACTTTTAGTCAGATAAGGATGATCGTAAGTCGATCTCAGGCTCAGTGTTTACTCTTGGAGGTGGGGCCGTAGTGTTGAGAAGCATAAAGCAACCCAGCATTGCGGATTCAACTATGGAAGCCGAGTATATAGCAGCCTCTGAGACAGCTAAGGAAGCGGTATGGCTCAAGAAGTTTCTTGGTGATTTGGAAGTAATTCCGAATATAAATGATCCAATACCACTTTATTGTGACAAAAATGGACCGGTGTCGATTCCAAGGAACCGTGAAGTCACAAGAGATCAAAGCATATAGAGAGAAAGTACCATCTGATCAGAGAGATCGTGCACGGGGGCGACATTTCGGTCCTAAAGATCGCCTCGGCTGATAACCTAGCTGATCCGTTTACCAAGACGCTGGCATCTAATGTCTTCGACAAGCACTTGGAGAGTATGGGAGTGAAAGACATGCCTCATCTGCTTTAGAGCAAGTGGGAGAAATGTGTAGTAGATAGATAAATGTAATAGGGTGTGCTCTAAAAACAATTGTTGCTTGTCATTACGGGCAAGTGGGAGATTCTTAGGTGTAGTGCCCGATAGACAATTTATGTAATTGTTTTCATTTAATAAATGACAGATTTTATTTCATCTTATTATTTGCTTTGTGCTTATATTTAATACACTGCTGAAAACCCCAACTCGTATCATATGTAGCCATATAACTTAGTGTGTGTCACACATGAGGATTAAGTTTATGGTGATGCACTTGAACTATTAGTCCGTGGTGAACTTAATCAAAGTATGGGGTCTATTGATTACACCACCATTAATGCGCCCAGAACACTTTATGTTGTGACCGGCTTATCCGGACCGTCGACATTGGTTGTCTAAGTGGGGCATTTATATATGATGTAGTCATATAGGACTGGACCGATTTAATATGAGTTTCTCATATAATTCCGTGATTGAGAAATCTTATTAAATCATAAGATGATCATATATGGATTAACCTTAATCCTGATGTGATTGCATACTCCTGCTGGTTTCAGGATAGGGTTTGATGTGTTCGTTAAGGATCGCTAAGAGGCGCGGTCCGAATCACTTTCACGTTGGCACTATTCTGGAATGGATGATAAGTGTATGTCTCACAGATATGGAATCCATTCCTTCCTGCGGGAAGTAGAAAGACAATCCCCTTATTTGTTAATCCTAGAAACTGATCGATCGGCCGAGTTCGTATTGGTTATGAACTAATTGATCACTAGGGGGTTAATGGTAAATAAGGATAAGATGTATTGAGAAAGGTTTACGGAAATAATCCTACTTCATTACGGATAGTCTATGGAGGGTTAGTTTATATGAAATGATTATATCAATGGACACTTATCGACTCGACTCGACGTTTTGAGAATAAGTTATATCTATAATCGATAGAGTTCAGTTTCGGATTTTTGGTGGCGTAATTCCGGAATTAATAAGTTAAGTGGAAATATTCTGTTCGATGAATATTTTGTTTAATTTATTGTAGCTACCGGTTATAGGTCCATGGTCCCCAGGTTGGCTCCTAACACGCGAGTGTTTTCTCGTTTTATGGAACCTCGAGAATAAATTAAATAGTTGGTCTATTTAATGAATATGCAATATTCTTTATTTAGTAAATAATATGTAAAATAGAAAAGACATTTTCTATTAAATTCAATGACATTATTGGCTTCACATTTCAGGATAAATTGGGAGAAGAAATTTTCCTAGATTATCTCATTTGTGTAATTAATTAATTATCTATTTGTTGGATAATTAATGGAAAATTAAGAAATTGATTTTTTTGGGAATTATCTCTTATTTTGTAGCAAAAATATCTTTTCCTTATGGGAATAGGTTTTTGTGGTGTGAAAAAGATAACTCGCTTGACTAGTTATTTTCCTATATAAAGAGAGTTCCTCCTAGCACAATATACAACACTTTCTGCGCCACTTATCAAATAAAGGAGAGAAAAATTAGTTCTTGTTCTAGTCATTGGGAGAAGAAAAACCTAGGGTTTTTTCTTGCAAGCATATTCGAAGAGGTTCTTCAACGAGGATCGACATCCACCGGTCATCGAATGGAGATACAATCCGGAAGACTACGGCATCTCCCTTTGGTCGAATATCTATTCCTCTCCGATAAGGTAAATCTACAACCTTCTCATAGGATTAATTCGTCATGTTTCATATCGTAAATAGCATAAGCTTCCGCTATGCGAAGATCGAGTGTCTCGATCGGTGCTATTACTTCTAGTAGGAAGATGCCGGACACCGTTGTTTTAGGATGAGGGCGGGGAGAAGCACGAGACAGGGCAAGAAATGGTTGAACAAGCTAAAGAGAAAGTGCCTTTGATAAAGAAGAATATGAATGCTGCACAAGACAGACGGGAAAAAGTTGGGATGATGTTAGAAGAAGACCTTTAAAGTTCGATGTCGGGGAAAGAGTATATCATTGGCGAAGAAGACCTTTAAAGTTCGATGTCGGGGAAAGAAGATATCTTTGAGCTTTGCCAATGAAAGGTGTTAAGAGGTTTGGTCAGAAAGGGAAGTTGAGTCCGCGTTTTGTAGGGCCTTTTGAGATAATTGAGAAAGTTGACCGCTAGCTTATCGACTTAGATTGATGGAATCTATGTCAAGGGTGCACAATGTGTTTCATGTATCGATGTTGAAAAAGTGTTTGTCGAAGACAGATGTTGAAGCTGAGGTTGAAGCTGAAGTGTTACAAGACAATTTCTCCTATGAAGAGGAACCGATAAAGATCCTTGATATAAAAGAAAAAATGATCCAGAGGCATATGATTCCTTTGGTCTTGGTACAATAGATCAATCATATACCAATCGAGGCTACATTGGAGATTGAGGATGACATGATCCTTGAGTTCCCGGACTTTCTTGATCTACCAGGTATGCTTTAGTTTCGAAGACAATACTCCTCTTGAGAGGGGGGAAGGTATGTGATATTCTGATTTTTCATAAAGGACAAAATTGTCTTTTGTAAATAGTAATATTATATTTACAGTATTTAAAGGATTTTCTTTTTCAAAATAAAAATTAATGGATTAAATGAAAAAAATGATTAATTTTTTAATTAATGGCAATTAATGAGAGTGGTTATATTTTGAGAAATAAACTCCCAATTATCTTAGGAGTTATCAGAATTGAGGAATCAAAAATGTATGTACATTCTTCAGAAAAAAAAAAAAAAAAAAAAAACTAGAAGGCCAAATAGAATCTTCAAGGTATTTAAAAGAGAAACCTTTTAATTTAGGCTTCCTAATTTTATTCATCACTAGGAGTCATTATTTATACAGCCAAAATAGGAAAGTTAACCTCCCAGGACTCTAATCACACAGCCTGACAAAGGCATGTAAATCCCAACAGAATCAACAAACAAAAGCCTTATAATCCTGCTATAATAATTATAATAATAATAAGGAATATCTTGCTAATAAATATAAAATATTCTTTCAACACTCCCCCTCAAGTTGGGGCGAAGATATCTATAAGGCCCAACTTGCTCACAAAGTGGTCAAACTGCCTCTTGACCAAAGCCTTGGTCAGCCCATCTGCAATTTGCTGTGTGGATGGTAGAAATGGCACACAGAACACCTCACTCTCTAACTTTTCTTTAATGAAGTGCATGTCAATCTCCACATGTTTGGTCCTATCATGTTGTACAGGGTCATCTACAATGTCATTGCTGCAATGTTATCACAATACAACTTCATAGGCCTAGATATATCTGCCCCAATGTCCTCCATCACTTGTTTGATCCCATGGATGCAAGTCCTCGCAGTACACAGATACACTTCTGCTATCACTCTTTCTGAAGTAAACTCCTTTTCCAAGTGTGGTTTTTAGATATCTCAACAATCCCCTGGCTGCCTCCATATAGGCATCATTGGGTGAATTCATGAACTGGCTCAGTATACTAACTACATAGGACACATCAGGTCTGGTGTGTGCTATGTAGATGAGTTTCCCAACCAATCTTTGATAGCTCCCCATATCAACTGTATCACCTTTGGCACTTCCAAGCTTGAGATTGCATTCCATTGGTGTGTTTGTTGGTTTGGCACCCTCCAAACCAGTCTCCTTTAGCAGATCTAGGGTATAGTTTCTCTGAGTTAGCACCAAACCCTTAGAAGATATGGCTACTTCCATTCCAAGAAAGTGTCTCAAAGGTCCCAAATCTTTGATTTCAAATTTTGATGCCAGCTGTTTCTTGACCATAATTGCTTCCTCCTCATCATTTCCAGTCAGAATGATGTCATCCACATACACAATTAGAGTGGCCAGTTTTCCCTTCCCTGGTCTTTTTATAAACAGAGTGTGATCAAACCTCCCCTGTACAAAACCTATCATTTTCATGAACTTCATGAATCTGTCAAACCAAGCCCTTGGACTCTGTTTGAGTTTATATAAGGATTTCTTGAGTTTACAGACCTTGTCTCCAAACTGTTCAGTAAATCCTGGATGAGGATCCATGTAGACTTCCTCTTTTAGTTCCCTATGAAGAAAGGTATTCTTCACATCCAGCTGCATAAATGGCCAATCCAAGTTTACTGCCACGGACAACAGAATTCTGATTGAGTTTGGCCACAGGTGAAAAAGTTTCTGAGTAGTCAATTCCATACGTTTGAGAGTAGCCATTGGCCACTAACTTGGCCTTTGTCTCTCAATGCTTCCATCAGTATTATATTTTACCACAAATACCCATTTACATCCCACTATTTTCCTTTCTTCGAGCAGGGGAATAGCTTCTCAGGTCCCATTCTTCTTCAGTGCCCTCATTTCTTTAAGAACTGCTTCCTTCCACTCAGGTACCATAGGAGCTTCATGGACATCTTTAGGTATGGTAGTGGATGATAGACTAGTGGTGAAGGCTTTGAATGATGGTGACAAACTGGCATAAGATAAATATCTGGCTATGGGATGTTGGGTACATTTTCTGGTTGGTTTTCTGAGAGCTATAGATAGGTTATCATCTTCTGGTTTTGTGAGTCAGGTTCTGGTTGGGGGTTTTCTGAGTCTGGTTCCTGGTCACTCCCTGATGCAATACATGTGTCATCTGCTTCCTCAGATTGACTGTTTGTGTTAGTGACAAGCTCAGGGTTTGACTGCTATGCATGCTCATTTTTGGACAGATCTCCCTTCTTTGGATACTTCCACATATAAGTTTTACCTTGCAAAGGTCTCTTATTGAAAGGATCAGGAGGATTAGTAGTCATATCCTCCATTTGTAGACCAAAATCAGACTATAGTGTCTTGGTGTCTCTAAGCTCAATTTCCAATAAATCAAACTGTTTTTCAAAAACATTTTCATGTTCATAAACACTTTTACACACATTTTCACTCTCCCTATACTCCCTATGAAATTGAACCTGAACCTTATCAAAAAACATGTGCTTTTATTGAAAAGTGACATCCATGGTGACAGTGAAATTCCCAGTGTTGGTGTCAAAGCATTTATAACCTTTTTGTTTGGGGGAATACCCCACAAAGCAACATCTTTTGACCTAGGTTTCAATTTCCCTTGGGTATAAGTGTGGACATAGGTTGTGCACCCAAATTGTTAGGAAATCAAACGAGTAGCGCGGCGGAAAATAAAATTTTGATTTCTGATCCAAGGATCGACTTCGTTTAAGGAATAAACATATAACAAGGAGAGCAAAGATTATACCTTTCTTGATCTTAAAGATCGAAGCTTTGACCGTCCGGTAGAAGTAGATGTGCGCAAGCCGTCCAAGCGTCCGGCCTCTATCAGTTATCCACACGAACACTTCGCCGGAATCCTCCCGGATTGCTATCAGAAAAATTCGACTGCTAGGTCGACCTTTTTCTCCCTCACAATACTCTCTCTAAGAAGCTCTCTATTTTCTCAAGAACTATTAGCTCTTGGAATTGTGATGTACAAAAGAGCTAGTCAACCTCTTTCTTTTATAGGGGAAAGTGTCGCCCCAATGTATTCCCAAACTGATTGGGAGAAGCATTCTAGTAGATTGATGAGAGAGAAAAACTTCTCCTAATACTATAATTGATGTATCTCTTTTATTTTAATATCTTATATTAAATAAATCTAGATATTGCCAATATCCTATATTGAATATCTTTATCTTATTACCATGATTCTATTTTCCAAAAATCAATTAATATCCAATATTAATATTATTGTAATCTTATTAATTAAATTTCACAATCCAGGTGTATCTTAATACACTATAGTCTGCGCCCCATATGCCAAATTGACATCCGAAATATTCTTTAATTAATCAATATAATTAATATCTTGTATTTAATTTATTCATAACAAATAAATACCACCATAAATTTACCACTATAACCTTTATAGTCTTGAGATAAAACTTTCCTTATTTGGTCATCAACCATAACTGCATTTTAATCCTACTCGATATTCATATGTGTGTGACCGGATAGGCTTCCGAATATGTTGTCCGTAGACATAAGGTGCAATTACGAAAATGCCCTTCACCTCTAACGATCATGGATAGCATCTAGCAACACGTCCATGACCCCCAATCATCGAAAGAGTCAATACGCAATGACTACTACCTTTAATGTGCTCGGTTAGCGTGTAAACAGAATCCTATCGCTGTAGTAATATCCATACGATCGTATCTTTATCGTATCCCATAATCTGGATATAAAGCTCGCTCGGAATAACTCATTTACTCCCACTTTGCAAAGATTCACGAGAACTAGACATTCCTTATAGGAAGGCCCTTTCGGATATTCACTCCTACTCATAGGGTATATGATTCCCAGACGACCTAACATGTATACTATGCATGCTTCAGTATCATACCCAATCACTACCGCATGATCGCCCCATGGCTAAGGGAAACCTCAATAGTGTTAATGTATGGCAATCCACACCGTGATGCCATGCAAACTCCGGTCCTAAGGATAATTACACAACCGTCACATAGTGTGACACTTAACAGTGTATGTGGGTCAGTCAAACGTACGAATTCTCTAATACATGTCCACGCACTGTCCAAGCGTCACTACACTTCGATAGACGAGATCTATCCCTACACTTAAAGATAGAAGACATCTATTACGTGCTAGTCTGTTTGTACTATCAAAGCCCTGTTCAACGGTACATCAGCCTAGAGACATTTAAGTATCAAACTTATTATAATGATTAGATATCTCATCAACCATAATCACCATCATGGTTTCTCTATCACAGTTTAATACTAAGGGCGTTATCATATACACAATATCACAATTGGTCTATAAATAAACAAAGTATATAATAACAAAAGTGCTTTTATTAATCATAATAAAGTTATTACATGAACTTATATATACTGTAAATGACCCGATCCGGTCCAACCCAATTGGGTATAGGACACCTATTCAATAATATCTTTAAAGGTAGTTTCCCAACAAGTTTACTTTCAGGAAAAACACTTTGAAACAGACTTATGGGTGTTTTGAACCCTAATACTCTAGATGGGAGTCTATTGATTAGGTATGTGGCAGTTAGGACACTTTCTCCTCAGAATGTTTTTGGACATTTTGAGGTAAATATGAGTGTCCTAGCAACCTCCAGCAGGTGCATGTTCTTTCTTTCTGCAACCCCATTTTGCTATGGGGGTTTTACACAGGTACTCTGATGGATGATACATTTTTCAGCCAAGAATCCATCTAGGTATTGGTTGAAGTACTCTGTGCCATTGTCACTTCTTATAATCCGAATTTGTGTGTGAAATTGAGTACTTATCATTTTATAAGACCGTTTAAAAACCATTTCTACTTCAGATTTTTCTTTCATTAAATATACCCATGTCAGACGTGTGTGATCATCTATGAGTGAGATAAACCACCTTTTTTTCCATTCCAGGTGCTTGCCCTAGAGGGACCCCATACATCACTATGAATCTTAGTGCATGGTTTGGAGAGAACATGGGGTTGAGCAGGGTATGTGTGTCTGGTCAGTTTTGCAAGAATACAAGATTCACAATGAAAAGTCAAATTTTTATTATTAGAAAATAGTTCAGGAAACAAATTTTTGCATATATGAAAAACTAGGATGCCCTAATCTCCTATGTAAAAGTAGAACCTGATTTTGATTTGACTGGGACCTTGTGTGGTAGCTTCCTCTCATAAGGTTCTCCTTTTGTGAGTAAATTCTAGATTATAGCACATAGAGTCCTCCAATGAGCTTACACCTACCAATCATCTTCCCCAAATCCTTGTTCTGAAACAAACAGTGATCTTTATAAAATACAGTTTCACAGTTTTGATCAATTGTGAACTTACCTACTGACAGTAGGTTGCATGCCAGTTTAGGGACATGGAGAACATCTTTTAGGGTTATATTTGGTGATATACAGATAGTTCATTTCCCAGCAATAGTTGAAAAAGAGCCATCTGCCAGCCTGATTTTTTGATTTCCTGGACATGGATTATAGTTTGAAAAAAGTTCAGAGGATCCAGTCATGTGATCAGTTGCTCCAAAGTCAACTATCCACTCTATTTTGTGACTGGCTCCTAATAGGGCTAAATAATATGGTTACCTGACTCAACCAAGGAACAATTTGGCTTGGATTTCATGGAAAGTTGTGAATTCATCAATTTGCTCAGTTGCTCTAGCTGGTCCTGAGTAAATGGAAGAGGTTCTGTAGCACATGATGGCCCAGAATCGATGAAACCTAATGTGCCTTCCCATGTTCATCGTACCCATAGAGTACTTAACTGTGTGATTTTTGATTCCTTGTACAAGGCCATTCTGTCCTCCGTTTTGCTTGCCGTTTGCGCCGGCGTGCCTTATGTTCGGTGAAAACGTGTTTTAAATTTATAAACCGAAACACCCCAAGTATAAGGTTCGTAGTATAGGATGTTAACGGGTCGTCCTAAGGGAGTGGAATGTTTATCGGATTCAAATATAAATTTATATCAATTATGTCACAATTATCTATCTAAACTAAAGCTGAAACTAACTAAAACCTAAACCAAAGAATTAAAACTAAAACAGGAAATAAAAACAAGCAGAAATTAAGAAAACAGAAAAAACGGACGAGCGTTCACTAAAGTGAACGAGCGTCTGAAAACTAAATCTAATGGACGAGCGTCTGCTATTGCGGACGAGCGTCTAACTACGAACTGAAGCAGAAAATTGCAGAAAAGTTGCAGGAAATCTAAAGGTTTTAAAACTAAAACTTAACTAAAGATTAAACTAATGATTCGATTAATAAACAATGAAGGAAAACACAGCAAGGCGACTAGATTCCACCTATCAACCAACAATCCCAACTAGACGGTGATTAAAAAGACATAGTTTTTAGTAGTGATTTATTCACGAATTCAATTAAATATCTTCAATCAAATTCTAGGGTTTCGTTTATCTTTTCAAATAAACTAAACATGCAATCAACACGAAATCACGAGATTGTTTCCAAACTCTTACTCAACTAATCATGCATAATCTCTTACAACACAATTAGGTGCATTACTTTGAACGAAAGAGAACTCAAATAAACAGATTTTCATAAATTTATTCAAGCATAAATTAAACATAGATCGCTTCATCAAATCTTAATTCAATAAAACTTAAACAATATAAAACAGATCCAAAGTAATGAAAAACTATGAAATAAACTCACTACACATAAGCATCGAACTCTCTAGTTGGTTTGTGCTGTTGATAGGCTTCCTCCGTCGACCCACTGCAAGGCTTTTAGCCAACAATCATGTTGAAGATGATTGTTGGATTGGAGAAGTTCATCTCTGTGTAAAAAGGCTTGTGGCCGCAGCTTTTTGGTGTGAAAGTGCGATCTCAATTATGTGGTATATAGGTATGAAATTAGGGTTGAGAGGCTGCTGCTATATATAGAGTTTTAAGTCGGTTATGACTAAGTCGGCAACGGACGCTCGTCTGGTCTCGTGGACGCCCGTCCGGTGGATCTTGACTTTGCTCTAGACGTCCGTCCATGCTGCGTCCAAACTCTCTGTATGTGATTTCCTCTCCTGGACGCTCGTCCATTTTATCAAACGCCCGTCCAGTGGACGGAATGCAGACGCTCGGCTGGACTGCTTTGAGGTCGGATTTCATCATCTTTATCCAATTTCTTTGAGCCAATTCCAACTCTATCTTGAATAATTCGACTTGAGCTTCAATTATCCACTTATAGCACTCGAAAATCAACACCTACATGATAAATAAACAATGCAAAAATGTAATAAAATCCAAATAATAATAATTCCATTAAATCAACACTTAAAATCATCAATTTTGCATACAACCATCTTAAAATCATCTTTATTAAATAATTACACTTAAACCCTTAATTCTCATGCAAATTACGCAAATGTGGGAAAAATAATAATGAAATAAACCTTTAATAATCATATAAATATGGCCTTAACAACACCCCCACACTTAGCTTTTTGTACGTCCTCGGACAAAACAATCAAAACTATAGCTCAACTTTATAAATAGTCCACATAGATCTCTAACTCACGTAACAAAAGATACAACAACTATAGCAAACAATACCATCACAGAGATAGATTCGGTGTGAGTGTGACAAGCCGTTCTCAATCTAACAAGCCTTTCAAAGAAAAATCCTCTCAGAAATTCCAATGACTATCCTAGGTACAGACAATAATAGCTCCACTCAAAGCCTTCCCACGCACTCAGTAGGATAATCCCTACAGCATATCATGCGGTTTATACTGGGTATAAGATCCATGATAACAAAGGCTTTACTTTTATTTTCAATTTCTTCAAAATTTTCGATTGTAACGCATATCAGAACAAGCTCTTACCCATCATAGTAGAATAGGACATTTCGAGATAATCCCCTACCTACTCAAATCATAAGGTAGCTTCTCCTGACCGTCGTGAGCCATTGGTCATCATAGTGGAATAGGACATACGAGGTATACCCTACCGCACTCAAATCATTAACCAGCTTCCGACAAACGTATTTATTAATAATTGCTCACTCACTTTATTCATTCACTTTTCAAAGTCATAAGTTACATCTCACCTATCACATTCAAACTTTATGATATTCACAGTACACGGTCTAACTTAGGTGTTACTATACTGACCTTCCTAAGATAAATCATTAAAAATAATGAAAGGATATAATTCAAAAGTCATGCTTCAAAATCAAAGGCTTTCGTGAGTGAAAAACGAAACTATCTCCATAAAAGTAAAACATGCTATAATTATCTCACTAAGTCACATACTATCATCGTTAGAAAACTACAACTAGCAAGCATCTAGTTCCAATTATATGCTCGAGACTCACAAAAAATTTTAAATCCCGCAGAAATTTAACATTCACTCATATTTCAAAAGATATAGCATAAAAACATACCCAAACACCCCCCCACACTTAAATCACATTATGTCCTCAGAATGTGCAAATAAAAGAAAAGAAAACTTAGCTGGTTTCAACAGTGGTTGTCGGATGAAAGTTGGCAGAGGTCAGGCCGGAGCATGAATATACCGCTGCAACTCGAATAGACAACACTGGACAGTAGTAACTCGAAAACCTGCTCAAAAGTATCTGCAACACTCGACATACCATATAATCTCGGGGTACACGGGGTATATGAGCAACACATAACACAAAACACTCACAATGAACGTAAGAGGAATAACCATCAACACAAAATCAACTAAAGTATTATTTCTAAAACAATAAAACAAAACAACCTAAGAAAAGGAAACGAACAAAGAAAACTAGGTTGCCTCCTAGGAGCGCTCTTTTAATGTCAATAGCTTGACACAAAGTTCAAAAGATCAACCCGGATCGGGCCACTTTGGTTTAACTGCCGCCACCTCAGTATCAGAATCAGGAGTATTGGGGCGGAAATGATTTTCACCACAACAACAAGTCAAGTGTGCTATAAGATCATTAAACTTTTCTCTCCAAACAACACTGACTCTCTTCTTCTTGTTCTTGCGCACGACAGGCATAGACATAGTTGTATGATCAGAAGTGTCAGCAGAAGGTACCTCACGGGTGGATATAGGAACGTCATCATCATCTGACTCAAAGAAATAAGATGGAATCTCTTCACAAATCAGGACATCTGTACTCTCATCTCTTCTTTGGAAATAAAGAATCTCAGGCTTTTCCTTTGGTTGCCCAAAATATTTCTTAAGTCTATGACCATTCACTTTGAAAGCTTGATTACCATACCCGTTCAAAGTAATTACTCCACTTGGATTGACCTCGAGAATCTCAAAGGGACCAGACCACCTAGACTTTAGCTTACCAGGAAACAAATGAAGTCTGGTATTATAGAGTAAAGCCATTTCACCAACTTTGAATTCTCGGTCCTTGATCTTAGCGTCATGGAGCATCTTCGTTCTTTCCTTGCTAAGCTTAGCATTCTCGTATGCACGGAGTCTGAATTCGTCGAGCTCGTTCAACTGTAACAACCTTTTCTCCCCACAGAGTTGGCTATCAAAATTTAAGAATTTAATTGCCCAGAAAGCTCTGTGTTCAAGTTCGACAGGTAAATGACAAGCTTTGCCATAGACCATTTGGAAGGGTGACGTGCCCATCGGGGTTTTGAATGCAGTACGATAAGCCCACAACGCGTCATCCAACTTAAGACTCCAATTAGATCGGTTATTGTTCACGGTCTTCTCCAAAATTCTTTTCAAGCTCTGGTTGCTTACCTCGACTTGGCCACTAGTTTGAGGATGATATGGTGTACCAATCTTATGTTTGACACCATACTTCTCAAGGATCTTGTCAAGCGGCGCATTGCAAAAGTGAGTACCTTCATCACTAATGAGTGCTCTCGGACATCCGAATCTAGTAAAGATATTCTTTTGCAAGAATTTCTTCACGACTTTATGATCATTAGTTTGAGTAGCTATGGCCTCGACCCACTTTGAAACATAATCCACACAGACGAGGATATACTTATTACCACATGAGGATGGAAAGGGTCCCATAAAATCTATGCCTCATACGTCGAAAACTTCGCATTCAAGAATGGGCTTAAGTGGCATTTCCATCCTACTACTCTGCCGTCCAGTTCTCTGGCACCTATCACAACCTTTACAAAAGGCTTCTGCATCTTTAAACAGAGTCGGCCAGTAGAATCCAGCTTGAAGAATCTTTGCAACCGTCTTCGGTGTTCCATAGTGACCTCCGGTAGGACCGCTATGGCATTGTTCTAGGATATCCCACTGATCATGCTCAGGAACACACCGTCGAAGCAACCCGTCTTTACAGACTCTGAACAAATAAGGATCTTCCCATACGAGATATTTAAGATCAGAAAAGAACTTTTTCTTTTCCTGATACGTCATATCCTCTAAATGACCACTCGCTAAATAGTTGACGTAGTCAGCATACCACGGCCTAACCGTTTCAAGCTTCAGCAATTGCTCAGTCGGAAAATCAATGCCTATATCATTGTGATTCTCTGCACCCTCAGTTACTAAGCGAGATAAATGATCAGCCACAATATTCTCACTACCTTTCTTATCTTTGATCACAAGGTCAAACTCTTGTAGAATTAAAATCCATCTAAGTAACCTTGGTTTGGCATCTGCTTTATCCATAAGGTAGCGTAAAGTTGCATGGTCTGTCCAAACAACAACTTGAGATCCTAGGAGATAGCTTCTAAACTTGTCAATGGCAAAAACAACAGCTAAGAATTCCTTTTCAGTTGTGGTATAATTGCATTGAGCCGGGTTCAAGGTACGACTCGCATAATAAATGGGCCTGAACCTTTTATCAAGTCTTTGACCTAAAACTGCGCCTACGGCGTAATTAGAGGCATCGCACATCAACTCGAAAGGCTTGGTCCAGTCAGGTGCAACTAAAATAGGGGCACTGATAAGCTTGTCTTTCAGACAATTGAAAGCTTCTTTGCACTTCGCATCGAACAAGAAATCTACATCTTCTTTCAAGAGATTTGATAAAGGCTTGGCAATCGTAGAAAAGTCTCTAATGAAACGCCGGTAGAAGCCAACATGACCTAGAAAACCTCGTACCTCTTTCACTGTCTTAGGGTACGTCATCTTTTCAATGGCTTCAACCTTAGCCTTTTCAACTTGAATACCAGCATTGGACACCTTGTGTCCCAAAACGATTCCTTCGTCTACTAGAAAATGGCATTTCTCCCAGTTAAGCACCAGATTTTTCTCAACACAACGTTGGAGTACCATATCTAGATTCTTTAAAATTTCATCAAAGCTATCGCCGTAGACTGAGAAATCATCCATGAAGACTTCCATGCATTGCTCAACAAGTCCATCAAAAATAGCCAACATACACCGTTGAAAAGTCGCGGGTGCATTGCATAGACCGAATGGCATTCTACGAAAAGCAAAAGTACCAGATGGACACGTAAACGTGGTCTTCTCTTGGTCATTGGGGTCGATGGCTATCTGGAAGTAACCAGAGTATCCATCGAGAAAACAATAATACTTGTGACCACTCGGTCTTTCAATTAGTTGGTCAATGAAGGGTAAGGGGAAGTGATCTTTTGCAGTGACTTCATTTAGTCTACGATAGTCGATACAGACTCTGTAGCCAGTCACGAGACGTAGGGCAACTTCCTCCCCTTTTTCATTCTTTTCAACCGTAATACCGCCCTTCTTTGGCACAACTTGTGTAGGGCTGACCCACTCGCTATCGGCGATTGCGTAGATGATTCCCATGTCGAGCCACTTTATAACCTCCTTCTTGACAACCTCTTGCATATGCGGATTCAGCCTTCGCTGAGGTTGTCTTACCTTTTTAGCTCCCTCCTCCGTTCGGATTTTATGCATGCATACATCAGGGCTGATTCCTCGGATATCACCCACTTGCCATCCGAACGCGAGGATGTTTTTCTTAAGCACTTCTATCAGCTGTGCTTCTTGCTCTTGGTCGAGTTTCGAAGAAATGATCAAAGGCAATTTATCTCCATCCTTAAGAAATATATACTTAAGGTGTTTCGGAAGCGGTTTGAGCTCTAAATCAGTAGGTGGTTGCTCAATACTAGACTTTAACGGGCCACCTTTCTCCTTATGAGCTTGAAGTGGTTGACAGTAGAACACCTCATCTTCCCGAGGCTCAACCCCAGAAAGGTACTGGATCAAATCATCCATCGGAATCCTCCGGTCAACACTTGCTTCCTTTTTCTTGTGATCGATCATTTTTCTTAACTCTTCATCTTTAAGCTCTTCTGCCAGCTCTTCCCAATCATCTACTTCCCAATGAGTAGCTTCTCTCCAAAACTCTACCTCGTCCCAACTACCCATCAGAGCTTCTTCTTCACCAGGGATGAAGTCTTCCTGACTCAGTTCTTTGAAATCATCGTTTGTTGCTGGGCATCTCCATGCTTCTAACTCAATAACAGGCCCAGTGTGAGCGAGTGAAGATGACTCGTCAATGCCTACGGCTTGAAATGAATTAGAAGATGGTCCGCAGTCAGCCGGATCCTCAATGTCCATGACTTCAAAAACACCTATCTCTGTAAGCTCCATTGCATCTTCATAATAGGCATCTCCTCCGTCCTCATATATGGCTTCGACAAACGATATTTCATCAATTACGGCTCTTTCAGGATGTGTCCCTCGTGTGAAGGTGACAGATGTGTCGCCGACTCTAAGAGTAATCTGTCCTTTGCAGAAGTCGATGAGAGCGTTAGAAGTGTCTAAAAAGGTTCGGCCTAGAATTAGAGGCATCTCCTTATCAGGTGGATAGTCTAGAATAACCCAGTCGGTAGGGAAGACTAAATGTTCAATTTGAAGGAGAACATTAGCTACACAACCGGCTGCAGTACGACTAGATTTGTCTACCATCTGAAGAGAAATGGGGCGTTCTCGCATCCTTTTATCTAACCCGAGCTTTTTGCATACGTTTAATGGCATCACATTAATAGAGGCCCCTGAGTCGCATAAGACGTTTTCGAATAAATGACCTTCGATCTCACAGGAGATTGAAGGTCTGCCAGGGTCATCTCGCTTAACAGCAATTTTCTGTGAAACCATCGCGCAATCTTCGCGTAGCACTTCTTCAGCCATCCCCTGAAGCTTTCTCTTGCTCCCACAGAATTCTTTAAGATACTTAGTACATTTAGGCATTTCAGACAATACCTCAGCTAAGGGCATACTCACTTTAGTGTCCCTAAGTATCCTCCTCACTCCAGCATATTGCTTGTCGTTAGTGAGGGCTTTCTCTTTCCTTTTTGGTGGATAAGGAAGGGCTTTATCATTCCCTGTAGCCTGATTCTTTATCGCCTCATCCTCCCTATCCTTCCATCTCACAAACTTTTCTTCCTTTTTCTTAGTCAGGGGTACCGCCCTTTGACTTTCCTTTCTTTCCTCGTCATCAGAATTATTTTCATCCCCCGAAGAATTGTCACTAAGCTCCTCATCGTTGCTTTCTTCGGCATGTGGTTTCTGATTTCCCCCTCCTGAACTCATGGCGTCAGGAGGGGCTACTCGTTTCCCGACATCTTGCCGGGTCCAGCCTTCTTACCACTTCTCAAAGTTACTTCGTTCAACTCCTCTTCTTGCCCATACTCCCACTGAGGTGTAATGGCAGTGCAAACATTCACATCGGCTTTCGGATTTCTCTCGGTATAACTCAGAAGTTTACCGTGAGGTCTGCTTGCTTGCTGGTCTGCCATCTGACCAACTTGTCTCTCAATTGCTTTAACACTAGTAGACAGAGTCTTCACCATGTCCACCAGCTCATCGAATTTGTGTTGAGGGACACATGAGGTGGTATGATTATTGTTCTGAGTTTGATTCCAGCCACCTTGAGGCCTTTGGGAGTTCTGAACTGGTCTTTGATAGTTCGAGTTGAAAGAATTTGAATTTGAAGGGCCAGGTGGTAACTTGGCTTGATTGAAGTTTTGTCTTTGAAATCCTGAGTAGTTCTGGCTTTGATTGAAGTTTCGGAAGGGTTGGTTTTGATTATCCATTAAGTTTACTTCTTCCGTCATCTCAGTCCCTGCCTGTGTTCCAAGATAATTCACCTCAGAAGGCTGCATCTGAAGATTGGCCAGCTGCTTGCTTATCGATTCCATCTGAGCAACCAACAGCTGTGTATCAGGATTGCTTGCAGTACCTTCTTTCTTGACAATATTGGTCTTCTTAGGAGTCGACCACATGTTGTTCTTGGCAATTGTCTCGGCTACTCTGTAAGCAGTCTCATCACCTCCCCCTAAGAAGGATCCATGAGCTGTGGAGTCAAGATAGTCTCTATTAGGTTGAGAGACACCTCTGTAGAATAGTTCCAACAACTCATGTCTATCATATCCGTGATTGGGGCACTTCCTCATCAAAAGATTCAATCTTTCCCAAGCTTTGCCAACAGTTTCATCCTCCAACTGCTCAAACGTAGCTATTTCCCGTTTCATCTCCATAATCTTGCCTGGTGAAACCCACTTAAGAGCGAAGGCTCTTTTGACATCATTCCATGTATGGAGAGAATGATGTGCTAACGACTTAAACCATCTGCTTGCTTCACCTTTCAAAGCAAAAGGAAATAGCTTTAACTTGACTATCTCAGAATCAACACCAGGATAATGGCCTGCTTCACAGATTTGTACGAATGTGGACAAGAAGTCGTGTGGATCTTCCTGAGCAGTACCATGGAAAGAGCTATTCTGAACTAGAGCAACTACTCCGTTCTTTAGATCAAAGTTCACTCCTCCCATGTCGGGAGGACGAATAGGTCTATGTCCCTCGAGAAAATCTTGATTTAGATATGGAGTGTAGGGGTCCTGGTTCAACTGATTAAGCTGGTTTTGGTGGAATTGTTGAAGTTGTTGATTTATGCCAGCTTGCTGATTCTGCTGTTGCTGCAGAGCTTGCATTTGTTGAAGGAGTAAATTTAACTGAGCTTGGGGATCAGGATTTGGAATTGGTGGATCTTGATCCGCCATTTTGTCCAAATCAGGGAGAAGCCTTCTTCTAAGGATAGATCGTTCAGGCTCGGGATCAAAGATCGAAGTCCTTCTTACTTCTCGTTTGCATAAACCAGAAGAAAGGAAAAGGAAGAAATCAACCCTTTGGGGTTGATTAGAACAAGTTTAGAAAAGATTAGATGGTTTAGAGGAGAAAAGAAAAGAGAAGAAAAGAGAAGAAAGAAAAGAAGTGATGATTGAACAGACTGAACTGGCGTCCAGTTTTAATGGACGTTCGTTCAGAACTGAACGCTCGTTCAGTTGAATGAACGTTCGTTCAGAGGGCAGAATTGAGGTGGACGGGCGTTCAAGTTGTTGAACGCTCGTTCAAATACGAAAACCTAAAAACTAAAGTTACCAGAATTAAAACGAGATAAAAAATAAAAGCAGAAAAGACTTATGGAAATAAAATCAAACAAATCTATAATTACGGAAACAGATCTAAGCTATATAAAAATAAAAAAAAAAGTAAGGAAAATAATTGAAAGAAAATCAAATAAAATAAAACAGTAATGAATGTAATCCTAAAATTAAACGAAACTGGAAAAGAAACCTACCTACGAAAAGTTTAAAAACAAGAAAAACACTAAGACGGTAAAAAAAAACGTTTTGAAATCTTCTAGGGCCAAAATGGAGGAGAAAACAGTGGATTTTGACCTCGAAAACGCACTGAACGGCCTATGGCCGTTCACCACGTCGTCGGCGTCGGAACGAGCTTTCCGAATTGGGGTCCTGCGTTCCAAACGGACACTCGAGCCGAAAGTTACGGCCAAAATACTACTGCGTGCTAAAAACGATCCCTTTTGACTCAGAAAATTTTCCTATGAAGAATCCGACAACCGTTACCGACTCCCCGGCAACGGCGCCAAAAACTTGTTCGGTAAAAACGTGTTTTAAATTTATAAACCGAAACACCCCAAGTATAAGGTTCGTAGTATAGGGTGTTTACGGGTCGTCCTAAGGGAGTGGAATGTTTATCGAATTCAAATATAAATTTATATCAATTATGTCACAATTATCTATCTAAACTAAAGCTGAAACTAACTAAAACCTAAACCTAAGAATTAAAACTAAAAG
>CM044906.1:81964013-82007261 GCA_024500145.1 Gentiana dahurica var. dahurica | reverse complement strand
TGGCTGTAGAAGTGTATAGAAGTGATGTTTGTCGGTGGTGCACGGCGATGATGTGGTGGTGTTGATGAACAGTGAGGAGAATATGAATTTGGCAGAGTGTTTCCTTATTTTCTATTAATTTTCTCCCTTTAGAATAATTACATTGACTCCCTTATATAGGTGGGGAGCAAACAAGTGTCTTAGCTACAGACAAACAAGTACGATAATCCAATAAGCGACTATGATTACACGGCGGGCCGCCTGATAGGTCAAAGTATGGCGCACTCCCTATGCCACTGGCTACATTCCTTGTAGTCTGGTTGATAGCTTGCTCACTTCTATGCGGTCTCTTATGGTCGCTGATGGACCTTATATCTATAAGATGTAATATCGCCGGATGGATCATAGATCCACCCGATTACGCAGCAGAAAGTATAAGATCTAGATCTCGTCAACCAAAATACATAAAATAATAGATCTAAACCTACGAGGGGGTTTAGATTACCAACCTTTTATGGTGCAATTACTCCAAGAACAAAGGTCAATCCAAGATCCAAGCTAGATGAGAAGCCACAGTCTTCCAACGTGTGTCTCCAAGCAACACCAGGTGGACGGTGTTTCAAGCCGCCGGACCTTCTCGATATGCTACCTTAGAAAACCCGAAGTTTTCTAAAACTCAAACCCCAAGTATTTAGCCGAAAATTCAAGGCTAGAATACTCACCAATATTTCGAAAATCATGTGTGTCAAAAGGCTTGGGAGAACTCTCTTTATATAGGAGAGTAATCATTGTCCTCCAAGGATTTAATAATTAAGAGATAATTTATAGATTAATCCTTATTTCAAATAGAAGATAAATAAAATAATTATCCCAAACAAATTAGGATAAATAATATTATTATCTAATATTTCATGAATTATCATTTAACAAATAAAAGATAAATCACATGTTAAATAATTATAGATTTTTGTCGAGAAGGACAAAATTATCAAAAAATCGGGATAGAAGGACATTGTAATATAATCAGGACAAAAGTAACAATTATGAAGTAACAAATGTGGAATAAAGTAAATATGAAGTAACAATCGTGAAACACAAATTAATATTAACACGTGAAGTAACAATTTTAAAGTAACAATTGTGATTTTTGTCCTTTATAATCATGAAAATGTTACTTTTGTCCTTCCAGACCCATTTATTAATTTTTTTGTCCTTGTGGCCCCTTCCCCCAAATAATTATCCAAGAAAACTAATTCCTTAATAATTAAATAACAACTAATGTCAGCCAAAACCCTAGGTTGTATAGGGCCACACGAAATTTCGACACATTGAGCCGAGTCAACGAAAAATGTCTTTTTCCTGTATTTAATTGTTTAGTCCAACTAAAGAATTAATCCACATATCAATTAAACAGTCCAATCCAACTATTTAATTATAATTGAGGTGAAACGACGAGAAAAAAAATATGCTATATTAGGAGCCGTGTCGGGGACCATGGACCCATATTTAGTAGCTACAATAAATTAAATAAAATTATTCGTTAGACCGAACAATAATATTCAATCTATTAATTTCGGGATTACAGCACCATAAACCCGAAACTGAACTCTGCCGAATATAGATAACTTATACTCAACTATGAGTTGATAAGCGTCCACTGATACAATCATTACCTACGGATAAATCCTCCATAGACTGTTCATTTCGATACGGGATATCTCCGTAAACCCTTCTCGAAACATATTATCCTTATTTACCATTAACCCCCCTGTGATCAATTAGTTCATAACTAATATAATATGAACTGGGCCCATCGATCAGTTTCTAGGGTTAACAAATAAGGGAACTGTCTGTCTACTTCCCGAGGGAAGGAATGGATTCCATATCTATGATAGCACAGACTACTCACTCATCCTAGAATAGAGCCAACGAGAAGTGTTGGACCACATACTATGAAGTGATCCTTATTAACACATCAAACCCTACCCAAGTCTAAGTAGTCATCTGTGATCAACTCAGGATTGAGATTAATCCATATATGATCATCTTGTGATTCGATAAGACTTCTCGATTACGGAATTATATCGAGAACTCAAATCAAATCGGTCCAGCCCTATATGATTATCATCATATATAAATGGCCCATTAGGTACCCTGTTACCGACAGTCCGGATAAGACCGTCACACCTAATAGTGTTCTGGGCGCATTATTAGCAAATTAATCTTGAGACATGTACTCAGATTAATAAACACTACGGACTAAGTTAATTTTAAGTACATCTCACTAACTCAATCCTCTTGTGTATAGCCATACACTGAGTTATGGGATTACATAAACGAGGTACTTAGGGTTTTCTGTAGTGTATTAATATGGGCAATAAATGCGAATAAATAAGATGAAATAAATTCTGTCATTTATTTAAATAAAACAATTACAAATTGTCTTTCGGGCATGAAACCTAACAATCTCCCACTTGCACGAAAGGCAAGTGTATTAATTGTTTCAGAGCACACCATATATCTATATTACAGCAATACAACTCCCACTTGCTCTAAAGCAAATAAGTCATGTCCCTAATACCAATAGTCTCCAAGTGCCGGTTGAAGACTTCTAACGGCAATGTCTTGGTGAATGGATCAGCAGGGTTGTCAGCAGAGGCGATTTTCTTGACGGAAATGTCTCCTCTTTGGACTATGTCTCTGATCAAATGGTATTTTCACTCAATATGCTTTGACTTGCGGTGACTATGGGGTTCCTTCGAATTTGATACTACCCCATTGTTGTCACAATAGAGAGTGATCGGATCATTGTGATTTGGAGAGACCCCTAAACCACTCAGGAACTTTTTGAGCCAAACTGCTACCTTAGCCCCCTCAGAGGCCGCTATGTATTCAGCTTCCATAGTAGAATCAGCCGTGCTGGATTGCTTGACGCTTCTCCAAATGACTGCACCGACACCAATGGTAAACACTGAGCCTGAGGTAGATTTGAAATCATCTCGATCTGACTGGAAGTCAGAGTCAGTGTACCCCTGTACATCCAGTTTTACACCCGAATATACCAGCAGATAATTCCTAGTCCTCTTCAAGTGCTTTAAGAGGTTCTTTACTGCAATCCAATGCTCATTGCCTGGATTCGACTGATAACGACTGACGAGTCCAACGCCATAACAGATGGCAGGTCTAGTGCACAACATAGCGTACATTTGACTGCCTACAGCCGAAGCATAAGGCACTCTTTCCATAGCCTCTATTTTCTCAGGAGTCTGAGGACTCTGAGTCTTAGAGAGATGGACGCCGTGATGAGTTGGTAGGTAACCCCTCTTTGCGTCCGTCATGCTATATCTAGCCATCACCTTATCAATGTTAGTGCCTTGTGAAAGAGCTAACATCTTGTTCTTACGATCTCGTATTAATTGGATCCCGAGAACATAATTCGCCTCTCCCAAATCTTTCATTTGGAATTGGCTGGCCAACCAAATTTTAACGTCCGACAACATCCCCTTATCATTTCCGATTAGGAGAATGTCATCTATGTACAACACTATAAATGCAACCTTATCCTTAATGACTTTCTTGTATACACAAGGTTCTTCAGAATTTTGTTTGAAATCATATGACTTAATGGTGTCATCCAGTCTATGATTCCAAGACCGAGATGCTTGCTTCAACCCATAAATGGATCTCAGCAACTTGCACACTTTGTGCTCTTGGCCTTCCTCAATGTATCCTTCTAGTTGTGGCATATAGATTTCTTTGTTGAGAAAGCCGTTAAGAAACGCTGTCTTGACATCCATTTGCTAGATTTCATAATCTAGGCATGCAACAATAGAAAGGAGGATCCGGATGGATTTAAGCATGGCCACAGGGGAGAAGGTCTCTTCGTAGTCAATACCCTCTCGCTGTGTGTAGCCCTTGGCTACAAGCCGTGCTTTAAAGGTTTGAACCTTACCATCTACTCCTCGCTTCCTCTTGTAGAGCCACTTTCTCCCTATCGGTTTTACGCCTTCGGGGTAACCTACAAGTTTCCAGACAGAGTTGGAGTACATAGACTCCATCTCTTGATTCATCGCATCAACCCATTGATCCTTGTCACGATCATCCATGGCCTTGTGAAAAGACACAAGATCATCTTCCACACCATCAGAGATGGCTACGTTCGCCTCCGATTGTCCATACCGATTTGGTGGCCGAACCACTCTCTCAGTACGTCTAGGTGGATTAGGATTAGGGGTGACTGTTGCATTCGTAGTGTTGTCTACTATGACACTAGGTGGCACTTGTGGTCTGACCTCGTCAGAAAGTAACTCCTCAAGTACTACTTTACTTTGAGGCTTGAAGTCTGTCATATACTGATCCTCCAAAAAGTGGCGTTAGTAGAAACTATCACCTTGTTATCTTCAAGATCGTAAAACACACCTCCACGTGTTCCCTTGGGGTAACCAACAAACAGACATACTTTCATACGCTTTTGAAGTTTTGTAGTCTTGTCAACCAGTATATGTGCAGGACAACCCCAAATTCGGAAGTGACGCATGCTTTCGCGACGTCCATTCCACAATTCCAAGGGTGTCTTATCGACAGACTTTGACGGTACGACATTGAGTATGTATACCGCTGCTTCTAGACCATAACCCTAAAATGATATTGGCAGTGAGTCGTAGATCATCATTTATCTAACCATGTCAATCAATGTTCTATTTCTCCTTTCAGCAACTTCATTTTGCTGAGGTGTCCTATGCACAGAACGTTGGGAACAGATCCCATGTTCAATTAGGTAGTTAGTGAACTCAGTATCTAAGTACTCTCCTCCGCGATCAGAGCGAAGGAATTTCAAAGACTTACCTAATTGCCTTTCGGCTTCTGCTTGAAATTCCTTAAACTTGCCAAAAGTCTCGGATTTTCACCGCAGCAGATAAACATATCTGAACCTCGAGTAGTCATCGATGAAAGTCACAAAATACTCGAATCCGCCTCTAGCTTGCACATTCATCGGACCACAAAGGTCTGAATGTACTAATTCTAGAGGTTCTTTGGCCCTATTCCCTTTTGACAAGAAGGGACGCTTAGTCATTTTTCCCTCTAGGCAAGATTCGCAGACTAGCAACGAGTCAACATATAACTCTTTTAAGGTATCACCCTTAGCCAGTAGTTTGAGTCTTTCCAAGGAAATGTGACCTAGCCTAAGGTGTCAAAGATATGTACTATCTTCTTTATGAGAAATTTTCTACCTTTTAGCAGATTGTTGATGCGCTACTTTAAACATTTCAGTATTTAATAGAGGAGCTTTCTTAGGTTTAATGAAATACAATCCATTTTCTAATACAGTAGTACACAAAGTAAAACCATTCTTTGAAATAGTAAACTCATCATTCATAAAAGAAACAGAGTACAACTGGTCTTTCAAGACAGAATACGAAATTAAATTTCTCCGAAAATTCGGAATGAAATAAATATTGTCTAAATGTAAAAGTTTATTTCCAAAATGTAAAACCGCAGCTCCCACTGCTTTTGCTGAAACTAATGCCCCGGTGCCGACTCTCATAACTTGAGCTCCTTCCTTTAGCTCCTCAAACGAACTAAGGATCTGCAAAGAAGAACATACATGGTTAGTAGCTCCAGTATCCAGTATCCAAATTGATACATCTTTAGCTACATTAAAAGATTCCAAGACACGTAATTCATGATTACCTTTCTTATCTTTCCCATTGCTAGCCTTAGCCTTCCCATCCTTTACATCTTTGAGATATACGGGGCAGTGACGACGCCAGTGCCCTATCTCATTGCAGTAAAAACACTTGCCCTTGGGCTTGGATGGTGAATTCGGATTAGCCTTCTTCTTCATAGGTTTAAGCGCCGGCGCAGTTTGTTTCTTATTCTTTGGCTTACCCTGCTGGTTAGACTTAGACGCCTTGGCTATTACCATATTCACCTAAGCCTTCTCTTCCTGCTCTTGGGTTTTATCTTTCGTAGAAAGACCCTCAAAGACTTGAAGTTTGTTGATCAACTCCGTCATGGAAAGATGAGTTTTAGTCATGACGTAGTTAGTCCTGAACGTTAGGAAATTAGGTGTCAAAGATTCGGGAATCACGGACACTTGGGTAGCATCGTCTATAGTCGCACCATGAGTTTCTGCTTCAGTAAAGTAACTAATCATGTTCATCACATGACCAATAACCGACTGACCCCGCCTCATATTGGCATTGACAGCCTTCCTCACGGCCTCGTGTCTTGCTTGATCAGACGGTTTGCCAAACATAGTGGTCAAATGCTGCTTAACTGCTTGTGCAGTATTAAAACCCTCATTTTTTGTCCGAATGACCTCCGACACTGAGGCTAAGATGATGCCTCTGGCCTTATTATTCGCCTCTGTCCATTTTTGATGTTGATCGCAAATGCGTTTAGGCGGATTATGAGGGGGAATAACAGGGCATTCCTCAGTCAAAACAAATTGTGCATTCTCAAATATGAGCACCACGTTTACGTTACTTTTCCACTTAGTCAAATTGTCGCCATTTAGCTTATCGTTCAGTAAAGTTTGAATTTGCGAAGACATGTTGCTGTAAATAAAATGACAGAAATTTAATCAAATATACACTACTATAATTTTTATTTTAGGAATAATAAACTTCTATAAAGTCTATCCTACCATTCCAAGGATTTAACCTCACACCTCAGTGCCGGCGTAGGGTAGGTCAAAGATGTGACGGTTAGACTGAGACAATCTCTCTCAATGATTAAGCTTCGAGAATCGAACATCTCACGGGAATCAGACATCCCGGACCTTAATCATTGATTACCTTCCTTTTTCTAGCCTAGAGATTTCGAAAATATCCTAAAGAGTGTGACCTACTATATCAGATCTCAAAGTACGCCCTGAGTATGCCGCCGTAGGGTCGGTCAGTGACTCAACCAGTACCCAAAATCCTATCCTTTCGGAGACCAAGCCTTGAATTTTGATAGGGGTGAACACCATCCGTAGGGGGCCGAATCAAAGAGGCTCGAGGCGCCACCCTTCTCTCATGTGCTTGCATCTGTAGTAGAGGCCGTGGGGTTGGCTGTCGCCTTCCCCGCTCCCACTCAATAATTTGAAAAAAGTGGTGGGTTTACTAATTACGGTTTCGGTCTTGACAATAAGAAACAATAAATCAAAGTACTCCGAATAGGGTCGGTTATGTAGGCAAGCCTACGCCGTCTTATTTGTTGGAACATATGTGACAGTTCAGTCTAATCCGGCAAGAGAAGCCCCGTTTAGCCCGAAGGCTTATCGGTTGTGCTAAGTCTTGTCGAACTACTGTAACGTACATCACACGTGGAGGGGAGTCGATTGAGCCGAAGCTCGTTTGAACTCGCCCAACCATGGTTAGACCATTTCGAACCCATGTACTAAGATTTTCCGATTTCTAAACTGTCAACCAAAACGTAATCTTGTTTCTGTTTAAGGTGGGTTCACTGAGAAGCCATCACCGAAAAACTCAACGATTTTAAGTGGGATTCACCGAGAATCCATCACTAAAATCGTAACGATTGACAAAACCCGGGTCCTCGGTTTTTATAATTAGTTACTTAATTTTAATTAACTACCACATATTAAGTAAAACAAGTATTTTAACTAATTAATCGAGTTATACACGCCAAATTTAATTCGAAATTAAATATCTACGTGTATGCATTGGAGTGGAATCATGAGGATGCATGTCATGGCAATTTCCGGTTATATCATACAATTTTCGATCATACACGAAAAAAAATTAACAGAAAAATAAACACCGAGATGGATTGTTGGTACCCCCGACTAGCCTATTTTCTAAGGAAAAGTAAAAACTTAATCTAATCTTCGATTCTTGAGCTTCGAATCTTGATCTTGAACCACCGGATCACGAACCACGAACACCCGAGTGGAGAATGGCTTTTAATTAAAATAAATCCAATTTATTTAATAAATAAAACCCTTTATTAAGATTGTTTTTTTTTTATTTTTGTTTATGTCGTTTTTTTTTATGTCGGTTTTTTTTTTTTATTTTTATTTTTATATTTTAATATGCTGCCTTGCGGCAGAATTAATATAAACACATTAAAAAAATTTGAATGCAGCCGCCTTATTAAACCCTAGCTGATTAGGGTTAAAGAAAAAAAACAGACAATTTGCGGCGGTAGTAAGCGGCGCTACAGGTGCTGCTGCCGCTCTTTAAAAAAAACAGTGGCTGTAGCGACAGAAAAAACGTTGCAACAGGTGCTGTGGCTGCAGATTTTTAATTAAAATTAGGGTTTTAACTGTTTCTCCTCGTTCATACATTGGGTTTCGCCTTGATCTTCATAATTTCTTCAAGATCTTCATCTTTGCGAGCCCGGAATATAAAAAAAATTACAGAGATTGCATCTTTTTACATAAATTTCGAAAAAAAACCATTAAATTAAATACAAATGCTATGCTCAATTGTTACTAATCAAGAGAGCTACAAAATAGAACTACGGGTAAACAGTATCAACCCCAATCCATCTCTTCAACCACGACAATCACAAAGCATCATCATCAAATTTTTTTCTCGAATTAATAAAAAAATTAAAACGAAAACAAGCAATCTAAACATGCTATTCCACTCCTTAGATCTAAAATTTAAACACTTTGATTGCTAGATCAAAGGCTCTGATACCACTTGTAAGATGTAATATCGCCGGATGGATCATAAATCCACCCGATTATGCAGCGGAAAGTATAAGATCTAGATCTAGTCAACCAAATTACATAAAATAATAGATCTAAACCTACATGGGGGTTTAGATTACCAACTTTTTATGGTGCAATTACTCCAAGAACAAAGGTCAATCCAAGATCCAAGCTAGATGAGAAGCCACAGTCTTCCAACGTGTGTCTCCAAGCAACACCAGGTGGATGGTGTTTCAAGCCGCCAGACCTCCTCGATATGCTACCTTAGAAAACCCGAAGTTTTCTAAAACTCAAACCCCAAGTATTTAGCCAAAAATTCAAGGCCAGAATACTCACCAATATTTCGAAAATCATGTGTGTCAAAAGGCTCTGGAGAACTCTCTTTATATATGAGAGTAATCCTTGTCCTCCAAGGATTTAATAATTAAGAGATAATTATTAGATTAATCCTTATTTCAAATAAAAGATAAATAAAATAATTATCCCAAACAAATTAGGATAAATTATATTATTATCTAATATTTCATGAATTATCATTTAACAAATAAAAGATAAATCACATGTTAAATAATTATCCAAGAAAACTAATTCCTTAATAATTAAATAACAACTAATTTCGGCCAAAACCCTAGGTTGTATAGGGCCACACGAATTTTTGACACATTGGGCCGAGTCCACGAAAAAAAGTCTTTTTTCATGTATTTAATTGTATAGTCCAACTAAACAATTAATCAACATATCAATTAAACAGTCCAATCCAACTATTTAATTATAATTGAGGTGAAATGACGAGAAAACATATATGCTATATTAGGAGCCACGTTGGGGACCATGGACCCATATTCAGTAGCTACAATAAATTAAATAAAATTATTCGTCAGATCGAACAATAATATTCAATCTATTAATTCCGGGATAACACCACTATAAACCCGAAACTGAACTCTGCCGAATATAGATAATTTATACTCAACTATGAGTTGATAAGCGTCCACTGATATAATCATTAAATACGTATAAATCCTCCATAGACTGTTCATTTCGATTCGGGATATCTCCGTAAACCCTTCTCGAAACATATTATCCTTATTTACCATTAACCCCCTAGTGATCAATTAGTTCATAACTAATATAATATGAACTGGGCTCATCGATCAGTTTCTAGGGTTAACAAATAAGGGAACTGTCTGTCTACTTCCAGAGTGAAGGAATGGATTCCATATCTGTGATAGCACAGACTACTCACTCATCCTAGAATAAAGCCAACGAGAAGTGTTGGACCACATACTATGAAGTGATCCTTACTAACACATCAAACCCTACCCTGGTCTAAGCAGTCGTTTGTGATCACCTCAGGATTGAGATTAATCCATAAATGATCATCTTGTGATTCGATAAGACTTCTCGATTACGAAATTATATCGAGAACTCAAATCAAATCGGTCCAGCCCTATATGATTATCATCATATATAAATGCCCAATTTGGTACCCTGTACCGACAGTCCGGATAAGACCGTCACACCTAATAGTGTTCTGGGCGCATTATTAGCAAATTAATTTTGAGACCCGTACTCAGATTAATTAACGCTACGGACTAAGTTAATTTTAAGTACGTCTCACTAACTCAATCCTCTTGTGTATAGCCATATACTGAGTTATGTGATTACATAAACGAGGTACTTAGGGTTTTCTGTAGTGTATTAATATTGGCAGTAAATGTGAATAAATAAGATGAAATAAATTCTGTCATGTATTTGAATAAAACAATTACAAATTGTCTTTCGGGCATAAAACCTAACAATATCTAGATGGATCGCAGGTCGGCCCCCTAGCCTTTCTTGTCACCTCGTCGGTTTAAAGGCTTGGAGCGGGGACCGATGACTTGCAACCCCAACTTGGATTGTGGGTTCGCAGACTGTAGTGGCCGTTGGCCTTATCCGCTATTATGGTGGCTAGAAGGACCCGAATAAAGATCCGCATGTTGTATTAAGCTTTAGACATATCAACTTCAAAACCCGTTTTTGATATTTCCGACAATATCATTTTCTATGTATGTTAACACTTTCGATTATTATTAATTGTTCTTACATTATTATCAATAGGTGTAAAAGTAACTTGTCATTGAATGATTTTGTCCCTAACATAACAAGAAAAAGCAAAACATATTTTATTCATGCTAAACATAATTTCCAACCACAACATTACCGATCACTCATAAAGATAGAGGTACAAAGTACCGTGCATATACCTGAAAGACATCTTAAATAATGGGGACTATATTACACAATAGAACACAACCTTATGTATTAATTGTGGAACCAGACGACAATACATTTTTAACTCGTACAACTTCATCATGGAACAGCCCCAGAACCATCTCCACCAGTTCCGGCGGCACCGGCTCCTGCACCACCAAAACCACCTAGGGGACTGCCGCCGGCACCTCCGAAACCACCTAGGGGACTGCCGCCTACACCACCGAAACCACCCAGGGGACTGCCGCCAGCTCCACCAAAACCACCTAGGGGACTGCCGCTTGCGCCATTTATCCCGCCAATACCTGGGAACAAACCACTTGTACCGTCACTTCCACTGCCAACCCCAGGAATAGTAGGCAGCCCACTACTGCCATCGCCGCCACCGCCGATCCCTCCAATACCTCCATAGTTCAAGAAGTTCTTCTCATCTTTCAGACCACTTTTGTCGTTTGGTACATCTCTTGCTGTAACGTAGGCAACAGCCATTGCAACAAGCAGAATGGTGCACCACATTTTCGCCATTGTTTTCAATGCTTAGTTACCTTTTGAAACCCTTTTATCCTAGCTTCTTCTCCTAATTTCCTTGGGTAAAACAAAGGGAAGCCCTCCCCCTGCTTATAAAGGGGAACGGAGTACGTACCAGATTAATGAGAAGTAGTTCGAAAAATTGAATTGTAATAAATGCAATCTCAAAGCTACTTACTATTCAATGTGATCGACATATATACATATATACCTATATATTTATAAAATGTAATGTATCTCTCATTTTTGTCATACCATTATGTATGCAAAGGTTTGGACCCTAAATCATAGTACCTGCCATGAATGACTTTTAATGGGTTGATCCATTGTCTGTCGGGAATATATACGCCGTAGATCATACGTTATATTTTACATCATACGAAACATTCCATAGTGGTCTCTAAACGTATTTCACTAAATCTACCATTACACATATGACATTTTACATTATATGAAACAATCTTTAGTGGTCATTCTTTATACGCAATCCACTAAATCTACTTTGGCACTTAAATGCACCACGGTACATGCTATTTAAATATTTTTGTAGTGCCAGGTAGATTTAGTGGTGTGCGGCCCTTGGTATAGGCCTGTCAAGCGATGGTCGCCGGTCAAAAATATCATTTGGCTCAATTTTATTTTATTTTATTTTTTTTTTATTTTAAATGTTTTATGCTTGGCGGATTGTTGCCAACACACTTTTAATTATTTTCGGCACCACAATAATATTTTTTTTTTATTTTTGTTATTCAATCACCATAAAAATAATAACAATATTATTTTCTATACCACAATTTTCTAAAAAACTATTAAGTCCATAAGTCTAAAAAATATCAAAATAAACACGGGAGAAACCTTCCCCAAGAAATAATTCTTTATATAGAATCAAGAAAGTGCTCTCAGTAGTATTCGGTTTTAGAGAGAAGTTTCTCTCAACGGCGACCACCATTGTTCTTTCAAGAACTTGTTGCCAAACCGATGCTTCAGCTATGACAATTTTCGGTCAAAGTATTTCGTCTCTCTTTAATCAATCAATGAGTACAATATTTATAGTCACTACTAGAGATTCTACATTACACAATATACCAAAACAACCCTTATTAAATCAATACACAAATCAATATTTTCCATATTCGTAATATATCGTAATACCCTCCCTCAAGTGGGAGCGTGAAGATCTCGAATGCCCAACTTGCGTAATATAAACTTGAACGGTTGTCATCCCAATGCCTTGGTAAAAAATGTCCGCCAATTGATGTTTTGTAGGAACATAAGAAGGAAGAATCATACCATCAGTAATGGCGTCACGTACGAAGTGACAGTCAACTTCAATATGCTTCATACATTCATGGAAAACCGGGTTCTCAGCAATATATAGAGCAGACTGACTGTCACAGAAAAGTCAAATGCCGGGAGGGTGCCGAACCCCAAGGTTAGCCAGTAACTGCTTCAGCCACTTCAGCTCACATGTCAAAAAAGCCATAGATCATACTCCGCTTCAGCCGAAGATCGAGACACCGTTGTCTGTTTCTTGGACTTTCAGGAGATAGGAGAAAGACCGAGAAATATGAACCATCCACTCAAGGATTTGCGAGTAATCGGGCAACTAGCCCAGTCAGAGTCACACCAACCCTCTAGAAGGAGGGAACTGTCGGAGCACAGCAAAATACCCTGGCCAGGATGTTTCTTCAAATGGCGGACTAGTCGTAAGGCGGCCTCCCAATGCTCAGTCCGGGGGGCCTGCATAAACTGTGACAAGACATGAACATAATATGCCAGATCGGGTCGAGTGACCCCGAGATAGATAAGCCATCCAATAAGACGTCGGTACGAAGCTGGATCACCCAACAGAGGTCTGGTGGCGAGTGCCAGCTTAAGATTCTGCTCGATGGGAAGGTCAGCTGGTTTGCTCCCAAGTAACCCGGCCTCATGTATAATATCCAATGCATATTTCTGCTGATTCAAGAAAATCCCATCTACGTTCCTCGCAACCTCGATGCCAAGAAAATAGTTAATAGCCCCGAGATCCTTTATTTTAAAACACTTGCCCAAATAAGATTTAAAAACCGTCATCGCTAATTTGTCATTGCCTGCAATAATCATATCGTCAACATACAAGAGCACCATAAGCTGAATCCCGTCACGAGTCAAAGTAAACAAAGAATAGTCAGAGTACGACTAACGAAATCCATAATCATGCAAAGCGGAGGCAAGCTTTGCAAACCAACACCGTGGTGCCTGTTTCAACCCATACAACAATTTGCGCATCTTGCAAACCAAATTGGACCATGGCTTCTCAAATCCAGGAGGTACATATAGATCTCCTCGTCCAAGTTCCCTTTTCAAAAATGCATTATGGACGTCCAACTGACACCGCGGCAACACTAAGAACGGTCCGAACCATAACCATTTTTGCCACAGGGGCGAATGTCTCTGTATAATCAATACATTCTTTTTAGTGATGCCCAAAAGCCACTAACCGGGCTTTAAGACACTGTAGGGTGCTGTGCTCGTCATATTCTCTGTATACACCCACTTACTCCCCAGTGGCTTTTTCCCGGGGGAAGGGGTTGCAAAACCCAAGTACCTTGATCTTCAAGTGCTTGAATTTGTTCTGACATGGCCTTACGCCACCCCTCATGTTTCATAGCCTCCTTAAAAGATTTAGGAGGATTACCCACTGTAATAGCTGCAAGATACTTGCGATGTTTATCAGAAAACTTATCATAATTAATGTAATGCATAAGAGGATACGGAGTACCTGAGGAAACTGACAGACTGGAAGAGTGTGGAATGGGAATTTTCTGATCAATCAATATATGCATCACAAAATCTTGGAAGCGTGAATTCGGAATCTTTTGTCGTCTACCCCTACCCAACACTTCAGTACCATCACCTGGATGTCACAGTTGTGGTGAAGGCACTATATTACCCCAAGTATCACCTGTGTCAACTGTCAATTCCGTCCCCCCTCAATCGGAGGATCCGGTAAGGGTGGATCCCCGGTAGGAGAGGCATCGAACCCTTGATCTACTATGCCAACATCGTAAAACAAAGGGTAAGGAACTACAGAGGCTTCACTATCTGTCGGTTGAGAAACAGGAAACACATGTTCGAAAAATTTAACATCCCTAAAAATAAAGATCTCCTCCGTATCTAGGTCATACAAGGTCCATCCCTTCTTCGCGAACGGGTAACCAAGGAAAACACACTTACGACTCCGGCTAGCAAATTTATGAGTGTGACGATGGTCGTGGGCGTAACATAAACATTCTAAAATTCGAAGCATTGAGAGGTCCGGTTTTTTTCCCAAAAAGAGTTTCATAAGGCGTCTTAAAATTCAAAAAACTAGACGGTGTTCGGTTAATTATATAAGCCGCAGCCATAACACATTCCCCACAAAAATTCAGCGGCAAATGTCCATCAAACCGTAATGCACGTGAAACATTAAGAATGTGTTGATGTTTCCGTTCTACCCGACCGTTCTGTTGAGGAGTACTAACACAAGACGTTTCAAAAATGATACATTCTTTACGAAAATAAGGAAGCAAAGGTCTAAATTTTGTTCCATTATCACTATGAACCTGTTTAATGGTATCCTCAAACTAACGAGAAACTAAAGCAATGAAATCCAAGAAAGCAAATTCGACTTCCATTTTGTTCAATAATAAATAAATCCAAACCGAACGAGAATAGTCATCAACAATACTCAAAAAATACGTTGCACCACATGTCGAGGGTACACTATATGGCCTCCATAAATCACAATGTATCAACTCAAAAATACGACTAGCTTTATTCTCATTAATGGGAAAAGTTTCACGAGGCTGCTTAGCTCGAAAGCAGATATCACATCCATCTTTATGTAAATTTTTGGAAATAGAAATATTAGGAACCTGCCGAAGAACTGATGGGTGTCCCAAACGCCGGTGCCATAAATCTGCAGATTTTCGTTCATCAATAGCCAAAATCTGAACCTCCGGAACGCCCAAGAACAGAAAAAGTCCATCCACACGCTCTGCCAGTCCAATCAGCGTCCTCGTCACTCGATCCTGCATAACACATAATTTCCCCGTAAGTTGCAATACACAATCATTATCATCCTGTAGTTGGGTAACCGAAAGCAAGTTGCAATTCAATTTTGGCACGTATAAGACATTTTTTAAGCATAAATTTCCGGGAAAAATAACACTCCCTTAATGAGTCGCCACCGATGACTCCCATCGGGTAACCCAATCGGCCACTGAATAATTGGTCGTGGATCAATGAGGGACTTAAAAGAACCAGTCATGTGATGTGTCGCTCCAGTGTCAACAATCCACGCAGACTGAGCTGATAGTCGATCTTTCGATTTGAGCAAATCAACGATACTTTTCCATTGGGCTGGGCTGACATTGAAAAGACCTAATTGCTCATCGATCTTCGCTTTCATAACAGACATCCTTTCACCAATATAGAAACCTTAGAAGTCGATTCACAAAAAAAAACATCAAAACACATCAGTTTGGTCTCGGGTTTATTCTATGATATTGAACCGTCCAAAAACAATTTCAACCATTCAGATTGTACGAAATAAAGAGACGAACATGCCCTCAAAATTTCGTCACGTCGGAATCCGTTTCAATTTCTGATCGTCGCCGGAAAACTTCTTCTGCAACAATTAACAGCAGTTCGGTCGCTGGCAATTTCAGAGAAATTGAACCTTTCAATCAATATTTCCACCGTTCGTATTATAGAAAACAAAATTTTGAATAACCCCTTCAAATTTCGTCACGATCGGAATCCGTTTCAATGTCCGATCATCACCGAAAAACTTATGCTGCAACAATTAACAGCAGTTCGGTCGCGGTTAATTTTAGAGAAATTGAACCGTTCAATCGGAAATTCCACCGTTCAGATTGTAGAAGTCAAAATTTCGAACAACCCCTCCAAATTTTGTCACGATCGGAGTCCGTTTCACTATCCGATCGTGGCCTAAAAGTTTCAGCTGCAGAGTTAAAAAAAGCAGCGATTTTTTTCTTCAACCTGGCTTTGATACCATGACAATTTTCAGTCAAAGTATTTCGTCTCTATTTAATCAATCAATGAGTACAATATTTATAGTCACTACTAGGGCTTCTACATTACACAATATACCAAAACTACCCTTACTAAATCAATACACAAATCAATATTTTCCATAATCGTAATATATCGTAATATGCTAGCTTTTCTAATCTTTGCTTCTGCTCTTTCCTTTCTTGAACTTATAGCTTCCTTTTTGATCCATGGCTCGTAAAAAGAAGAAAGAAGATGAAAGTATTGTTCATTATTGACGGCAACGATAGTCTTGGCCAACAAGCAAGTGCCGAGTAGTGTAGGGCATAACAATTGTATTTATTTCCGGTTATATCCCTAGCGTTATAGTTATACAAACAACATAGTATACTTCAGATTATTCAGAGAAATACAATCATATTTCACATTAATATGGCATTAGAGCAATTACACTCATCTCTCATGGATTCCCTCCCTCCCTCTCCTCCTATCTACGTCTAAAACAAAAAAAAAAAACCCTAACCCTAGTTCCTCATCTTCTTCGTTAAACATCAGCCATGGCCGACGATAGCGCAACTTCGGCCAGCTCCTCCATCGATGCCACAACTGCTCCGGCGAGCTCAAATTCAGCCATATTTACATGGCCAATGTGTTATAGGATGCGTTGACGGTTCTGTTCCCGCTCCTTCGGCAACGATCACCACTGACGGCGTTACCAAAGCAAATCCGGCATATCTACATTGGGTTAAACAGTATAGTTTAATCCTAAGCACTGTTACCTCTTCTCTCTTCAATGTTCTTGCACAAGTTTACACGGCCTCCACATCGGCTGAAATCTGAAAGGCTCTCAACACGTCTTTTGCGTCTCAATCTTGGGCTCAATTAGTTGACCTTCGCACGAAACTCGCTTCCACGAAGAAAAGAAATCTCTCAGCCACAGACTAATTTATGACTATTAACAAGATCACCAATGAACTTAGCCTCGCCGTCCACCACTTGAATAATGATGATATTGTTGCTTACGCTCTTGCCGGATTGGACATAGATTACGACTTGCTTGTTACCTTACTTTCCAGCAAGTCAGAAATAACCCTGGATGAGGTCGTTTCCCTCCTTTTGATTACTAAGGCTTGCATACCAGCATAATCGGCCCCCTCCCATCTATGTTGCTCTTCCTACTTTGCCGGTGTCTGCTCCTTCAGCCAACCATGCCGCATCAAATAACCAGCAAAACCGACACCGTGGTGGAGGTAATTAGGTTCCCAGAATAACAGTGGACGGAGCCGTGGTCCTCCTCAAAATCAAGGTTAGGGCCGTGGCCGTGGCCAATCTCCTGGGCCTTATGTTCAATGTCAATTGTGTGATCGATTTGGCCACACGGTGTATGATTGTTGGTACAAGTTCGATTCGATGTTCAACCCACCTCGCCCCAACTGTCCACCCCAGGCCAATATTACAACTCAACCCGCTTCTACCGATTGGATTCCCAACACTGGAGCAACCCACTACACCACCAATAATCCATGAAACTTGAATCTCTCCACTGACTCCGATAATGGTCCTAATCAGCTTTATATGGGTGATGGTGCAGGTTTGACTATTACACATTCCGGTTCTCGATTCTCTCTACTTCCAGTAAATCTTATGTGCTCAATAATGTTCTTGTTGCCCCCCTTTACAATAATCTCTTATCTGTTGCTCAATTTACCAAAGATAACTCCGTTTATTTTGAGTTTCACCATAAATATTTTCTTGTGAAGGACTACTCGGCTATATCCATCATCGGGGCTACCTTAAAGATGGCCTCTACCACTTCTCCAAATCTTTCAATCAATTTCCCGCTCAAGGTATTGCCGTTTATTGCTCATCTATCACTCAATGGCACCAACATTTAAGACATTGCTCGTACCCGGTTCTGCGTCAAATTTTAGGTCACAATAATTTGGCTCCTTCAATTGCCACTACATCTATTTGTATTGCTTTTCATCGTCTTTTACTTATTCACGTCTTTTAGATTTAATTTATTCCGATATATGGGGCCTTTGTGCTGAAGACTCTATTTATGAAAATAATTATGTTAGATTTGTTGATGATTTTACTAAGTTTTTGTGGCTTTATACTTTGCATTGTAAATCTAATGTAGAGTCTATTTTTCCTCAATTTAGTGCTTTGCTCAAACGTCAATTTAACACAAAAATCAAATCCATTCAAACTGATTCGGGTGGGGAATATCGTCGCCTTACAATTTATTTCACCTCTATAGGTATTGTCTTGTCCCCACACGTCTGAACAAAATGGTGCCATTAAGCAGCGTTATCGTCACATTGTCGAAATTAGCATTGCCCTTCTGGCTCACTCTCATCTTCCCCTTCCCTATAGGGAATATGCCTTTCTCACAGCCGTCTACATCATATCTTCTCATAAAATTCCTTGAGCATAAATCTCCCTATGAAATGGTTCATCTTCGGCTTCCTGATTATTCCTTTTTTCGTATCTTCGGCTGAGCTTTTTGGCCTTATCTTCGTCCCTACAATAATCATAAAACGTACTTTCATACCAAAACCTGTATTTTTCTGAGTTGCAGTCCCAATCACCATGGGTATAAATGCCTTGACCTTTCCTCGGGCCACATCTATATTTCTCGTCACGTAGTCTTTGACGTGTCTTCCTTCCCTTATATCTCCTCATCTAAAACTGCCTTTTACACTCCTGAAACAACATTTTTTCCTTTGGCTCTTGCCCTTCCTGCTCCAGCCGGACCCTCGGCTCTTACTTCCCATATACCCGAGCCATCTCTCCCTTGCCTTACTCTAATCATTAAACCGACGTCTGCATCCGAACCTTCCTCTGTCACTGGCTCCACAGAATCCCCCTCATCCGATTCCCCACCGTCTCCTGCTCCACAACAAATGGTTACTCGGATCAAAACAAACACCCTTAAACCCAAATGTCTTGATCCTGATTTTGTCCGCTATCCCCTTCTTAAAGCCTTAACTGCCACCACCGATGCACTTGAGCCTACCTCGGTTGCCGAAGCTTTGAAAATCGAGGGATGCCATGAGAGAGGAGTTTAATGCTTTGGTCCAGAATGGCACTTGGGACCTTGTTCCATATTCTTCGCCTCATAATTTTCTTGGTAATAAATGGGTATTCCATGTTAAAAGGCATGAAGATGGTCACATCGAGCGTTATAAAGCTCATCTTGTTGCTAAAGGCTTTCATCACGAAGCTGGTGTTGATTTTTTTGACCGGTCACTATTCGTACACTTTTATTTCTTGCTATTTCACATGATTGGGTTGTTCAACATGTTGATATTCAGAATGGGATTATACATGGATTTCTCACTGAGGAAGTGTATATGCAGCAGCCACATGGATTTTGTCACCCTGGTTATCCTAATCACATTTGTAAGATCAAACGTAGTCTTTACGGTCTTCGGCAAGCACCGCGTGCATGGTTTTCCAGATTCACTGATGTTCTTCGGCAGTTTGGCTTTTGGCCCTCAACGGCCGACACCTCTCTATACATATATTTCATGTCTCTCACTCTGTTTTTGTCTTAAGTTATGTCGATATTTTGCTTACAGGTACATCTGGAGATCTCGTTCAGCAAACCATTGATTATTTGTCTACTCACTTCCCGGTTAAGGACCTTGGGTCATTATATTATTTTCTGGGTGTGGAGGCCCTCTCTACTCCTGATGGACTTCTTCTAAGCCAAAGGAAGTATATTCACACATTATTACTGCGTGCTGGCATGACAACCGCCAAACCATGTGTCACGCCGATGGCCTCTAATCTTTGCCTAGGCCGTCGATGGTCAACCAATCTCTGATGCATCTCTTTATCGTAGCATAGTTGGTGGACTCCAGTATATTGGCTTCACTCACCCTGACATCGCTTTTTCTGTGCATAAAGTTAGCTAATTTATGCATGCCCATCAGGATACGTATTGGGCTACCGTGAAACGTATTTTGCGGTATCTCAAGCATTCGATTTCTGATGGTCTCCTTTTCACATGCTCTCCTAACCCGGCTTACAGGCTTTTACCGATGCTGATTGGGTATCCGACCCTGATGATCGTCATTCTATTGGTGCCTATTGTATATTTCTTGGCTCTAATGTGATTAGCTGGCACTTTAAACAACATGCCAATTTCCCCAAAAGTTGCACCGAAGCTGAATATAAAGCGCTCTCTCATTCTGCTGCCAAACTCTTGCTTCGATATATGTTAGTTTATCTTCCTCACCCTCCTACATTGTGGTGTGACAATATTGGCGCACTTACCTTACAGCCAGTCCGGTTTTCCATGTTCTCACAAAGCACATCGTGATTGATTTCCATCATGTTCGTTTGTTGGTTGCACTCAACGAGTTGCGCATCTCCTTCTTCTCCTCCAATGATCAATTGGCTGATACTCTCACCAAACCGCTTGGTCATGTTCGTTTCACAGATTTGAAGAACAATCTCCATGTTCATTCCATTCCCATATGATTACGGGGGTGTATTGACGGCAACGATAGTCTTTCCCAGCAGCCAAGTGCTGAGTAGTGTAGGGCATAATAATTGTAATTATTTCCAATTATATCTCTAGTGTGATACCTATATAAAAAACCTAATGCACTCCAGATTATTCAGTGAAATACAATCATATTTTACATTAAGATTCATTCATCTCCGGTTGATGATGAACATTTAAATGTGATCAGTCTGCATGCCCATGATGCTACTGCTGCCATGAATAAGCTTTACTGTAGCTAACAATAAAGATGGTGAAGCTGTGGATGTGGATAGGTTGCTAGATCTCCCTGCTCCAGTTGAGCAGGTGGGGGTTGAACATGTTTGAGCTCCTGCAATAGTAGAAATGACTAATCCTAACCCTAGATGTTTTAATGTTTCTATCATTGAAGCCATGAAACTCAAATCTGGTAAGCTCACTACCACTGCCATTAACAAAGCCAAGAAGAAATCCAAGGCGGAAGATTTTACTGAATCTTAACATTGTTCAGATTAGCCCGGTTCTACTCTTGCTGGGCTTCTGGAGGTAGATAAGTCTATTGACAGTGTTGGAATGGAGAGTTTGATCACTGAATCTGTTGTGGATGGAGTTGTATCTGTTCCTTCTGGTGTGGGGGATGATACTGTTGCTACTCCTAATATTTTGGCCACATATAAGGTTGTTGAGCATGAGATTCCAACTACTTCAACAGAGAATTCTCCTGAAACTCCTCATTTATCTGTTCTCACTGAAATTCATGCTACTGACCCTGTGGTCAATGAAGCCGCTGCTGCTGATGTTTCTTTGGCAGAAAAAGCTGTGTCTTGGGTGGAATTTTTCTAGAAAAATAAAGGAGGTTATTAGATTGAATCAAAGAGTTGATAGTGTTACACTTGATGCTGTTAACTTGGATGAGATGATTTTAATGACGATGGCATGGAAAAACTTAGTTTGCTTGGTATCTTCACTGCTAAATTCCCTGGAAGAGAGGCCGTGCAAAAGATAGTGAATTCTTAGCCAAGAAAATATAGTTTTTACTATCATAACTCTGGTTGAATAGTGTTTGTTTTTTTGAAAAAGAAGACTGATCTGGATGATGTTCTACAATGTGGTCCTCTTTATGCTTTTGGGAAGCCATTTATTTTGAGGAAAATGCCTATGCTTTTTAACTTCAGTAAAGAGGCATACTATGTAGTTCCTATGTGCATAAGACTTCTTGATTTTCCCCTCAGATTATAGAAGGATAAATGTTTGAGCAAGATTTGTACCTTTGGTGGTAACCCCCAATATACTTATAAAGTTACAGCATCTAAGAAGGTTCTTAGTTTTGCAATATGTTGAGTGGAGGTGGATATCAGTATCCCCTACCAAATAAAATTCCTATCAATATGCCAGGTGGTAAATCATTTATGCAACAAGTGTTCTATGAAGATGTGCCTAAATTTGCACAAAATGTAAGAAGTTGGGGCACAATGTAGCTGCTTGGGTGATGCAAATAGGGATGTTCCTACTTTGTATGTGAAAAGATAAAAAAGCTTTATGCTCCAAAATAGATATAGGCCACCGGGATTCCTAATTCTATGATTCCAGAATTTTTCATCTGTATACCCAATCTTGTGGAGAATGATAAAATAAATCCACTGCTACCCCTACTGCCAATGTCTTTTCTGTTTTGAATCCTGATCCTGGTGATGAGTCTTAGGCAGATCAAGTAGAAAATTCTACTGTTAATTAACTGGAGAAGAATGCTCCAGCTTGTAGTTCTTTTACATTGAATGATTTACCTTTCAAGCAGGGAAAAAAGAAGAAGAGTAATAAGAATAGCACCCCAAATGCAAAGAATTCTAAAGGCAAATCATATGTTTCTGTCACTAGAGGCCCCTCACCTCTAGGTAGACAAAAATGATAGGTTTCTAGAATGTTACAGGATTCAATAAGGCACCTAAACAAACTATTGTCAATTGGACTTATTTGAAATACTTCAGACTAAGCTGTCTCAATAATCTTTAGATATTTTTGTTAATAACAGGCTTTTTGGTTGGAGGCATGATCATAATTTCCCTCTGCACAGTTCTCACAAGATTATGTTCATCCGGGGTCCAGCTTTTGTGGTAGTGGAGGTTTTTGATACTGGTGTGTAGTGGCTGCATTGTAATGTGATGGTTTTTGTGATAGGGGAGGAATTCTTGGCCACCTTTATTTATGGCTTGCATTCTGTGGGGAGGAGGAGGCCTTTGTGGGATAAATTAAGGGAGTTGAGTGTTTGTTCCTCACTTCCTTGGTTGTTCTTGGAGACTTCAATTTTTTTCTTTGATATAGATATGAAGAATGGTACAGTGCCTACAAATTATGAGATGAAGGATGGACTTGAATGTTGCCTTGATTCTAATTTGACTGATCTTAATTCTTTTGGTCAATTTTACACTTGGACATATAATCACACTTTATCCAGGATTGATAGAGTTTTTGTCGGTGCTTCTTGTAGGATTGGGGCATGTTTTTCTACTTTTTTTGATCCTGCTGTGTTCATTCTGATCATTCTCTTTGCAGATTAATGTTTGATGCCTTGGTTGTTCTGAAAAGGAACCCTTCAAGTTTTTCAACATGTGGATGAAACATGAATCTTATGTTGAGGTCTTGAATGAGAGTTTGAGTCAGGATGTGCCAGGAACTGCCATGGTTAAACTTTGCAAGAAACATGAAAGGATTAAGCAACCTTAGAAAACTCTTAATAAGTTGCATTTGGGCATATCACTGTCCGAACTGAAAAAGAGATGGCTATTTTGGAGGATTTGCAGATTCAGTTCAACCTCAATCATTCTGGTTATCATTTGGAAAATCTGATTAGGGTTTAGAAGAAGAAGTGTCAGATGTAGGAGGATGCCGAGCGGAGTTTCCTGTCTCATAAAGCCAAAGGTATGTATGTTAATCTGAGTGATAGAGGAAGTAGTTTCTTTCATTCTGTTGTAAAGAAGTACAATGCTAAAAGGCATACAGTTGGGGGATGGTACTTTTACTGCTTCCTATGGTGAGATTGAGGATGAGTTTGTTAGATTTTACACTAATTTGTTGGGGAGTGAAGTTGTGGCATCTTCTATTTCTATTGATGTTTTTAATGCTGGTCCTATGATGCATGCTGCTTGCATTGAGAATCTGGTTCTGGGTGTTACTCCATGGAGATTAAGAAATACTTATTTTATTTTTCTAATGATAAAGCCCCTGGTCCTGATGGATTTGTTGTAGGTTTTTTTTCTAAAAAAGTCCCGGGGTATTGTTGGTGCAGATTTCACTAATGCTATTTTTGAAATTTTTCCTAGATTGATGCACTTTTGAGACAGATGAATCGTGTTGTCATTGCCCTTATTCCTAAGGATTCACACGCTACTTCTGTTAGGGATTACAAACTTATCTCCTGCTACAATGTTACTTATAAGGTTATATCCAAGATTCTTTCCTGTATATTATATGTTTGCTTGCCACACATTATTGATGCTGCTCAATCTGGTTTTGTAGATGGTAGATCCATGCCTGATAATGTTTTCTTGTGCCAAGACTCCTCATAAGTGTTTGATAAAAGTTGAATAAGAAAGGTCTTTGATTATGTGCATTGGTCTATTGTGAATGATATGATGTGTGCTGTTGGTTTCCCTGCCAAGTTTGTTAATTGGATTATGATTTGCCTTTCAACTGCTTCATATTTTGTGGCCATTAATTAATGGTGGTTCGAATGGTTAATTTAATGGTAAAAGGGGTTTAAGGCAAGAGGATCATCTATCCCCTTTTCAGTTTGTCATTGGCATGGAATATCTGTCCAGGAGGTTGAATTTGCTTAGTGCTGATTCTGAGTTTAACTTTCATTCTCAGTGCCATTTCTAGAACATTACTCATTTGGATTTTATACATGATCTGATTTTATTTTCTAGAGGGGATTTCATATCAATTACTATGCTTATAGGGGTGTTTTTAAGATTTTGGTAATGTTTCCGGTCTTCTTACCAATCTGCAGAAGTCTCAAATATTTTTTTTTGGGGTTTCTGATGAGGATAAAGTTGACAAGCTGAATATATCTGGCTTGGTTGAAGGTTCATTCCCTATCAGGTACCTTGGTATTCCTCTCACTACTGTTTGATTGAATATTTTTCTTTATGACCCTCCGTTCACCACTTTGAACAGCATTTTTGGCAACTAGAAAGGTGCTTCTTTGACTTATGCAGGTAGATTGAAGTTAGTTAGATATTTTATTTAAGGGGTTCAATGTTTTTGGATGGGGTTGTTTCCCATTATTGACAATGTCAATAAGGAATTGGACCAGTTGTGCAGGAGATTTTTGTGGGGGAATCTACTGATTCACTAGGAAATCCCCTGTGGGATGGAATAAAGTTTTCTTGCCTAAGAATGATGGGGGACTTGGTCTCTTTGATCTCAAGTCTAGGACTCTTGCATTGCTTTCAAAGATTCTCTAGAATCTTCACATCAAGAAGGATTGTTTGTGGATTTGATGGGTACGTCACTACTACATGCTTGATGTTTCTAGGAGTACCAGGTCAAGATGAAGGATTCTTCTCTTATCAAAACTATGTTTTGTATTAGGGGTTTCTGACTTAATGACGCTGGGGATGTTTCTGGTGCTGCTCTTATCAAAACTATGTTTGGTATTAGGGGTTCTTTACTTAATGACGCTGGGGATGTTTCTGGTGCTGTTCTTTTGCAGACTTGGATTTATGGGGAAAGGTTCTCATCTAGCAAGGCCTATGATTTCTTTAGTTTGAATGTAAACAGTGTTTGGTGAAGTAATTTTGTCTGGAAATCCAAGGACACCCCAAACACTATTTCATCCTTTGGTTGGATATGCATAACAGTCTCATCACCAAAGACAAGCTTGCATTTGTGGAAGACAAGGTTTGTTCATTGTGTGGAATATTTACTGAATCAGCAAGGCATCTATTTTTTCAGTGCATTGTTTCTAATCAGATTTGGCATGCTATAAAACAGACAACTTAACACCATTACTATCAGCGTTAGGTGGTTAAGAAGACACTGTAGGCGTACCTCTATTGGCAATATGGAAAGAAGACTCTTCATTTCAGTCATGATTTATTGGTTTTGGCATATGAGGAACATAAAGGTGATGGATGGCATCTCTATGGATGTTGGGGCTGTGGTTTACATGATAAAGACTCATGTTTCCTATCTTATGCATCACTTGTATCCACATTTTTGCTTTACAACTTAGTTTTGGTGGTTGTATTTTTTTTTTGCAGTTGGGATATGCTCTATGAGTTGTTCTGCTCATATGACCCCATTTTGATCATTTGGTTGCACTGTAGTGTTTAGTGTTAGATGTTTTCTTGTTGCTGTTAGGTGCAGTGCCCGAAAGACAATTTGTGTAATTGTTTTTAATAATGGATGACATAATTTATCTCACCTTATTACTTGCTTTGTGCTTGTAAGTAATACTGCTGCAAACCCTAATATATCTGTATGTAACCACTTAACTCAGTGTATGGATTACACATGAGGATTGAGTTAGTGGAGATATGCTTAAACTGTTACTCCGTGGTGAACTTAATCAGAGTTTAGGGTCTCTTGATTAAAACACCAATAATGCGCCCAGAACACATTAGGGTGTGATAGTCTTATCCGGACTGTCGGTAGATGGTACCTACGTGGGGCATTTATATATGATGGCATTCATATAGGACTGGACCGATTTAATATGAATTTCTCGATATAATTCCGTAATCGAGGAATCTTATTAAATCATTATATGATCATATATGGATCAACCTTAATCCTGAGGTGATCACAGGGTACTGCTTGTCTCGGGGTAGTGTTTGATGTGTTAGTTACGGTTCACTTAAATATGTGTTCCAAGCCACTTCTCATTGGCACTATCTCCTGATGAGGGAGTAGTTCTGATTTTCACAGACATGGAATCCATTCCTTCATGCGGTAAGTAGAGAGACAGTCCCCTTATTTGTTAGCTCTAAGAAAGTGATCGATCTCGGGAGTTCACATTTGACTAATTAGCTACTAGTCAGATATGTGCACTAATTGATCATCAGGGGGTTAATGGTAAATATGGATAAGATATTCTGAGTCGGGTTCACGGAGACTTCCCACTCAGAATGGATAGTCTATGGAGGGTTAATCCGTATGTAGTGATTATATCAATGGACGCTTATTCACTCTATTGGTTGAGTATAAGTATTATCTATAATTGGTAGAGTTCAGTTTCGGGTGGGTTTATGGTGGCGTAATCCCGGAATTAATAATTATATATATTTATTCAGTTCGATGAATATTATATTTAATTATTGGAGCTACTGGTTATAGGTCCATGGTCGCCAATGTGGCTTCTATAATTCGGGCTAATATTCTTGATTATTTGGGCCTCAGAAATAATTAATTGGTTGGGCCAATTAATTGATATGCATGAATATTATTTAGTTGGGCTAAATAATATAATACACAGAGAAGACATTTTCTGTGGGCCTGGTGGGCTTAGTGTGGCGCCAATATGTCTTGGATTTTCCAAGAAATTAGTTTTCCTGGATAATGACATATTGTGTAATTAGTTATTTATTTGTTAAATAATTAATTGGATAAATAAAAGAAAATAATTTATTTATTATTTATCTCTTAACTATAAGGATAATTATATTTTCTTATTATAAGATTATAATTATCTCTTATTTTATTGGATAATAATAATTAGAATTATCTCTTTTATTTTGTTAAACCGATTGGGTATAGGTTTTCTCTCTTGGATTTTGCCTATAAAAAGAGAGTTCTCCCCGAGCCCTAGGGAAAGGAGAAGCCACGAAATTCATAAAGAAAAAAGGCTAAGGAGTTCGATCCTTAGCTCCACCCGGTTGGAGAAAAACTTAGGGTTTTTCTCGGTTGCATATCAAGGAGGTTCCAATTCCAAGAATCGGTGTCCACCAACCACCGTTTGGAGAACACATTGGAAGATCAAGGCTTCTCATCCTAAGATTAAAGCTTTTCTTCCTTACTATTGGTATGTTTTTCTTAACCCCTTGTAGTAATTTAAGTCCTTTAATTATGTATTGTGATGTATAAGTCGTGATCCATCCGCTGCGCGTAGATCTAACTCGTTTAGATCTAAGATCCTACATCCTTCATGTGGTATCGGAGCCAGGTTCCACGATTTATATAGTCATAATCATAATTAAACGATTTAAAGGAGTGGAATTGCATGTAGGTAAATTTTATTTATTGTTTTATGCTTTGATAATGATTAATTGCTATGGTTGAAGAGATGGATTGGGGGTTGGCACTGTTTACCCGTTAGATCTATTGTAAACTCATATAAACGATGAAAATTCTTTCATATGAGTATAGGAAATTATGTAATTTATTTTTATTGCAATTTTAATTTCCAGAAAATAGATCTGTTTAGTAGCTGTTTAGTTATTCGTTTTTCCCGTTGATCGAGCCGTTGAAATGACGATCCCTCCGGTCAGAATCAAGATTGGAAGATGTTGAACAATTCCACAAAATTTGGCGTCGATCGGAGTCTGTTTTGATATCCGTTCGTTGCTGCAAAGAAGCTGCTGTAACAGAAAAACGCAGGATTCACAGAAACCCTACCTGTGACTTCCTCGAATTTCTGGGAGAGTTTGGACCATTGAAACGCAAATCCAACCTGTCAGATTGATAAATATGAAGTTTTTGACGTGGCATAAAAATTTGAGGACGATCGGGATTTTTCTCGATTCCCGATAGGCCTCGGGAATTCTTTGAGGCGCTGCTGTAAAAGTTCTACCCAGCAGCAAGTTGGGACGCTCACTGGAGAAAATTTAAAAGTCAAAGCTCCGATCCAACCGTCCATATTGAATCCCGAGGAATGAAGAACAGATCTGGAAAGTTTCGTCGTGATCCGAGTTCGTTTGTTTTTCCGATCGTCGAAGTTTTTGAACAGCTACAAATTAGGGTTTCTATTTTTATTTTACAAATTAGATACGGGGGTGCCAACGGTCCATCTTGATGTTTATTTTCCGCACTAGTATACATGTTTAGATTGTATGTGTAGAACCGGAAAATTGCCATGACATGCATCATATCATCAATTCCACTCCATATGCATACATGTAGAAATTAATTCGAGGAATTAGTTAGGCATGTATAAAACACGCAATTAGTTTTAATTAATTGTTTGATATTAATTAGAAACTAATTATGGTAAAAACCGAGGAACACGGGTTTTTTCAATCATCGAGGTTGGGTGATGGATTCTCGGTGAATCCCACTCTGCGAAAGCATAAGGAGTAAAATCCCGAAACCTCGTGGGTAAGGTGTTGGATTCTCGGTGAATTCCACCTTACCTAGACGAGATTACGTTTTTGTTCCGTAGTGTCTACGTGAAAGTTTGATGTTTAAGGATTGGATAATCACGGGCAAACATGGTTCGAAAGTGGTTTAACCACGGTTGGGTGGTCAACAGTAGCAACGGCTCGATCGACTTCACCCTCCACGTGTGGCGTTTGCACGGGGGTCTGGCAAGGCTGAGCCATCCGAAGAGCCACTACGGCTCAACGGAGCTCCCCTGGTCTTAACCCGTCCGACGGCCACATATGTTCCAACGAATAGGTCAGGTGGGCTAGCCCACATATCCGACACCATTCGGGCCTATGATTTATTGTTCCTTAATGTAACATCAAGTCCAAAAACGTGATCAGTAAACCCACCACTTTTTCAAAATATTGAGTGGGAGCGGGAGAGGCGACAGCCGACCCCACGGCCTCTACTGTTGACACAAGCAACGTGAGAGAATGGTGACGCCTCGTGCCGGCCTGGGACCGGCCTCCCTAAGGAAGGCCTTCACCGCTATCAAAATTCAAGGCTTGGTCTCCGAAAGGATAGGATTTTGGGTACTCGTCGGATCACTGACCGACCCTAAGGCGGCACACTCGGGGTCTACCTAAAAATCTGAGACAGTAGGTCACACTCATAAAGGGTATTTTTGGTAGTACCTTGGCTGAAAAAGGAAAGGTGATTGACTTTCACAAATGAGATGTTTGATTCTCAATTTGATCTTCAATATTAATCGAAACCTCTTTGACCTACCCTAAGGCGGCACTGAGGCATTAGATTAAATCCTTGGAACGGTAGGATAGACTATAAGTATTTAGTTTATAGTTCCTAAAAATTAGTAGTGTATGATTTGGATTTATTTTCTGTCAATTTTATTTACAACTATTTATATATCTCTCTAGGGTGCTAGACTGCAAGTGTAAAATTGACTAGTAATGACTTCGTTGAAAAGTGGTAAGTAACTAGAACATTGTACTTATTGATCTTACATACGATTAATTTTTCGGAAGATATATTTCTCTTGAGCCTTCAAGACTTAAGTGACGTAAATAAGTATGTCACTGCTGTCACTCGTGTTGAACGAGAGACAACCATAGTTAGTTTGAAAGATGATTGGGACGATAAAATTCTTCTAGTGAATTTTAATTGTGTAGTGTCTACACAAGAAGTTTTCTAATAGAAAAATTGGAGAATCATCAATTAAAGTATCGCTAGTTAGACGGTATTTGGAACCGATAAACTAGTGGGAGCTTTTATCTTATGTTTTTCTAATTTATTAGAAATTTAGTCCCACTGGGTAACGCTTTCATTAGACATCCCACAGTTCACGAGTAGTGTCTACTCAAACGAACTGCTAGTTCAAGACTATTTCCTTTTAAGGAAAATTAAGATTGGGAAAGAATCAATAAGTGTTAATCATCTTAACTGAAGTTTTGAGGCTAAACCGAAACATTAAATAAAGAAAGTATAGGATAAGGAAAGTGATTTCGGATCACTAACCAATGAATCCTTAGCAACTTTCTTAACCGAGTAACTCGACTCGGGAGCTAAGTTCTTTGGAAGAACAAGAGAGCTTTGCATTAACGATTAATAGAGTAACAATGGGCAGTAATTTCAGCTAGAATAGTAGGAGTGATACAAGGAAATGAATTTCGGATTCTATCCTTGAATATCACAGAAAAATTTATTTTTCTGTTTACAGATTCGTTGAAACAAATGGATTCACTTTCACCTCGATATATTGTTGCCTCATAGAAAGTGAAAATGACATTTGTAGTACGAATCCGAGACTCGGACTTTTGTTTGATAAAGTCAGAACCACTAAGAAATGCTGAAAATGTATATGTAACACGTCTTAAACTATTATAGGCGAATGGTTTCCGTATTAAGATAAATGATTCTTCAAAATCTATTAATTAGTGCATATATCCTAGAGATTAGACCTAATGACTGGCTAAAAGTGATTCCAATCTCCTAGTCTCGGAACACTGTCTTAAAGGAACAATGACTAAGCTTCATTTCAATTGGGAAAGGGTAATAGATTGGAAGAGGTAACATAGCTTGTTCATCATAACCTTCGGGGTCTAGTGAGAGATACAAGCTAGTGGGAGATTTTGAGTGGTGACATTTTGTCTGATAAGTACTCGAAACAGGACTTAGTTTATCGAAAGAATACGAGGAGGAGTCTCTGATTTTAGCAGACAATAGAGTATTCCATGCTCAGAAATTGGCTATAACATAGTCTTGGGACTGATGCTCGGCCTGCCTCCTAGTGGAATGTTTCTCCCTGAGGAAGAAACCGTAGACTTGCCCTATATAGTTATTGATGTTCTGCTAAACTCGATTAAGATAATTGGTTGCAAAATAACGGTTAACATTATTATGTAAACCGAGAAGTCTACCTATAAGATGCTAGTGAATTTATGGATAAGGAGTGAATGCGGTTCACACCACTTCCGTAAATGTAGGCATTTAGCATGTAATGCTTGAAGGTAGGACTGAAGATTTTGCGCATATGTTCAGATTTTGACTGTTCGTGAAATGCCTTAATGAGACGAGCAAAGGTTGGTTATAAGATTCTTGAAATCAGAAAGTGACGGTTGAAATGTCACAAGGCTTCTGATAGAATCTATACGTAGCAGCCTTAAACCTTGGATTACGGTTACCCAAAGGTAGTTACTATCTGATTTAATCAGACCACGTCCAACATCGGTTGTTGGTGATTGCACTGATAAATACTATTAGATCAGAATGTCAATCCACCCAAGACGCAGTGGGAGTATGGTTTAACCGTTGACCCATTGTGGCTTTGTGGACTTTACAGTCTGCTGGGGTGATTGATAACCTATGGCTCTTGGTTGGCTGTATAGGATTCTGATCGTAGAAGTTCGTTTGAATGCCTTAACCCTGTATAGGGAGTTTTGGTACTCCAGTTCTGTTCAGCCTCTTGTAGAACCACATGAGTGTCTCAGGCCCAGTGGGAGTAATTGGATCTACGCCGAAAAGAGTTGAATGAATAGGAAAGTTTAACTTTCAGCACAAAGCTGAGTGGTCTAGGGGTGATTCCATAAAAATTAGAGAGTTAACCAGACCTTGAACTCTCTCACCACTCAGTCTTGCTAGATTTCGTTAGAAAGCGGAAAATAGGGGTGATTCCTTGAGACTTTCTTGCCGTAAACGGAGTCTGGATTCATTCGGACATAAGGGTTTTGGTTAGAACAAATGGCTGGTTAACTGCCGGGGCTTATATCCTTTGTGGATTTAAGTGAACCTCTCGGTCATTTAAAGTCACATTTTTTAAAATATGTGGACTTGACCAGAATATTGATAAGTCTTTCATAGACTGGATATCAATATTGGTAAATTAGTAGTATTTGTGTTCATGAATGATAACACTGAAACGGTTGGAATCAACATGGGTGTGCTATCTGAATTCGGAAACTGACACACCTAGATTCTATGGATGAGAGAATTGGACAATATGCTAAGAATTTGATTCGGTCAAATTCATGAGAATGAGTCACTGGCTATCCTACCTATCTTATTGAATAAGATGATTATGCATATACGGTTGCAGCATTCATCGAGAATAGTCCTACCCTACCTCTCAGGAATGATTCTCCAAATCTTCGGATAAAGAGAAAATGGGATAGATTCTCTCTAGGATAAGGGCAAGTCAGCTTAAAACGAGTCAATTGCAATCGAATCTTGGATTTGAGCAATAAGTAGCGGTTTAGTACGTCCGCAAGTATCTTTAGAGAACGAGGAATCATATGCTTGTATATTCAGGTGCAAACTTGAATATGGTTGACTACACTGATTCTGACTTGTAGTCAGATTAAGGATGATCATTAAGTTGATCTCGGGCTCAGTGTTTACTCATAGTGCTTAAATTTCCGTTTTGGTCTGAGAGTAATTCCAGGTCTGATAAGCATATATCACTTCATCGTGAAAACAGTGAAGAGATAGCTTAGAAGGATCTTCTCAGTCACAAGAAGTCAATAAAATATTGAGAGGGAGTACCGCCTGATTGGAAGGACCGGAAACGTTTCAATCCTAAAGATCGTCTCGAGTCGACAACCTAACTAATCAGTGTACCAAGTCGAGTGCTTGGAGGGTACGGCATTGATGGATATGTCTCATCTGCTTTTAGAGCAAGTGGGAGAGTGTTGTGAATAAGATGAGAAAGGGTGTGCTCTAAAAACAATCGTTGCTTGTCGTTTCGTGCAAGTGGGAGATTGTTAGGTGCAGTGCCCGAAAGACAATTTGTGTAATTGTTTTTAATAATGGATGACAGAATTTATCTCGCCTTAATTATTACTTGCTTTGTGCTTGTAAGTAATACACTGCTGCAAACCCTAAGTATATATGTATGAAACCACTTAACTCAGTGTATGGATTACACATGAGGATTGAGTTAGTGGAGATATGCTTAAACTGTTAGTCCGTGGTGAACTTAATCAGAGTTTAGGGTCTCTTGATTAAAACACCAATAATGCGCCCAGAACACATTAGGGTGTGATAGTCTTATCCGGACTGTCGGTAGAGGGTACCTACGTGGGGCATTTATATATGATGGCATTCATATAGGACTGGACCGATTTAATATGAATTTCTCGATATAATTCCGTAATCGAGGAATCTTATTAAATCATTAGATGATCATATATGGATCAACCTTAATCCTGAGGTGATCACATGGTGCTGCTTGTCTCGGGGTAGTGTTTGATGTGTTAGTTACGGTTCACTTAAATATGTGTTCCAAGCCACTTCTCATTGGCACTATCTCCTGATGAGTGAGTAGTTCCGATTTTCACAGACATGGAATCCATTCCTTCCTGCGGAAAGTAGAGAGACAGTCCCCTATTTGTTAGCCCTAAGAAAGTGATCGATCCCGGAAGTTCACATTTGACTAATTAGCTACTAGTCGGATATGTGCACTAATTGATCATCGGGGGTTAATGGTAAATAAGGATAAGATATTCTGTGTCGGGTTCACGGAGACTTCCCACTCAGAATGGACAGTCTATGGAGGGTTAATCCGTATGTAGTGATTATATCAATGGACGCTTATTCACTCTATGGGTTGAGTATAAGTATATATCTATAATTGGTAGAGTTCAGTTTCGGGTTTATGGTGGCGTAATCCCGGAATTAATAATTATATATATTTATTATGTTCGATGAATATTATATTTAATTATTGGAGCTACTGGTTATAGGTCCATGGTCGCCAATGTGGCTTCTATAATTCGGGCTAATATTCTTGATTATTTGGGCCTCAAAAATAATTAATTGGTTGGGCCAATTAATTGATATGCATGAATATTATTTAGTTGGGCTAAATAATATAATACACAGAGAAGACATTTTCTGTGGGCCTGGTGGGCTTAGTGTGGCGCCAATATGTCTTGGATTTTCCAAGAAATTAGTTTTCCTGGATAATGACATATTGTGTAATTAGTTATTTATTTTTTAAATAATTAATTGGATAAATAAAAGAAAATAATTTATTTATTATTTAACTCTTAACTATAAGGATAATTATATTTTCTTATTATAAGATTATAATTATCTCTTATTTTTATTGGATAATAATAATTAGAATTATCTTTTTTATTTTGTTAAACCGATTGGGTATAGGTTTTCTCTCTTGGATTTTGCCTATAAAAAGAGAGTTCTCCCCGAGCCCTAGGGGAAGGAGAAGCCACGAAATTCATAAAGAAAAAAGGCTAAGGAGTTCGATCCTTAGCTCCACCCGATTGGAGAAAAACTTAGGGTTTTTCTCGGTTGCATATCAAGGAGGTTCTCCAATTCCAAGAATCGGTGTCCACCAACCACCGTTTGGAGAACACATTGGAAGATCAAGGCTTCTCATCCTAAGATTAAAGCTTTTCTTCCTTACTATTGGTATGTTTTTCTTAACCCCTTGTAGTAATTTAAGTCCTTTAATTATGTATTGTGATGTATAAGTCGTGATCCATCCGATGCGCGTAGATCTAACTCGTTTAGATCTAAGATCCTACATCCTTCAGTTGCATATCACCTCAGGTTTCCTATGAACCAGGAAATCATTAAACCTAACCTATATTTTGCATTTAGTGTAGGTTATATCTTGTAGTGTAACATTTTTGTTCAAGATGTGCTTTGTGCATACCTTGGTTATAAATATTCACATTTAAACCAACAAAATAAACCCATAATCATATTCCGTATCTCCATTAACACCAATGCCTATCTCCATCATCTCCACCTCCCGCCACCCTTAACCCTGAAAAACACCCATAAACCACCATTAACACCAGAAATCAAACCACCCCCAAAACCTTCCCTCTGCAGCCCCCTCATCATCCCTCAACCGCCCGTACCCTTTCCTTGTTGAAATCACAGCAAAATCAAACCCAACTCCACCTTGTTTCAAATCACGGCCTCCCTCCCCATCTGCTAAGAATAAATACCATCGAAATGTATTTTTTTGCTACTACAGCTTCAATGAAAATGGAAATTTTGGGTTGAAGAGTATAGATTTTATAGATGGGTGTTTTTAGAAAGATGATGGGTTGCATGTTAATTGTGGAAATGGTGGTCGGTGGTTTGGGGTTATGGATGTACGGGTTGAGGCTAACGGGTGGTAGTGGTTGTTACAATATATTGTATGGATAAAAAGGTGTTGGATGCAAGAGGATATGCACACACTTATAATTCAGAATATTCTGTTGAGCCCCTAAAAAAAGAATATTCAGTTGAGAGGATTCATATGCTATCAGATCAGTTGACTTGAAGAATTCAGTCAAGTGAAGAATTCGGTTGAGAATACTGCAGAGCTAAAGATTCAACAGAGCATGCTTCAGCTGAAGTACACGAAGCTGAAGTGTACTGAGGCAGTTTTATGTTATGAATGTTTTCTTTTTTTCTTAAAGCCCCCGGTATCCGGATCCCACTGGTCCGACTAATCCGGAGTTTGGCCCGGGTCGTGCTTATAGAGTCTGAATCTTACTCAGAGGTAAGGCCTGGCCAAGAGCTCTTTCAACATGGCGCCTCAGAGAAGAATCGAATCAGTGACCTCCCTAGGCATTCTCAAGTCACTTACCAATTTTTTGTTATAAATGTTTGTAACTTCTTCTAACAGACTTATAAGGAGTATAATATATAAATACTCCATCAACATTATTTAACTGAACTTGTTCACTTTTACTGATTAATGCGAATTCTGCATTTTATTTTGTCTTGCGTTTTCAATTTCAACATGGTATCAGAGGGTTTATTGCTCAGTTTGTTCTAACTCGGGTGTTTAGCAAAAGAAACTTGAGAGTTTTCATTAAGATTTATGTTGTTTTCATAGAAACTTGAGAGTTTTTTGTGATTTTCTTGATCAATTCTTGATCATTTCTTAGTTTTTACTGCAATTTTGTGTGATTAGATATAGTTCTTGATTAGTCATGGCAGTTAAGAAGCAAGAGTTGTGTCCTTCTAATCATTTTTATGTTCATCCCATTGAAAATTCTTCATTGGTGTTGGTTCATCCGTTGATGAATGGTAACAAGTATCATCCATGGAAGATGTCCATGGAATGCCATTAATCATAAAAAACAACTATGAGTTCATTGATGGTACAATCAAGAAACTAGAGGTAAATTCAGCCGACTTCCAAACATGAAGGCAATGTGACACGATGGTGAGGACCCTGATATTGAATTCAGTAGGGAACACCATTTCACAGAGTTTGTTGCATTTCAAAAGTGCCCATGCCGTGGGGAAGAATCTTTCCGATTGGTTTTCAAGTGTTGATGCCTTTGAGCTTTACGATCTCCTTGAAGAGTTGAATTACTTGAAACATGGAGCTGATTTTGTGAATCATTACTTTACAAATGGATGATTCTTTGGGAGGAAGTGAAGATTAACAAGCCAACTCCTTCTTGCACCTGTGAGCGCTAGTGTCATTGTGGTACCATGAATAATATGTTGGATCACATGGAAACAAAAAATGTGATGAAGTTTCTGAAAGGTCTAAGGGATGAATTTGAGCCAATGATGTCTCAAGCCATGCGTATGGTGCCTTTCATGAGATTCATGATGCTTTCGCAATGGCTATCAAGTTTGAGAGACTAAAAACTTATGCTTCTAACAAGGCAAGATAAAAGCCAATGATGTCTCAAGCCATGAGCATGGTGCCATTCATGAGATTCAGATGTTTCCAAAACTGTTTTTAATTCAGTAGAAAGTAGATGCTTGTTTGACACTGTAGATGACGAACTTCTTTGGCAATATAGATTAGGCCATCTATCATATAAGAGATTATGAATCATTTGTTCCACTGTATCTAATGCAAAAATTTGGGAACATGGTTTGTGTTTTGTAGGCCCTATGTCAAAATGGAAGAAGAAACTTTTTCTGTTAAGTACAACTGTTCCTAATTCAATTTTTGATCTTGTGTGTATATATATTTGGGGTCCTTTGAGGCATCTCAATGTGAATGGTCAACAAGAATTTCTAACAGTTGTTGACGATTATTCTAGATTTACTTGGGCTTTCATTAAGATACACAAGTCTGAAGCTTCTGAGATGGTCAAATCATTTGTTAAAGTTGTTTCTACTCTGTTGGACATATTTCTAGTTTTAATGATGAGTGTCAGACTACTGTTATAGAGAAAAGGCAAAAAGATGTCTAGATCAAATGTATAGGTTTATTAGAGTTTGATTGGTTTGATCAAACAAGCACTGTAAGTAGGTCAGCTGACTCTATCAACATACCTGTCTAGGTCAGTAGTGTGTCAAGGTCAGTAGACTTAGTAGGGACCTGCTGAAGACAGAAGGCTGAGGGTTCAAACTCAGTTATTGAAGGCTAATGGATCAAACTTAGTATTTAAAGTCAAGGATATGGAATTAGAATTTAGGGAAGTCTGTGATGACCTAAACTGATTACATATACCTTGTGTACAAGGTCTAAGTTCCATATGTTAAGTGGTGATTGGAACTTAGTTATGCTCAAAATGGTGTACTCTAACTTCACAAAAAAAAGTTAGATGAGAATAAGTCAGCTGAAATGTTATTAAAACACAGCAGACTTAAACCTGTTGACAGATATGTACATCAGCAGGCTGATATACTTCAGATATTTGCTGAATATAATTCTCAATTTAATCAAAGGTTACATTGGAAGATTAAAAGGATAAGGATGGATTACAAGCCTTGATTTTGTCAGCAAATCAATGGTCAAGATAAAAGGAATGTTGGAAAGATTTAGAGCTTTATCCAATGGATAAAAGTTGAAGGGTGGACAGTCTGAAAACTGACATAAAGCTGACTGACAGTGTCTGTACTATGAACAGTGACAAAAGCAAGTCAAGATGGAGACAAGTCTGAAACGGCTATGTTTGAAATTCAAACATAAGTCACAGGATTCTCACCTATAAATAGAAGACTCCTGATTCAGATACAAGTGATGAAAATTTAAAAAAATAGATGAGCATATGATCCATACGAAGCTATCAGTTAAATCAAGAAAATCACCCTACTGACATACATTGAGCTTTAACTGACTGGTCAAGAAATTTCTTCAAGTGTAACCTGCTATCATTTTACGTCAAGTATACACACTTGAAGACATCAAGTTGCTGATCATTTCATCTTAATCAATCTGCTGACAACTGAATCGTTTATTTGATTCAATCTTTCTTTTACAAGAAACCTATTAAAGGCAGAGAAGCACTTAGGTCAAGAACTGTTGTTTGTGGTGGAGCTGGTGAAGAGGCAATCCTACCTGTTTCAAGTGTTCAGTTTGTCAAGCCATAGTCATTGGTGAAAGACAAACAACTTAGGGATTTTTGTAACTGCATCCTCAAAGATCTCTATTGAATTTCCTCCAACATCACAAGAGAAGAGTGGACTGACATGATTACACCACCTGGAACCACTATAAATATTGCCTACTTACTTTCTGCATTTACTTTCTATTATTTTGTATACTTATCACATCAACCTATTAAAACTAGCAACTGAATCACACACTTACACTACTGAGTATTCATTACTTAGTATCATTCTTTTAACAAAAACTAATAAGGCTTAAACTAAATAAATTCCACTGCAACAAATTCAGTTACTCAGTGGTCAGCAGAGTACTGAGTGGTCAACAGACTACTGAGAGGTCAGTAGGCTACCGACCTTGCTGAGTTTGTTAACTCTAAAAGTTTTAAGGGTTAAGTTTATTCACCCTCCGTCTAAACTTAACCAAAGCCTTTTCAAGGGACCAACATTTGGTATTGGAGCAGTGCTTCTGTTCTGAAGTAATCCTACTTGTTGTACTTGTGAAAATTCTTTGAAAACTTTTCCAAGTTTCTGATTTTCAAAGTTTTTCATCATGGATAACAAACAGTATGCTAGGACTATGTTGATGTGCACTCTAGATCGTTTTGATGAGTATAAACGTCATATGCAGGCTTATTTAGCTGCAACAAATGATGAAATGATGGATGTGCTGACTGATGGGCCACTGGAGATCGTAAAGGCCATAACAGTGGGCAGGAAACTCAGTATGTTCCAAAGCTAAAAAGAGAATGGGGTGCTGAAGATAGAAAAAGAGCAAACCTCAACAATATTGCTATTGATATCATTTACAGAACATTGGATAGCAATATGTAATGAACGTGAAGGATTGCAAAACTGCAAAGGAAATTTGGGAAAAATTACAACTTATTTGTGAAGGCTGAAAAAGAACACTTCAAGCAGAAATTCAAATATTTAATGTTGAATTAAGAATTCTCAAAGGTAAGGAAAAAGATTATGGACAGACTCAACATAAGTCTACTGTACCTTCAGTAGCTGCTGAATCTGCTGCACAATCTTGTTCCACCAATTCATTCAAGTCTGGAAAGCATTATGGTGATAGAACATGCCTTGGATTTGAAACTCATCAATCTACTAGATCGAATTAATCAGTCTAAAATTGGTCCGTTTTGTCGATAGATCATTATGTCGAAAGAAAGATAGAGAATGCTTTTAAAAAATCGAATCAAAAGGTCATAAAGACTAAAAAGAGGTCCAAGGGTAGGATTGATTTTGATATTGAGAAATGATGAGTAAGTATGGGATCAAAAGGCAAAAATGAAATATTCGGATAAGAATCCTAAACTAAAGAGATTGTTAGGTGTAGTGCCCGAAAGACAATTTGTGTAATTGTTTTTAATGGATGATAGAATTTATCTCACCTTATTACTTGCTTTGTGCTTGTAAAGTAATACACTGCTGCAAACCCTAAGTATATCTGTATGTAACCACTTAACTCAGTGTATGGATTACACGTGAGGATTGAGTTAGTGGTGATATACTTAAACTGTTAGTCCGTGGTGAACTTAATCGAGTTTAGGGTCTCTTGATTAAAACACCAATAATGCGCCGAGAACACCTTAGGTGTGATAGTCTTATCCGGACTGTCGGTAGAGGGTACCTACGTGGGGCATTTATATATGATGGCATTCATATAGAACTGGACCGATTTAATCTGAATTTCTCGATATAATTCCGTAATCGAGGAATCTTATTAAATCATTAGATGATCATATATGGATCAACCTTAATCCTGAGGTGATCACAGGGTGTTGCTTGTCCCGGGGTAGTGTTTGATGTGTTGGTTACGGTTCACTTTAATATGTGTTCCAAGCCACTTCTCATTGGCACTATCTCCAGATGAGTGAGTAGTTCTGATTTTCACAGACATGGAATCCATTCCTTCCTGCGGGAAGTAGAGAGACAGTCCCCTTATTTGTTGGCCTTAAGAAAGTGATCGATCCGGGGAGTTCATATTAGACTAATTGATCACTAGTCAGATATGTGAACTAATTGATCATCGGGGGTTGATGGTAAATAAGGATAAGATATTATGTGTCGGGTTTACGGATATTTCCCTCAGAATGGGTCTATGGAGGGTTAATCCGTATGTAGTGATTATATCAATGGGTGCTTATTCACTCTATGGGTTGAGTATAAGTATACATCTATAATCGGTAGAGTTGAGTTTCGGGTTTATGGTGGCGTAATCCCGAATTAATAATTAATGTACTTATTATGTTCGATGAATAATTAATTATTGGAGCTACTGGTTATAGGTCCATGGTCCCCGATGTGGCTTATGTAATTTGGACTAATAATCTTGTTATTTGGGCCTCTGTGATAATTTATTGGCTTGGCTAATTAATTGATATGCATGTATATTATTTAGTTGGGCTAAATAATATAATACACATTAAAGACATTTTATGTGGGCTTAGTAAACCTTAATTGTGGCGCCAATGTGAGTAATTAATTATAGAGAAATTAGTTTTCTTGGATAATTATTTGACATGTGATTTATCTTTTATTTGTTAAATGATAATTCATGGAATATTAGATAATAATATGATTTATCCTAATTTGTTTGGGATAATCATTTTATTTATCTTTTATTTGGTGGTTAATGTTAATTATTTTAATTATTTAATCCTTGGAGGACAAGGATTACTCTCCTATATAAGGAGAGTTATTCAAGTTGAGATTGGCATTAATTTCGACCACCACATAAAAAGGAGAGAAGAAAATTAGTTTTCGTGTCTTGGGTTTTAGAAGAAGAAAAACTCTAAGTTTTTCTTGGTGTTGCATATCAAGGAGGTTCGTGTATCAAGAAGGGTGTCCACCAACCGCCGTTTGGAGAACACATCGGAAGATCAAGGCGTCTCTTCCCGATATTGGTAACATGATCTTATCCCCCTTGTAGTAGTTTAAGTCCTTTAATTATGTATTGTGAAGTATAAGTCGTGATCCATCCGCTGCGCATAGATCTAATTCGTTTAGATCTAAGAACCTGCATCCTTCATGTGGTATCAGAGCCGAGTTCCACGGTTTATATAGTCATAATCATAATTAAACGATTTAAAGGAGTGGATTTGCATGTAGGTAAATTTTATTTATTGTTTTATTCATTGATAATGATTAATTGCTATGGTTGAAGAGATGGATTGGGGGTTGGCACTGTTTACCCATTAGATCTATTGTAAACTCATAAAAATGATGAAAATTCGTTCATATGAGTATAGAAAATTATGTAAATTATTTTTATTGCAATATTAATTTCCAGAAAATAGATCTGTTTAGTATCTGTTTAGTTATATCGTTTTTCCTGTTGGCCGTTGAAACGACGATTCCTCCGGTCAGAATCAAGATTTGAAGATGATGAACAACTCCAAAAAATTTGGCATCGATCGGAGTCCGTTTTGATATCCGTTTGTTGCTGCAAAGAAGCTGCTGTAACAGAAAAACGCAGAATTCACAGAAACCCTACCTGTGACTTCCTCGAATTTCTTGGTGATTTTTGACCGTTGAAACGAAAATCCAACCGGTCAGAGCGAAAAATATGGATTTTTGGACGTGGGATAAAAATTTCAGGTCGATCGGGATTCATCTCGATTCCCAATCGGCCTCGGGAAGTCATTGATGCGCTGCTCTAAAAGTCAGATTCAGCAGCAAGTTGGACGGCTCACTGGAGCAGATTGACAAGTCAAAGCTCCGATCCAACCGTCCATAATGATGCCCAAGGAGTGAGGAACATATCTGGAAATTTTCGACGCGATCCGAGTTCGTTTTGTTTTCCGATCGTCAAAGATTTTAAACAGCTGCAGATAATGTTAGAAAAAAGTAAACCCTAGTTTGGGTTTTGGTTATTTATTTTTAATAGATTAGTTACGGGGGTGCCAACGGTCAATCTCGGTGTTTATTTTCCGCACTAGTATACATGTTTAGATTGTATGTGTAGAACCGGAAAATTGCCATGAAATGCATCATATCATTAATTCCACTCCATATGCATACATGTAGAAATTAATTCGAGGAATTAGTTAGGCATGTATAAAACACGCAATTAGTTTTAATTAATTGTTTGATATTAATTATAAACTAATTAGGGTAAAAACCGAGG
>CM044906.1:81945370-81963513 GCA_024500145.1 Gentiana dahurica var. dahurica | reverse complement strand
CTTTAAATTATCTTTTATATTTATTTTTCTAAAAGATAATGAACAACTAGAGATAATGTATTTTTTTTAATCATCTCTTTTGTTTATTTTATTAATCTTTTGCTTCAAATTGGCTCTTTGCTCGTCTGTTGGCTTTGATGGGCCGAATCCACACACTAATATAGATAATTAATAATTAAGTATTATCCCCAATAGTTTTATTTAGGAATAATAATTTTTTTAATTAATTATCCTTTGCTTTATAATTTTAAAGGATAAAAAGAAATATATTTTGATTATTATCTCATATAATATAATTGGAGAAAATAATCAAATAATTTAATTTCTCGGATAAATGTGACATGTAACATTTCAATGTGTTATATTTTTTTTGTGTCTACAAATGCCCCCTCGAGACTTGGTCGCTGACTCAATTTATCTCAATGACGAGTCTCGATAATTTATTTATTTATGTATCCAGCTTTTTTTTTAATATATATATATTTTTTTATTTTTATTTTTTGGAACTTGCATGCTCTCTGCAGACTAAAGGCACTTGTCCGCAACACATGTCTCTATGGAAGCCCACATGCCAATCCTGCTTGAACATACATATCTATCATAGACATCGTATTGTAGAAGCACATTTTGTCTCTGAGAGTGCCGACTAATTGAATAATCTTCAGTCTTCGCTATCCATTCCTCTTTTTTTATTTTTATTTTTTATTTCTTTTTTTTTAATTTTAAATTTTAAATGACAAAGCAATGCCGGGCTGAGACTTTGCTTTAGTTACACAGTAATTCTATGGTGGTCCTGGACCAAGTTTTTGGACCACTATGTCATCATTTTAAAAATACATGATTGGGTGTTTGTTTTTATACATAGGGGTCCACCATAATTCTTTAATATCCTATTGATTGGACACACCATGTAGGATTTGATCCTAGATCATAGTAAAATTTGTGTTAGTTACATGCGGACACCGCCTCCTAAGTTTTATCCGATAACGAAGAACAAATCCTCAACAGGTTTTGAAGACATTGAACTCCTTCCATAAACCTCTATATAAGGAACATGTAGTCAGGCTTTTCTGTTCATTCTACAGACCTAGCAGCAACAATCATCTGCCGTGAAATCAGAAGACCTCTCTTCCTTCCTTGCTGCAGCATAGCCAAGCCAACTTCGCCATTTCCTTTCGAATTAGATATCCGAATTCCGAACCGCGTCAACGCAGACTTCGAACACCTGCCATGGATATCTGCCCGTATCAGGTTTGGGCAGGGACGGACCCAACAGCTAAGAGGGGGGGGGGGTGGGTGCATGGCCCCCACTGAGATTCGAAAATCGACGTGTTTTTATAGGTAAAAAATGTAAAAATACTATTGATGCCCCCACTCGCCTTTCGAATTTACTCCGGTGCCCCACTGAGATTTTTTTCTGGGTCCGTCACTGGGTTTGAGAACTTTTCCTCATGAACTTGCACTTAAATTTCTTTGTTAGTCAACCACCATCCTTTGTTGTCCCTCTTTTAGTACTCGATCACTGCATATGTGTTGTGTTCCTTTTTTTTATTTACAATTATTTTCCACAGTTTTTATTTTCTTTCTTTTTTTTGAACTTTATATACCTATGTACATATATGCATAAAGCAACCATATATGTGCATGGGGCTTCTCCTTATTTATTTGTTTTTTCCCTTCTACGTACAAACCCTTATAGCATCCCTTTGCCAATTAAACACATCGGTCAGGTTTGGTTTTTTTTTTTTTTTTTTTTTTTTTTTTTTTTTTTTTTTTTTTTTTGGTTGCATGCTGCTGTTGATCGTTGGCTTTGTGAACGGCTCGCATTATACCAACTCTTCGGAAGCATCCGCAGACGGACAAAAAGAAAAGGAGGCTAAATTGCAATTTTAGTCCTCTAACTGAACACGTTTTGTAATTTTGATCCTGGTTTTTTTCCGGCGACAACTTTAGTTCTGTAAGTGGTCTTTTTTTTGCAAAAATAGTCCTGAACACCGTAAAGACCACTTACAGGACTAAAATTGTCGCCGGAAAAGACCAATTTTAGTCCTGTAAGTGGTATTTCCGGCGTTCAGGACTATTATTGCAAAAAAAAAGACCACTTACAAGACTGAAATTGTCGCCGGAAAAAAACCAGGACCAAAATTGCAAAACGTGTCCAGTTAGAGGACTAGAATTGCAATTTAGCCAGGACATGAGTCAAGTGTTTAGTGACTTCACCCTACGTAGTGCCTTCAGAGTTCCAGCCATCCAAGAGGTCAAAGACGCGAGTGAGGTACTTTGTGACACCACCCTGCCACTACAAGAAAATGTGTTTAAAGGGACAAACTTTAAAGGGACGACATTGTCGTCCCTTTAAACATCTTTGTTGGGACGACAATGTCGTCCCTTTAACTGAATTCAAACAAAGTCAAAGTTTTGGTCAGTTTTTTTGATGGGAAACTTTAATGGAACGACATTGTTGTCCCAAAAAACAAAATATTACTCCCACAGTGCCAGCTTGGATTTCTACGTGGACAGAACGATTTAAAGGGACGACAATGTCGTCCCATTAAACCATTTTCAGATAAAAATATGTTAAATGCAAAAATATATAAGATTTTTTGTTTTTAGGGACGACAAATGTCGTCCCTTTAAAGAAAATTAAATATTTTTCAGGAAATAATATGTGTATAATTGAAATTATAAAATTTTGTGTTTGTAGAGATGACATTTGTCGTCCCTTTAAAGTAATTAAATGTTTTTGAAATATTAAACGTTGTGTTAATAAATAAAAACAATTTTTTTAATATACATATTGTAATAAGCATAGCGTTAAAATATAAAAATACATTATTTTTTATAAAAATTCATTTATCTAACGATAATATACAAGTAATTATGATAGTACTATCTACTATAGATCCTCAGTTCGTTATCGAGCGATTGATTTGAATCACGGGGTTCGTTAACGACCGATTGATCTCAATCCCGAGATCCGAAATCGATTAAGCGATTTCAAACCGATATCTTTTCTTACATATCATTCTGATAGTACTATCTACTATAGATTGTTAGTTCATTATCGAGCGATTGATTTGAATCTCGGGGTTCGTTAACGACCAATTGATCTCAATCCCGAGATCCGGAATCGATTAAGCGATTTCAAACCGATATCTTTCCTTACGGATCATTCTGATAGTACTATTTGCTATAGATCGTCAGTTCTTTATCGAGCGATTGATTTGAATCTCGGGGTTCGTTAACGACCGATTGATCTCAATCCCGAGATTCAAGATCGATTAAGCGATTTCAAACCGATATCTTTCCTTACAGATCATTCTGATATACTATCTGCTATAGATCGTCAGTTCGTTATTGAGCGATTGATTTGAATCACGGGGTTCGTTAATGAGCGATTGATCTTAATCCCGAGATCCGAAATCGATTAAGCGATTTCAAACCGATATATTTCCTTACAGATCATTCTGATAGTACTATCTACTATAGATCATTAGTTCGTTATCGAGCGATTGATTTGAATCACGGGGTTCGTTAACGACCGATTGATCTCAATCCCGAGATCCGAAATCGATTAAGCGATTTCAAACCGATATCTTTCCTTACATATCATTCTGATAGTACTATCTACTATAGATCGTTAGTTCGTTATCGAGCGATTGATTTGAATCTCGAGGTTCGTTAACGACCGATTGATCTCAATCCCGAGATCCGGAATCGATTAAGCGATTTCAAACCGATATCTTTCCTTATAGATCATTCTGATAGTACTATCTGCTATAGATCGTCAGTTCGTTATCGAGCGATTGATTTGAATCATGGGGTTCGTTAACGACCGTTTGATCTCAATCCCGAGATCAGGAATCGATTAAGTGATTTCAAACCGATATCTTTCCTTACAGATCATTCTGATAGTACTATCTGCTATAGATCGTCAGTTCGTTATCGAGCGATTGATTTGAATCATGGGGTTCGTTAATGACCGATTGATCTCAATCCCGAGATCCGAAATTGATTAAGCGATTTCAAACCGATATCTTTCCTTACAGATCATTCTGATAGTACTATCTACTATAGATCGTTAGTTCGTTATCGAGCGATTGATTTGAATCTCGGGGTTCATTAACGAGCGATTGATCTCAATCCCGAGATCTGAAATCGATTAAGCGATTTCAAACATTTTTATATAATTTTATTAATTTATATAATATGTAATGTATATACTTTTATTGAGTAGTGATTTAAAACCCGAGGCTCGTTAATTAATTTTATTAAGTAGTGATTTAATTAATTTTATTGAGTATATAATTTTATTGAGTAGTGATTTAAAACCCGAGGCTCGTTAATTAATTTTATTCAGTAGTGATTTAAAACCCGAGGCTCGTTAATTGGTCGATTACTGATTTCAAACCCACGGATAGTTAGTTTTAAAAATAAAAAAATAAAAAAAATACTTTAATGGGACGACATTGTCGTCCCAAAAAATGACTGTCGTCCCATTAAAGATTCAACCTAAATTAAATCAGGTCTTCTTCTTCTTCTTCATTTCGACAGCCGCACCTCCACCTAAACATTCAAACAATAAACTGGCGATTTAACCACCCTCCCTCCACCGGCAGCCGCACCTCCACCTGGTTCAACCACCCGCCCCTTCCCTTTCCCTCCCATTCGCCCCTCATTATGAATTTGCCCCAATAAAAAAGGGAAGCGCTTCAGTCCGCCCGCCCACCGTCTCCATTCTTCAGGCCGCCCGCCGCCGCCGCTTCAGCCGGTTCAGTCCTTTTTCCAGCCAGGCTTCCAACAATCTTCCAGACAGGTAATAATTCCATTCCATTTATCCCAAATTCTTTTAGTTTTAATTTTAGTTTAGAATTTAGATTTGAGCATTGAATTGAGTTTATTTGTTGTGTTGATATACTTGTGTTACCCTAATTTTACACACTGTGGCTGTTGCTGTGGTGCGGTTGTGCTGCCAATGTGAAAGAAAAAATTTGTAGTTGATTGTTTATTTTTATTTTTATTTTCTTAACAGATTAGTTGATATATGGTTATTTGGACCGTTTTCTTAAAGGGACGAAGTCGGGTTGGTGAATTTGAGGAAATTGTTACTGAGTTTGAGTACAAGTATATGAGTAATATTGTGAGTACATAGGATTGGATGAGGTAGTTTGACTTGGTTGAAATTGGCTTTTAGTTGTGACCAAAGTGAGTATGGTGACATTGATGCTTATACTGAGATTTGTCCATAAGCTTGGTGTAGTTGATAGTGTATGAGTAGTGAGTGTGTAGTGAGTGAGGTTTGATGGTGAGATTAATTGATGCTTATGGTGAGATTTGTCCATCTTGATGGTTTGTCGTGCATAAGGGTGTTGTTCCTACCCAAAATGGTACTGAAAATGGCTTTGTTTCAGAGACCATTGATATTGAAAATATTGATCACACTTACACTTAGAGTGAAAGTGTTTTAAGTGTTAAAAGTCTTTGTTTCCTTGTTTGAAACATCTTAGTGTATAAAGCGTGTGATTGACTAGTATATGTGTGTGATTGACTTGAAATTTTATTTCGTCAAGTAGTAGTGTATTAAGTAGTGTATGAATCTTGGCCATGTATATGTGTTGGAAAAGTGTTGAAGAACATGATGATATGTCTAGCATGATGATGAAGAACATAATCTAGTATTGAAGAACATTGAAGAAGTATGAGTGATAAGTGTTAAAGACTTAGTTTTGTGAAATATTATTAGCTTTTAATGGAAAAAGTATACTATATTAAGTGAGCACATCCCTTGAAATGGTATTAACACCTAACACATATGGTACTAAATTTTTCTTGTGTATAAGAAATTTCAAATGGAACTAGACAAGTCATGGTTGTATACTGACAGAATGAAACCCGAGTTTGATAAAGGGTTGAGTGAATTCATTGAATACGCACGGCAATTTCTTAACGATGAAGGTAAGATTCGTTGCCCATGCAAAAAGTGTTTCAACATTGGTTTCGAAACTTTGGAGGACGTGTATGATCACTGTTTCATTTGGGGATGGGCAGCTGGGTATACAACATGGTTTCACCACGGTGAAGACGGTGTATCCCGTAAACGTGCACGAACAACTCAATTGGTAGTTGAATCCGGAGACGAAATGGCTCCAGTTATAAATGATTTCCTTGGTAGAGCCTCAGAAGAAGAAGTTTTACAGACAGAGGAGGATGACAACATTGATGAACTCCTCTCCAAATTGCACGAACATGTTTATCCCGGATGCAAAAGCTCATCCGACTTGAAGTTCTTAGCGGATTTAATGCATATAAAAGTGTTGTATAAGTGGCCAAATGAAAGCTTCGACGTTCTTTTAGCGAAACTGAAAGAAGTTTTGCCGGAAGGGTCAAATTTACCCGATTCATTCTACAAGGCAAAAACTCTTCTGAACAAATTGGGTCTGGGGTATGAAAAGATCGATGCTTTCTTGTACAACTGTTGCATTTACTATAAGGAGACTGCTGACTTACAATCATGCCCAGTGTGCAAAACGAGCCGGTATAAGGAGTCTAAAGGAAAAAAGGTAGCTCAGAAAGTGCTACATTATTTTCCGTTAAAGCATCGTTTGAGATGTTTGTATGCTTCCCGTCACACAGCTCAGGCAATGACATGGCATAAGACGGGGTGTTCTACGGATGGGGATGTGATGAGGCATCCAACCGATGGTAAAGAATGGAAATAATTCGACGAGCAACACCCGGACTTCGCTATCGAACCTAGAAATGTACGTCTCAGTCTGGCTACAGATGGTTTTAATCCGTTTGGTACTACGAGTCAAACATACAGCATGTGGCCTGTTCTAACACAAGTGTTGAATCCAGCACCATGGGTTTGCAACAATGAACTGTATAAACACATGTATTTACTTATCCTAGGACCAGAATCACCATGCAAAGACTTGGACGTTTATTTGAGGCCATTGATTGATGAGTTGGAAGAATTGTGGTCACAATGGGTAGTTGTGCTTGATGCTGCTACAAATACTACCTTCAGAATGCGTGTTGCAGTTATGTTTACGGTTAACGATTTTCCCGCTCGTAGTTATCTCTCAGGTTGGACTGGTCAAGGATATAAAGCATGTCTAACTTGCAACGACGATACACCTTCAGTACGGTTAGATAGTAAGACTGGATACATCGGACATCGTAGATGGCTGCGGGCAGACCACCCGATGCGAAAGAATAAGGGGTTTAACGGTAAAATCAAAACATTAAGCCCTCCAGTTGAGAAAACCACGGAGGAAATTCTTCAACAAATTAGTAACCTACCCGAATGTTTGCCGGGGAAACACAAAGAGTACGGTGGTAAAATTCATAAGCATCCAGAATCTTGTTTGAGTTAGAATAAAAACACCATAATCATAATAAATAGATTGCCTTATTGGATGCCGAAGAAACTAAAGTACAATCTAGATGTTATGCACATTGACAAGAAGGTGTGTGATATCTTATTGTCTACGATATTGAATATTGATGGTAAGACCAAAGACACTATCAAGGCACGTAAGGATCTAGCAAACATGAAAGTGAGAAAGGAACTACATGTGATTAAACAAGGCAATAAGACCTTAAAACCGCGTGCTTTGTTCATGTTGGCACCAGTAGATCGGACCAAATTCTACGATTTCTTAACAAATGTTCGGTTTCCCGATGGTTTTGCAGGAAACCTCAGAAAGAATTTGACTGGTAAAGACAAATTTAGCGGCCTAAAATCTCATGATTTTCATATCATACTCCAGAGACTTTTACCAGTTGGGGTACGAAAATTCTTGAAAAAGGAAATTTCTGATACTATCATTGATTTAAGCGATTTTTTCAGATTGATTTGTGCGCGCACGTTGAGGGTTAGTGATTTAGAGAATGCAAAAGAGAAGGTATTGGAAATCTTGTGTAAACTAGAAATTATATTCCCACCGGCATTCTTTGATATTTTGATACATGTGATAATGCACTTACCTGAAGAAGCGATTAGGGGTGGACCTGTTCATTTGAGATGGATGTATCCGATTGAACGTTTTCTAGGTAAGTTAAAGAGGTATATTAGAAATCGGACCAGGCCGGAAGGATCCATCGCAGAGGCATACGTGGCTAACGAGACCTTGATGTTTTGTTCGTTGTATTTTTCGGGAAATGAGACAAAGTTCATAGGCCCGAAAGGAACTGGGTTGAGAATGAAGATACAATCAAGAACCGTATATCAGTATTCAAGACTCCTTTTCGATCAATGGGATCGATGAAATGCTTGACATTCAATACTACTTTGAGAGAGAAGGTTCAGTGGTATGTCTTGCAAAACTGCCATGAGATCGATGAATACCTCATGTAAGTGAGCAATCCAAACTTAATTCTTTTGTTTTTTATAATTCCTTTAAAGCTAACTAGTCTTCTACACATGGAGCAGTGAACATCGTACAAAACTGTCAAGTTATTGCACGAGACAGAACCTGGACAAAGTGCACCGTCAAGAATTTACTGATTGGTTTAATTCGAAGATACAAATAAACCTTCATACACTTATTGTGCACTTTTATGAGCGTTACATAAATACTTATGTATGGTACATTATGCAGATGATTGTATTGAGTAAACAAAACCCATCAGACTTGAATGACCAATTGTTAGCCCATTCCACCGGATCTTTTTCAACGGTCAAGTCCTATCAGAGTTGTGTGGTGAACGGTGTCAGATTCAATGCACAAAATCAGGATCGCACACGCACAACTCAAAACAGTGGGGTTGCTGTCAAAGGGACCGAAGGCACTACATGGTATGGAGTCTTAGAAGACATATATGTCGTAAGCTATCCAAATGATAACACTGTTGTTCTTTTCAAATGTACATGGTTCGATACTAGTCCAGCTAAGAAGGGTGTCCGTGTATATAAGAATACAACAAGTATACGCACTACAAACACCTGGTACGAACAAGATCCATTCATTCTTGCTTCACAAGCAAAACAAGTGTTATACATAGATGATTTGTATAACGGATGTGACTGGAAAGTTGTTGAGCATTTTCAACACCGTCATATCGTAGACGCACCAAATATTAATGGTGATGTGGTTGTTGATGATTTGGTAATCGACGAAACAACCCACGGAAATTTCCGACTTGTTGTTGAACTGCCACCGATGGAACCGTTCTACATGAGTGCAAATGATGTAGAAACATATGTTGATGAAAACGATGAAAACGATCTCGATCAAAATGAAAAGGATGACAATAACGATTGTGCTTCAACAGATTGCGATGATGATAATAACTGTGTATATGATGACATATACGACTCGATCCCACCAAACTATGCAAGTGATGATGAATGATGCTATAAATATAATATTCATTTAGTAAGTTCATTCAAATATACTTGAATTTAAAAATTATATAATACTAGTGCTTTACTTATACTACATCAACATAAATGTGTTCTTTATATCAATTTTTTTTATTATATTCAAATATTTGATCATATAGGTGAATGGCTTGCGCGAGATCGGCAGGTGGTTCTCAACCACCGCACGAGCATCCATTTAGGCTACCGGGACAATGCGAGGACGGTAATTAATTAACTTTCATTTTTTTTTTCTAGTATGATTATTCTTATTTCGTTGAATTAACATTGACACCGATACTACAGATCATATAGCAGATAATGAGTATGAGGAATTCATACCATCACCTCCATCCCCAAAAAAGAAGCAGGATGAATGTGGACCTGCAAAAGGTATCACCGTCCAAGCCCTCAAGAGAAAGTTAGGGGGCTTGATTCCTCTTATATGGGATCCTAGATTTCCCAGTGTTCAAAAAGCATTGGGAAGATATGTTAGGTGTAATGCCCGAAAGACAATTTTGTAATTGTTTTATTTAATAAATGAAATGATGTTATTATTCATATTTATTATTCTCATATTCACCGATGTGACAATAGTATTTACACTACAGAAAACCCTAAGTATATCGTTTATGTAATCACTTAACTCATTGTATAGTATATACACGGGAGGATTGAGTTAGTGAAGATGTACTTAAAATACAATTAGCCCGTAGTGAAGTTAATCGAGAGTATCGGGTCTCTCCTTTAACGTGCTATTAATGCGCCCAGAACACAATAGGTGTGATTGTCTTATCCGGACTTTCGGTTAAGAGAACCTAATGGGGCATTTATATATGATAGATATATCATATAGGACTGGACCGATTTGATTAGAGTTCACGATATAATTCCGTAATCGAGAATTCTTATCGAATCAATGGATGATCATATTTATGGATATATCTTAATCCTGAGGTGTTCACAATCAACCGCTTGAATCAGTATGAGGTTTGACTTGACGGTTAAGGATTACACCGAGTCTGTGATCTGAATTACCCCATCTTGGCATTGTACTGGATTGAGTGAGTAGTCTGTGTTATCACAGATACGGAATCCATTCCTTCCATTTATGGAAGTAGATAGACAGTTCCCTTATTTGTTAGCCCTAAGAAAATGATCGATCCCGGGAGTTCACATTTGACTAATTAGCTACTAGTCAGTTATGTGCACTAATTAATCACTAGGGGGTTAATGGTAAATAAGGATAAGAGGTTCTAAAAAGGGTTAACGGAAATTTCCCGATTTAGAATGAACAGTCTATGGAGGATTAATCCATATGTAATGATTATATCAATGGACGCTTATTATTGTTATCGTGACGAGATAAATATAATCTGATAATCGGAGGAGTGCAGTCTCGGGATTATGGTGGCATATTCCCGTGATTGATTTATCGAATATAATTAATCTGTTCGTAAGATAATTATTTATTTGATTTATCGGAGCCGCTGATTATTAGTCCATGGTCCCCGACGTGCCTCCAATATAGCATAGCTATTCTCGGACGTCGAATCCTAATAATGATATTAATTTAATTCTTATTAGAATTTAATTAATCGATATGTGAATTAATTATTTAGTGACTATTTAATTAGTTGGAACTAAATAATTAAAATAATTGGAAAAGACATTTTCCATAATCTTGGCAATTAGTGTGAATGGAAAAAATCACAATGACTAGGTCATTTAATGTGATAACGGCGCCATTCTTGTTTTTATGGTAACAAGGAATTAGTTCCTTGTGTATTAATAAGACATGTGCATAATATATTTATTGGATAAATATTTATGGAAATAAATAAAGATAAATATTATTCTAGATTTGTTCTAGAATATTATGGGATTATCTTTTATTTAATAGGATTATTATAATTGATTTTGTATTAATTATTAAATCCTTGGAGGCTAAGTTTTACTCTCCTATATAAAGAGAGTTCTCCCAAGCCTTAACACACATTGTAAATTTCGACTTCTCCTCTTAGAGAGGAAGAAGGAAATTTTCGGCCAAGGGTGTAAGAAAGGAAAATCTTGGAGATTTTTCCGGGTAGCATATCGGAAGGATTCGAGACGAGGATTTCCTTCCACCGGGAGTTGCTTGGATCACACGTACGGAAGATCGTGGTGCTCTTCACACCTTTGTTCGTTCTTTCTATTGCGGTTCTTCAACTTGGATTTTGAGATCCAAGAGGTATGATCTACAACCCCTTGTAGATATAGATCTAGTTATTTTATTACGTGTATTTTATAGATCTAGATCCATAAATCGCTTCCGCCGCGTATGATATTACTAACAGTGGTATCAGTCGCCAAGGGGATCTATATTTATTCGTATAAAATATTAGATCTAGGAGTGGAAAACATGTAGCTTTTATTTTAAATTTTGGCCGATGCATGTTTACATATTTTTTATGTTGTTGCGATTGTTGTGGTTGAAGAGATGGATTGGGGTTGGCATTGTTTACCCGTTAGATCTATTGTACACTCATATAAACAATGAAAATTCGTTCATATGAGTATAGGAAATTATGTAATTTATCTTTACTGCAAGTTTAATTTCCAGCAAATAGATCTAGTTAGTAGTTGTTTAGTATTTTTTCTTTTCCCGTTGATCGAACCGTTGAAACGAAGATCCCTCCGGTCACAATCAAGATTAGAAGATTATGATCAACTCCACAAATTTTGGAGTCGATCAGAGTCCGTTTCAATATCCGTTTGATGCTGCGAAGAGGCTGCTGTAACAGAAAAACGCAGGATTCACAGAAACACTACCTGTTTCTTCCTCGATTTTCTGGGAGAGTTTGGACCATTGAAACGAAAATCCGACCGTTCAGATTGATCAACTTGGAGTTTTGGACGTACCATAAAAAATTCAGGTCGATCGGGAGTCATCTCGATTCCCGATCTGCCTCAGGAAGTCCTTGATGCAGTGCAGTCAAAGTCAGATTCAGCAGCAAGTTTGGCGGTTTACTGGAGAACATTGGTAAGTCAAAGCACCGATCCAACCGTCCATATTGAAGTTCAAGGAGTGAAGATATGATCTGGAAAGTTTCGTCCCGATCCGAGTTCGTTTGGTATGCCGATCGTCGAAGAGTTCGAACAGCTGCAGATTTAGTTAGAAAGTAGTAAACCCTAGTTAGGGTTTTGGTTGTTTTTTATTTTCTAATAGATTAGATACGGGGTGCCAACAATCCATCTCGGTGTTTAAATTTTCCGCATTTATTTTTTATGTGTTTGATCATAAAATAGTTTTAAAATCGGAATTGCCATGACATGCATCATATCATAAATCCACTCCATGCATACATGTAGCATTTTAATTTTGGTAATTAAAATAGGCATGTATACAAACTCGTGTAATTAGTTGAAATTTTATTAATATGTGGTAATTAATTTAATTTAGTAACTAATTAAAGATCCGAGGACGGGTTATGAAATCGTTAAGCCTTTCGGTGTGTGTTCTCGGTGAACCGCCTTAAAGCCCAAACGAGATCACGTTTTCAATTCGTAGTGTCTACGAGATTAAATGATGGTAAAAGAACAGTAAATCTTGGATAAAAACGGTTCGCCTATAGGTTGGGTGGTCAACTGAGTTTCGCTCAAACGACTTAACCCTCCTAGTGTGATGTATGCACGGGGGTCCGGCAAGACTAAGCCAAACCGAGAGCGGAGGGGTGATTCCTTCTAATCTCAATATGGCTCTCTTGACCCGATTTCGTCCGACTGTCACATATGTTCCAACGAATAGGACGGGTAGGCTTGCCTATGTTACCGACGCCATTCGGAATCCTTGATTTGATGTGCTTTTATGTTAACATCAAAAAGACGTGGTTAGTTAACCCACCACCACTTCCAAAATATTGAGTGGGAGCGGGGGAGGCGACAGCCAACCCCACGGCCTCTACTATAGATACAAGTAAGTGAGAGAAGGGTGACGCCTCGCTGCGCTTTGATTTCGTCCCCCTAAGGATGGTGTTCACCCCTATCAACATTCATGGCTTGGTCTCCGAAAGGATAGGATTTCTGGGTACTCGTCGGGTCACTGACCTATCCTAAGACGGCACACTCGGGGCGTACCTAAGAGATCCGATATAGTAGGTCATACTCATCATGGGTATTTTTGATAATACCTAGGCTTAAAAAGGAAGGTAGTCAATGAATAAAAGGGATGTTCGATTCTCGTGGGATGTTCGATTCTCACAAGTTATTCATTGATGAGATTGTCTCGCTTTAACCGTCATCTCTTTGACCTACCCTAAGGCGGCACTGAGATGCGAGGTTAAAACCTTGGAATGGTAGAGTAGACTTAATTTTAGTTTACAATTCCTAAAATAAATATAGTAGTGTTAAACTTGAATTAATATATGTCATTTTATTTACAGCATTATATCCCTTACTAAATTGCTTAAAATTTATAATTGACTAGTATTGACTTCGTTAAAAAGTGGAAAGTAACTAGGACGTTGAACTAGTTAATTGATAATGCAAATTATTTTTCAAAAGAGATATTTTCTCTTAAGCCTTTTAAAAACCAGAGTGACATATAGGCATGTCACTAGTGTCATTCGTGTCAAACGGAAGACAAACTTAGTTTGATCAAAGGTGATTTCGGACTTTGAAATTCTTCTAGTGAATTTTCAGTGTGTAGTGACTACACACGTAACCGTTCTAATTGAAAAATCGGAAAATCATGAACTGTTGTTAGTTAGACGATATTTGGAATCGATGAACTAGTGGGAGTTTTATGATTTGTATTTTTCTGGAAACATTAGAACTGTGTAAGTGTTTACACGAGAGATTTTCAAATTGAAAAATTGGAAAATCATAAAATGAAGCATTGCTGGTTAGACGGTATTTGGAACCGATAAACTAGTGGGAGCTTTAATGTTATGATTTGTTGTTTTTCTAGTATATTAGAAAATCCGACAAGTCCGGACAAGTAACACTCAAAATAGACATCCCACGGTTCAAGAGTAGTGTCTACTCACACGAACTGCTAGTTCAAAACTGTTTCCATTTACGGAAAGTCAAGAATGGGAGAGTATGTCTAAGAGTGTTAGTCATCTAAAACTGAGTTGATTTTAAGGCTAAACCGAAAATTAATAAACTGAAAACCATAGGATAAGGATAGTGATTTTGGATCACCAACCTATGAATCCTTGGTGATTTTCTCGTAGACTATGTTCTTTGGAAGAACAAGATAGTTATGCATTAACGATTAATAGACTAGACAACGGGCAGTTAATTTTAGCTATAAATAGTGGGAGTGATATGAGGAAATGAATCTCGGATTCAATCCTTGGATATCGCGGAAAATTTATTTTCGGTTTAAGATTCGTTGGAACGAATGGATTTACCTTCTATTCGATAATTTGTTTGTCGTATAGGAAGTGAATATACCATTTGTAGTACGAATCCAAGACTCGGACTTTTGTTTGATAAAGTCTAAACCACTTACAACTGCTGAAATAAGTATATAAAACACATCTTAAGAACTATTAAAAGCAATTGGTTTCTATATTTAGATAAACACTTCTTCATTTTCCATAGTTAGTGCATAGTCCCTAAAAGACAAGACCTGAAGACTGGTTCAGGGTGATTCCTTTCTCCCAGTCTGGTTAGATTGTCTTAAAGGTTCAATGACTAATTTTCCTTTCAATCGGGAAAGGATAATGGTTATAAAGAAGTAACATAGCTTGTTCATGACGACCTTCGGGGTTTGATGAAAGATACAAGCTAGTAGGGGCTTATGAGTAGTGACTTCTAGTCCGACAACTACTCAAACACTCCGGTAAGTTTATCCAAAATATTCAAAGGTGTCTCTGATTTTGTCGGAGATGGAGTATTCTATACTCAGAAATGGGCCATCACATAGTCCTAGGGACTGATGCTCGGTCTGCCTCATAGTGAAATGCTTTCACTAAGGAAGAAACCATTGAATTGCCTTTACATAGTTGTAGATGTGCCACAATACACTGCTTAACTCAATAAAGATATTGGAAGTGAAATAACGGTTTACATTGAAGTGTAGAACCGAGAAGTCTACTTAGAATGTGCTTTGGAATTAACGGATAATGAGTGGATTCGGTTCACCCAAATTCCGTCAATATAAGCATTTAGCACATGATGCTTGATGGTTTGACTGGGAATTTCGCGTACACGTTCGGTCAGTGACCAATCGTTATATATCTTGTAGCATTGAGAAAAAGGTTCGTTATCAGATTCTTGACATCGGGAAGGGACAGTTATACTGTTGCATCCTTTCTGATAGAATCCATGAACAGTAAAACCTTGAACCTTGAAGTACGTTTACTCAACGTAGTTACTAACTGATTAAAATCATACCACATCCAACATCGGTTGTTGGTGATAACACTAAATACTACTAAACTAAATCAGAATTTTGATCCACCCAGAATGTAGTGGGAGTATGGTTTATCCATTACCCATTACGGTTTCGGCGGACTTTGTAGTCTGAGGATCGATTGATAACCTATGGCTCTTTTGTGAGCAGTATAGTATTCTGATAAATAGAGGTTGGTTTAATAGCCATAACCCTGTGAATGGAGTTTGGTACTCCAATTCTGTTCATGCTCTTGTAGAACCACCTAAGCGTCTCAGGCCCAGTGGGAGTAATTGGATCTACACGGAAAGGAGTAGAATGAGTTCGGTATTGCATGATTTCGTTCTAAAGAAGAAATAGGGGTGATTCCCTGAGATTTTCTTGCCAAACAAACGGAGTCTGGATTCATTCGAAACAGAAGGGTATTGCCTTATGAACTAATGACAGAATGACTGTCAAGGCTTATGTCCTTTGTGGATAAAAAGCAAACCTCTCGGTCATTAGAAGTCATATATTGCTACAATATGTGGATTTGACCAGAATATTGATAAGTCTTTTGTAGACTGGATATCAAGTTTAGTACAGTAGTGAATATATACATATATATTAGTGTTTGTGAAGGATAACACTGCACCAGTTGGAATCAACATGGGTGTGTTATCTGAAGTCAGAATCTGACAATGCCACAATTCTCTGTAACAGAGATTTTGACAACATTCTACGGAGTTTGACCCGGTCGAATTCATTAGAATCAGTCACTGGTTTCCCATCCATCTTATTGGTTAAGATGATGCATCTGTGTATGCAACATTCAACGAGGAAGTTCTACCCTATGCCTCAGGAATGACTCTCTAAATCTTCGGATAAAGAGAAATGGGATGGATTCTCTTTGTGACAAGAGATGGTCAGGTTGTTGAACGTCAATTTTGATCGAATCTTACATTCGGCAGTTAACAAAGCAAGTTTAGCATGTCCTTTAGTATCTTGAGAGAACGAGGAATAATATGCGGGCATATTCAATTGTGAACTTGGATATGTGAGAATACACTGGTTCTGACTTTGTGTCAGATTAAGGATGATCGTTAAGTCGATCTCGGTCTCAGTGTTTACTATTGTGTTGAAGCTATTGCCTGGAAGAATCCAGCAACGCCAACTCGACCTTAACTAGTTGGGTGATTAGCGGCTTTTGTAGTAGCTAGAGAGGCGATATAGCTTAAGGATTTCCTTTTCATATCTGGGAGTGATTCTAGATTTGGAAAGCCGATACCACATCATTGTGCAAACTATGAAGGGGTAGCTTATAAGGATTTTCGAAATCACTTGAGTTCAAGAGCATATTGGGAAAGTACCACATAATTAGATGGACCGGCGACGTTTCGATTCTACGGATCGCCTCGAGCCGACAACCCGACTGATCATTAAGACCCATGACATTCAGATGTAGGTGCTCCCCGAGTCACTGACCTATCCTACGACGGCATACTCGGAGTGTACTTTGGAATCTGAAATGGTTATGATAAGTTTTGTGGGTACTAAAATACGGGATGAGTATGTAACCATTGCTTTAGAGCAAGTGGGAGATGTAGTTTGCTGTAGTTTTAAATAATAGGGTGTGCTCTAAAACAATTAATCACATGCTTTCGTGCAAGTGGGAGATTGTTAGATGTAATGCCCGAAAGACAATTTTGTAATTGTTTTATTTAATAAATGAAATGATGTTATTATTCATATTTATTATTCTCATATTCACCGATGTGACAATAGTATTTACACTACAGAAAACCCTAAGATATATCGTTTATGTAATCACTTAACTCGGTGTATGGTATATACACGGGAGGATTGAGTTAGTGAAGATGTACTTAAAATACAATTAGCCCGTAGTGAAGTTAATCGAGAGTATCGGGTCTCTCCTTTAACGTGCTATTAATGCGCCTAGAACACAATAGGTGTGATTGTCTTATCCGGACTTTCGGTTAAGAGAACCTAATGGGGCATTTATATATGATAGATATATCATATAGGGCTGGACCGATTTGATTAGAGTTCACGATATAATTCCGTAATCGAGAATTCTTATCGAATCAATGGATGATCATATTTATGGATATATCTTAATCCTGAGGTGTTCACAGTCAACCGCTTGAATCAGTATGAGGTTTGACTTGACGGTTAAGGATTACACTGAGTCTGTGGTCTGAATTACCCCATCTTGGCATTGTACTGGATTGAGTGAGTAGTCTGTGTTATCACAGATACGGAATCCATTCCTTCCATTTATGGAAGTAGATAGACGGTTCCCTTATTTGTTAGCCCTAAGAAAATGATCGATCCCGGGAGTTCACATTTGACTAATTAGCTACTAGTCAGTTATGTGCACTAATTAATCACTAG
>CM044906.1:81804567-81944870 GCA_024500145.1 Gentiana dahurica var. dahurica | reverse complement strand
TTAAATTATTAACTCGAGACCTACTAACCCACTAGCAAGAGAACTAGGTTCAATTGTAGTATAGCCAGACAGAGTCGAGGTCGATCCCACAGAGACTCGGCACAAATAAAACACAACTTACTTTATCAGACTTAAATTAAAAGGGCGGTCTACGACCAACTAAATGCTGTAAATAAAATAGCGACAACCACGAGACACAAAATACCACAAAGACAAATCAAAGACTACTAAAACACGGATAATACGGTTGATATTATCTAGACAAATAGTATTGATTACGCTAGTAGATCATAACTCCCTCATGTGAATTAGGTTGATAACGAGACAAAACAAACGTTCAAGATTAATTATTATGACTACGGGAGTCATCCCCTAAGGTAGATTTAGCTCCGGTTAGGCCCTCTAAATCATCGTGCCTCCATTACGTGACTTCGCTTTTTAATGCCTCCATCTCATATAACTTCTGACACAATTACGAGACTAGGGATGCCGGTATAAACCGTAACCTCATCTAAGCAACATTCCTAGGGTAATGCGTACTTCTTAGATGCCGATTCAATCTATATCCTAAGTAACAATCACTTTTTAGGTTTCATGTTAAATTATGATGACGAATAACTAAGTTGATCAGGTTTAATTACTCGTTTTAATTCCAATTCAGAGAATCTGACGTAGTCGAAGCCGATCATGATATTGCCCTACATATTGCCAAGCTCGGTCGACCGAACGACAGCACTCGGGCGACCGAGTGACACATCTAGGTCGACCGAACACAGTTCTGTGTTGGAACAAATCATGATTACTTCTTAACGTTTCTAACCTAAACACATGGGTTCGTAAATAGATCTACATCACGCAATCAATACAAATAAAATTACTCCATAATAAAATACAACAGATCTACGAATAAAGATTGCATAATTGAATAGTCATACCCTCGAAGACGAGAGTGACTCCCACTCTTTAATGCGCTCCCCAACCGGAGAATCCAATGAATCCACAATGAACGAACATAAAGAAAAGAAAAGAAAACTAAAACTTAAAACTCAAATTGTATAAATTGTTTTGTGTTGTAGTGGTGTGTCTTTCTCAGCATCGTGGCTGCTGTTTATATAGGAGGTGTAGCCGACATAGGGAGAATCCAGAAGATTGACATGCATTTATCACATTAGGCTCGGGTGACCGAACCTACACGCTCGGTCGACCGAATGGCATGGCTCGGTCGACCGAGCCTCCCTCTTTACGCGTTTTCAAATTCGGTTCGTCTGACTTGTTCCCCACTCCATGCTTTTGAATTGATCTGAGTAATCTTTTCTTCAATGCTCCGATTTTCTTCTCTTTTATCTTGAGATCTCCCGATTGCGTGATAATTATCTTCCCGATTTATCATGATCTGCAAAATCAGCACTTATCACACAATTAATTGCTCTTTTATAATAAAAACAGCTAAATACCAATTATCATATTAATAATCACTTATCATTAAATAATAAATATAAACACGTGATTAAATATGAAATATATATAATTGACTCCGATTTAAGGTTATAATTGATGACATAAATAGGTATATTTTAACCGTCATCAAAATGCCCCCCACTTAAACTTTGCTTCGTCCCGAACAAAGCATTAATAAGTCATTCCCCAAGACAACATTTTCTGTGGTCAACTCATACTTACACAAGAAACCCGAGTCAACTCATACCAGTCATGCTCATAAGATAAGCATTATCCACTACTCGCTATGAATCGAAGTGATTGTGTGCATATGCGTTGGTTTTATATAAATGTAGCCAGATTTAGAGTTTATGCAGACTTCATATCTAAATTCACCAACATCAGCATTCATACTTCTTATGCCTCGCAATGGTTAAAGCACTAGAACAATAAGCAAGAGCGTATCTATAGGGTTTTTGGACTTGGAGACTGAGTACTACTCGAAGCCTCTAAAAATTAATATTTTCAATTTTTGCATATGTTTCGAATACTACTAATCTCAAGGAAGAAAACTTTTTAATGAGTATCTCCCTATCTTAGATCATGCATAGCACCGAATATTACCACAAGCGCAGGGCTACTTTGGTAATTTTTCTACAAGCCCAGTGTTTTAATGCATTGTCAAAACACAGGTACGTCCCAAGCTTATTACTCCGCTCTTGTTGGCTAGAAGATCAGAATACATCCGTCGACAAATATCGACATTAGGTCCTCATAACCACTTATCTACGCATTGTACACATACTTCTTTCAATTATTATAACTCATGTGGTACTAAGCGATTCACATGTCGAGTAATTGAACAATACCTAACTACTTGCAATTGTTGGCATGAATATCCTTAAGTCTACTAACAATTTATCGCAAAAGTATAATATGACTACGTACTCACGCAACTTGGTTCATGTCCTATTAATTCTAAGTATAAGAACTTCACAAGTTTAAGGGTACGAGTTAAACAACTTGGCATTTATCCATAAAATTTTAAAATTTGGCTCAATATTGTCTCAGTGTACCGTTTCCCTTGACTGCAACATATAGCACAATATACATATATATAGCTAAGTCCCCTGCCCCCCACTTAAACATGGCATTGTCCTCAATGACAAAAAATAAATGAGAGTTCAAGATGAAAGACTTAGCTCTGGAAACGGCTCCCAAGTAAAGGAACAATATCGGAGTAATCATCGGCACAGCGTGGAGAGAGAGACACATCCTGTATAAACAAACAAGCTCCACGAAATCGTCAAATACCATGTCTATGGAAGTTATAAAATAATGTGGCAGTAATTAGATATAGATATCTAAAAACAGTTTAAGCCACTTTACTTTATACTGCCAAGGACAAGACCAAAAGGGATTTAAACCTAAATAAAAAAAGAAAAACTCACATGACGGCTATCAAGGAAAAAACCTCGTTTATTCCGAACTTAGACTCGGAACTTGGCGAGATGAAAAAAACCGTGATATGCGCATGCTACTTTATTAAAAAGAAAAACAAAAAGATAATCATAGGTAGTAGTTCTAAATTTAAAGTCGCTAGCTCGACTCAGCTCAAGATGGTTTATTCATAGACAGGGTCCTCGAGGTACAAGACTTCCTCCTCAGCCTCTGGCGGCAGCCCGTGATAATGCTTAATACGATGTCCATTGACCACAAATCTGGACTCGTTTTTGAAATTAAATAATTCCACCGCTCCAGAAGGAAAAACTCGTTGTACTTGAAATGGGCCACACCATCTTGATTTTAACTTGCCCGGAAAGAGCCTTAAGCGCGAGTTGTATAGGAGAACCAGATCACCCTCTTGAAAGGTCCTATCTAGAATCTTTTTGTCATGGAACTTCTTCGTGCGCTCCTTGAAAATTTTGGCATTCTCGTATGCCTCTAAACGAAACTCCTCCAGGCGAGTTAATTCTAACATCCTCTTCTCACCGGCCAATGTCTCATCAAAATTTAGCATTCGTGTTGCCCACATGGCCCGGTGCTCCAGTTCCACAGGTAGATGACATGCTTTTCCAAAAACAATCCTATACGGTGACATTCCAATCGAGGTTTTATATGCAGTCCTATATGCCCATAAAGCGTCGTCTAAACGTAACGACCAATCCTTCCTAGTTGTATTGACAGTTTTCTCCAGGATACGCTTGATTTCTCGATTGGTGACTTCTACCTGTCCACTAGTTTGGGGGTGATATGCGGTTGCTAGCTTATGTCGAACCCCGTACTTAATCATCAGCCTTTCAAAAGGTTTATTACAAAAATGACTACCATTATCGCTTATAATCGCCCTCGGCGTCCCAAACCTTGTAAAAATATTCTTTTTCAAGAATCTAACCACAACCCTAGCATCGTTAGTAGGGGAAGCAATGGCCTCAACCCATTTGGATACATAATCAACAGCAACTAAGATGTATCGGTTAGATAATGATGAAGTGAAGGGCCCAACGAAATCTATTCCCCAAACATCAAAAAGTTCTACTTCTAAGATACTCTTGAGTGGCATCTCATTCCTCCGAGAAATATTACCTGTCATTTGACAAGCATGACATCCTCTTGCATATTGGTGTGCATCCTTAAACAATGTCGGCCAATAAAAACCGCATTGGAGGACCTTGGCCGCAGTTTTATCTTCCCCGTAGTGTCCTCCAACTTCATACGAATGACAATGCTTCAGGATATCATTATACTCTTCCTCGGGCACACATCTTCGAAAAACATTATCAGATCCTAGCTTAAACAAATAAGGCTCATCCCAATAATAGTGTCTAAGATCTTTAAAGAATTTTTTCCTTTCTTGGACAGTGAGATTCGGTGGCAGGTACTTTGCGGAGAGATAATTGACAAACAAACTAAACCACGGTTGTTTCTTCTCCTTCACAACCTCTATTCGCGAAGAAACTGCAGCACAATCATCATGTCCTCCGATGGTAGTGATGGAGAAAAGTTGTTCATCAGGAAAAGATTCTCCTATTTCAGGCAATTCCTCACCATCCTCTAACTGTAAGCGCGACAGATGATCGGCCACCACGTTCTCACTTCCTTTCTTATCTCGGATTTCTACGTCAAATTCTTGCAGCAGTAGAATCCATCTCAACAGTCTCGGCTTTGAATCTTGCTTTGCTAGGAGATACTTAAGAGCCGCATGGTCAGTCCACACAGTGACTTTAGATCCTACTAAGTACGATCTAAACTTGTCAAAAGCAAAGATAACGGCCAAAAGCTCCTTCTCCGTTGTGGCGTAATTTCTTTGGGCAGCATTCAAAGTCCGGCTTGCATAATAAATGGGCCTAAAAATCTTATCCTTTCTTTGACCCAAAGCGGCGCCAACAGCAGTGTCACTTGCATCACACATCAGTTCAAACGGAAGATCCCAATCCGGTGCGACTAAGACGGGTGCAGTAATCAATCTACTTTTTATTTCGTTGAAGGCTTTTATGCACTCATTAGAAAACACGAATGGTACATCCTTGGCCAATAATTCGGTAAGAGGTCTAGAGATTAGGGAAAAGTCCTTGATAAACCTACGATAAAATCCGGCGTGGCCTAAAAAACCTCGCAAAGTTTTAAGATTAGTAGGTGGAGGTAGTTTCTCGATCACCTCGACTTTAGCTCTATCCACCTCTATACCGTTCTTGGATATGCGGTGACCTAGTACTATCCCTTCTGTAACCATCAAATGACATTTCTCCCAGTTAAGCACAAGATTAGTCTCTTCACATCTCTTCAACACTCGTGCTAGATGTGTGAGACATGAATCGAAATCGTCTCCAAATACGGAGAAGTCATCCATAAAGATTTCCAAGAAATCTTCCACCATGTCCGCAAATAGTGACATCATACACCGTTGAAATGTCGCGGGGGCGTTGCACAATCCAAAGGGCATTCGATTATAAGCAAATGTCCCATATGGGCATGTAAATGTCGTTTTCTCACGATCCTCGGGTGAGATGTGGATTTGATAGTATCCCGAATATCCGTCAAGAAAACAATAGAAAGCATGCCCGCTCAGTCTCTCGAGCATTTGATCGATGAAGGGAAGAGGAAAGTGGTCCTTACGAGTTGCGTCATTTAGTTTCCTAAAGTCTATGCACACTCGATGACCGGTGATTAGCCTCACAGGAATTAACTCATTCAACTCATTGGCTTGCACCGTCAATCCTCCCTTCTTGGGAACTACGTGGATAGGGCTTACCCATTCGCTATCAGCAATTGGAAATATAATTCCCATTTCTAGCATTTTTATAACCTCATCCCTAACCACGTCCTTTAATTGCGGGGTTAAACGCCTCTGAGGTTGTGCAACCGCTTTCTTTTCAGGATCCACGGAGATCTTGTGCATACATACGCTAGGACTAATGCCCTTGACGTCAGCTATGGTCCATCCAAATGCTCCGCGGTACTGTCTCAGAACTCTCATTAGTTTCTCCTCTTGTAAGTCCGTCAAGGATGAAGATATAATTAGCGGCAAAGTCTCATCTTGAAGAAATACATACTTCAAATTCGCAGGCAGAGGTTTTAAAGTCAAATTTGTTGGAGGTTCTTCCAAAGAAGTCTTCAGCTTTTGACCAGTGAGTTTGAGTTCAAAGTATTTATGCCACGTTGGTCTATGATAGAATCTTTCAATCTCCGCAGCACTTACTTCCTCTACAGGCCTTGGGATTCCTCTACTACATCCTGGCCATATCATCTTCTCCTCCTCACTACTTATGTACTTGACTTCATCCTCTTCTTCCAAGACAGCATCCAAGAAATCCTTGATACTTTCATGTTGTTGAAATTCTTGAATGATCCTATCGATGGAATCCAACATGAAACATGCATCTTCTCCATCATCAGGTTGCTTCATAGTATCAAAGACATTGAATGCAACTCTCTCTTCATTCACTCTTAATACCAACTCGCCTTTGTAAACATCAATTAGCGTTCTACTAGTGGCCATGAAAGGTCTCCCTAATATCAATGGCACTTCGTAGTTAGCTTCCATATCTAATACCACAAAGTCGACTGGGAATACAAACTTTTCAACTCTTACTAGCACATCCTCAACCACTCCACACGGCTCTTTGACAGAACGGTCAGCTAATTGCAATGTGATTGAGGTCTTCTTAAGATCTTTCATGCCTAGTTTCCGAAAAATAGATAGTGGCATCAGGTTCACACTTGCTCCTAGATCACACAAAGCTTTGTTCAGACATACGTTACCTATGGTGCAGGGAATGAGAAAACTTCCCGGATCTTTGCATTTCGGGGGTAACTTATGTTGAAGAATGGCTGAGCACTCCTCATTAAGGCATATGGTCTCTAAATCTAGAAGTTTCCTTTTAGTGGAGACGGCGTCTTTTAAAAATTTGGTGTACTCAGGCATTTCAGCTAGTGCTTCAACTAGGGGTATATTGATTTGCAACTTACTAAACATATCCACGAACTTCTTATACCTCTTATTATCAAACTTAGGTTTCGGCTTTGGCGGAGGATAAGGTAGAGTTGAAGGATCGACATCAGTGAAAATTGGGTACTTATTATCAAAAAGTTCAACTCTAGGGCCAGCAGGTTCTTTATATGTTCTTTGCTCAGGCAAAGATTCGGAAGTATTAGTCTCATTGCTTGGCTCACCATCCTTATTCTTTGTGACTTTCTCTTGCAGGGATGGTGGAGTTACTTCTTTTCCACTTCTTGTCATGATCGCATTCAAATCCTTAGGGTTCTTCTCAGTGTTGCTTGGCAACCCTCCAGGAGGTCTAGTTGAGACTTGCTCAGCTAGTTGTCCTACCTGGTGCGTGAGATTTTGGACTAGAGCTTCCTGGTTGGTTACCTTGGCATCTGTCTTCTGACAATATTGGCTAAAGTTAGTAGCTAACTCAGCCATAGGTTTTGAAAGTTGTCCCATATTATCAGTGACGACATTACTCAGTTTTTCTATCGCAGCTTCCCAACCAAAAGTTTTAGTCTGCTGTGGTACATAAGGGGTAGGTGGTTTAGGCCTTTCTCCTGCATTTATGTCACTATATCGGAATCCAGGATGGTTATGATTGGGTCTGTATCCTCCTCCGACATAATTGGCTTCTTCAGTACCAGCATTCTCACCTTGAGGTGCTACCTCGATTCCAGCCCCTTTCTCTACTCTTGTCATCCTCTCTTGCATCCCATCTACCTTATCATTGATAACAGAAAGTTGTTCTAAGATTTTAGTAGATGCACTATCATCGAATATATCAGCGGCCATCTTCACAGTAGCTATGTCATTGCCTCCCCATTGGCTATTCATTGCTATTTGTTCCATCTTTCCTTGTGCCTCCTCAGGAGATAAAAGAACAAACGCTCCATTGCTGGAAGCGTCCACTCTAATTTTCTCAGTCTCTCTCAACCCATGGTAAAAAGTTTGCATTAAAAGCCAAAGAGAGATGTCATGATGAGGACACTTCCTCATAGCTTCCTTGAAACGCTCCCAAGCTTGATCAAAACTCTCCCCAGGTTGTTGCTTAAATCCTAAGATGTCTTGGCGTAACTTAAAGGTTTTTCCCAAGGGGAAATACTTATTCATGAATTTTTGCAACAATTGTTCCCAAGTAGTGATAGATCCAGCCTCTAAAGAGAGAAGCCATTGCTTAGCTTTATCTTTCAAAGTGAAAGGGAAAAGCTTAAGACGAATGTTCCCCTCCGGGATTAATTCTGGTTTCACTGTGCTAACGATTTCCAAGAAATTCGTCACGTGAACACCAGGATCCTCATTTTGGATTCCATGAAAAGTGGAATAGTTGGTCACCATTTGAATTACATTAGGCCTAGGGTGATAGACTTCCGCAGCATCTTGCGGTGCTACGATAGCGGGAATGAATTGTTCAATAGTGGGCGTTGCATAACTTTGCAAAGTGCGCCTCGCTCCTTGGACTAGGGCTTGGTTCTCATTATTAACATTTGCATTCACATTATTGGCATTATTGATAACAGGATTAACAACAGGATTCGGTACCTGATTTGGATTGTTCTGAATGCCTTCCATTTCCGTTTCAGATTCAGAATGTTCAGAATGATCGGTTGTATGTCCTTCTTCCACTCCTTGCTCGCTTTCCTCAAGATTTGGATCCTCTTCTCCTTGCTTAGCCAGTTCCCTAGCTAACTTTCTATTCCTTCTCGCAAATTTTTCTATCTCAGGATTATAAGGTTCAAGCGGTTCCTTCGACTTCCGAGTAGCGTACTATAAAATAATAAACAACAATAAAACAATTAATCACTAGTAAAGGCTAGGCCTTTAACTAACTAATTAAAACAGACTCGAAATAAGTTGGAGAAAAGAAAAAGTAAATAAAACAGAAGCAGAATATTGTAAAACTGACACAGAATAGAAACAGAAAAGAAAACAAATTCTCGGTCGACCGAGAGCTGTGGTTCGGTCGACCGAACGTTTTTTTTTTTTTTTTTTTTTTTTTTTTTTTTTTTTTTTTTTTGACACTGTTTAATATACAGACTCTTATTCACAGAATATTTACGAATCCAGTTCTAACAAAATAAGCTATATCTTAACTTAATGACTCGAGTCCCCGGCAACGGCGCCAAAAACTTGATGACGTGGTCAAGTTAAATTATTAACTCGAGACCTACTAACCCACTAGCAAGAGAACTAGGTTCAATTGTAGTATAGCCAGACAGAGTCGAGGTCGATCCCACAGAGACTCGGCACAAATAAAACACAACTTACTTTATCAGACTTAAATTAAAAGGGCGGTCTACGACCAACTAAATGCTGTAAATAAAATAGCGACAACCACGAGACACAAAATACCACAAAGACAAATCAAAGACTACTAAAACACGGATAATACGGTTGATATTATCTAGACAAATAGTATTGATTACGCTAGTAGATCATAACTCCCCCATGTGAATTAGGTTGATAACGAGACAAAACAAACGTTCAAGATTAATTATTATGACTACGGGAGTCATCCCCTAAGGTAGATTTAGCTCCGGTTAGGCCATCTAAATCATCGTGCCTCCATTACGTGACTTCGCTTTTTAATGCCTCCATCTCATATAACTTCTGACACAATTATTTAACTAGGGATGCCGGTATAAACCGTAACCTCATCTAAGCAACATTCCTATGGTGAGGCGTACTTCTTAGATGCCGATTCAATCTATATCCTAAGTAACAATCACTTTTTGAGTTTCATGTTAAATTATGATGACGAATAACTAAGTTGATCAGGTTTAATTACTCGTTTTAATTCCATTTCAGAGAATCTGACGTAGTCGAAGCCGATCATGATATTGCCCTACAAATTGCCAGGCTCGGTCGACCGAATGGCATGGCTCGGGCGACCGAGTGACACGTCTAGGTCGACCGAACACAGCTCTGTGTCGGAACAAATCATGACTACTTCTTAACGTTTCTAACCTAAACACATGGGTTCGTAAATAGATCTACATCACGCAATCAATACAAATAAAATTACTCCATAATAAAACACAACAGATCTACTAATAAAGATTGCATAATTGAATAGTCATACCCTCGAAGACGAGAGCGACTCCCACTCTTTAATGCGCTCCCTAATCGGAGAATCCGACGAATCCACAATGTACGAACATAAAGAAAAGAAAAGAAAAAAACTAAAACTTAAATTGCATAAATTGTTTTGTGTTGTAGTGGTGTGTCTTCTCAATTTCGTAGCTGCTGTTTATATAGGAGTTGTAGCCGACATAGGGAGAATCCAGAAGATTGACACGCATTTATCACCTTAGGCTTGGGTGACCGAACCTACACGCTCGGTCGACCGAATGGCATGGCTCGGTCGACCGAGCCACCTTCTTTACGCGTTTTCACACTTGGTTCGTCTGACTTGTTCCCCACTTCACTCGTTTGTGCTGATCTGATTAATCTTTTCTTCAATGCTCCGATTTTCTTCTCTTTTATCTTGAGATCTCCTGATTGTGTGGTGATTATCTTCCCGATTTATCATGATCTGCAAAATCAGCATTTATCACACAATTAATTGCTCTTTTATAATAAAAACAGCTAAATACCAATTATCATATTAATAATCACTTATCATTAAATAATAAATATAAACACGTGATTAAATATGAAATATATATAATTGACTCCGATTTAAGGTTATAATTGATGACATAAATAGGTATATTTTAACCGTCACCAAAGAAAAAGAAAGCCATAATAATAGGAGTGGTTTCTTATAGCCCAGAAGATCCTCTTCCCTTGGTTGTAAACAACGATGGCTTGGTTATTGAGGCAATAATCCATATATATATTGTAAAACGCATTCTGGTGGACAAAGGAATTGCAGTTAACATTCTTCGTTTCAACGTCCTCCGGTCTATACGACATACAGAAAGAAATCTATCTAAAGTATCATCTCTTTTCCTAGGATTCACTAAATCACCGATACAGGCTATAAGCATGATTCAATTGAACAAGATGTTTGTAAATGTATCACGAAATAGATCTTTACAAACAAATTATGTGGTGGTCGAAGAATCATCATCCTACAACATTAATATCGAAAGACCATCGATGTATGATCTAAGGGCAGTTATATCCCTTCCACACAATGGTATGAAATTCCCCACCTTTATGGGAATGGTTTAGATCAAAGGTGATGTGGGAGTAGCCAGAAGCTACTACACAACCACCATAACGATAGAGAAGGGAAAGAATCATGTTCAGAAATTATAATGAATGATCTTTACCCAGAAATAAAGGAACCTTTAGGATTTGAGGATCGAATGGATGGCGTGAGCCTTTGGATAGAAAAACCAGAGCAGATGATCCAAATTGGATCATGGATTCCCCTAGCGAATAAAAGGGGTTAAAGAACCTACTACAAGAATTTGTAGAAATATTCTCCTGGGTAGCTTCAAACATGCTCAGGATATCGACCAACCTGAACGTCCAAAAACTGAACATCGATCCAGAACAAAATCCAGTTCGGTAGAAGAACCGAAGAAGCGTCACCTCACTCCAAAAAGAAATGAGGTGATGAAATTTTACTATAGGCTAAAATTGTTCAAGAAGTCTTCTTTTGGGTGTGGTTATCAAATCCAGTTATGGTCCCAAAACGGGGTAGTTGTCAAAGGATTTGCATAAACTTTACCGACCTCAATAGGGCATGTCCAAAATATTTTACCCACTACCTAGAACAGATGATTTTGTGGATTCAACGGTGGGGGTACCAAATCATCGATTTTATGGATGCATATAAAAGCATCAGATCAAAATGGTTGGGGAAGACGCCAAGAAAACTTCTTTCTTCACAGAGATCGGTACATTTTGTTACATAACCATAGCATTTGGCCTAAAACACAAGCGCAACTTACCATAGATTGGTCGGAAAAATCTTTGAAAAGCATACCGAAGGAACATAAAGGTCTATGTGGATGACCTGTTAGTCAATAGCAGATCCGTATGAGAATATTTAACGAATCTGCGAGAATTTTTTGAAGAACTACAAAATAAAACTACTATGAAGTTGAATCCAAAAAAGTGCACATTTGGAGTTCGGTCTGAGAAGTTCCCAAGATATATGATATCCAAAGATGGAATAAAAGATAATCCGGACATAGTAGACATACTCCGGAACATGCCCCCACCTAAAAATGTGAAGGATAAGGTGGATAAACATAAGCATGGATGCACTATGTAGATTTATGTCTAGGTCGCTAAACGAGCACTTCCAATTTTCCAAACACTTAAAAAATCGAGTTTTAGTGAGATGAGGAATGCCATAAGGCCTTTGAAGAACTCAAAGCATACCTGACCGAACTACCAATGCTTGCCTCTTATCAAGATTGAGAAACGTTGATCTTATACATAGCCACGTATATTCAGGGCATCAATATTGCAATATTTCTTAAAGAAGAGAACGGAATACAAATGCCTACTTTTTATGTAACCAAGGCCTTGCACAGACCGGAAATTTGATATTTAGAATCCAAAAAATTGCTCCTTGCATTGGTTCACATGTCCATGAAGCTGCGACCATATTTCCAAGCTCATCTAGTGGCAGTAATTACAGGTCATCCACTTCAACAAATTTTAGCTCAGCCAGAGACTTTAGGTCGGACGATGACAAAGTGGTCCGTAGATCTTGCAGAGTACGACCTGGACTACAGACCACGCATTTCCATAAAATCACAGGCCTTGGCCGACGTCATAGCTGAGGGAATCACCATCTTTATACACAAAGTACAACAACATCCCAACGCGAAGCAATGGGTCATGTATGTCGGTGAAGCATCAAGCCAAAAAGGATCGGGAGCATGCCTTCTAATCATCAACTTTAAGAGGGAAGTATTTTTCTACACTTTTAGGTTTGCCTTCTCGGCCACAAACAACAAAGCTGAATATGAAGCTTTGATAACTGGGATGAGTTTGGAAAATAATCTGGGAGCAAGAAGCTTGAAAGCATATAATGACTCACAGCTTGTGGTCAACCACTTCAAAGGTAAGTATGAAGCTAAAGAGGTGCCAATAATAAAATACTTGTCAAAAGTGAAGCAACTGGCAGCTTAGTTCGAACAGTTGAGATCGAGCAAGTACCTCGATCCCTTGAAAAAAATGCAGATGCCTTATCTAAATTAGCTTCCCCATCTCCGTACAAAAGGAAGGTATTGGTGGAATTATTAGAGAAAAATAGTTATTTTTTAAGAAAGAAATAGTTATTAAAGTCCAGTATATTAACAATCAATCAAGAATCAACGTGGATGGACCCCATCATCCAATTCCACCAAAATGCCATTTTGACCACAGATCCGAAGGAGGCCAAAAAAGTCCTCCAGCTTTTCATACTTTTAGAGAACTTCCAGCTATCAAGGATAATCTAAATTCTCTTAAGAAATCTCATAATATGGACTGCTCGGTACATCGTTCGTTATAAATGCTATGCAAATAAAAGGATATATGATAAATGTCGATTTATTTAATTAAAATAACACATTATTGCTTCCTGGGGCAACCTGTTTGTCAATCTCACTTTCTTGTAAAGATTATATGGAATGTTTTTAGAGCCTTCTTTCTTTCACAAAAATTCTCCCACTTGCTTCTTTCTGTCACATTTTATGTTAATATTGTCAAACAATTTGACTATATTATCTTATTGTGTTAAACACATTCTAGCGACAAGAATATACATTGATCCATGAATCAACTCTTGATCATATTTATCAGCGTAACCGTCTTCTCTCAGGTCAACACCGTTAGACTAGCATACTAACTCTCTTTCTATGAAGTTCATGATAATAACCTCTACAATTTATCTAATGATCAAATCATAGATATAATTGGAACAACCTATCGAAATCTTAAAAAATTATTGCTTATCCGTTGTCATCTATTTCATATACAAACTACAAGAAAAGGGGCTTCTAATGAGGGGAATTATCCTCATTACATGCTTGATTCCCGTCATTAAAGGCTTTTTATAAGGGGAACTTTACCCTCATCGCCCCTCATAATAGCTTCCGCCAATAAAAGTACACAATGACGGTAAATATATCCCGTCATTAAAAAGGGATGACATTCAATAACGGAATTATACACTCATTAAAAATAATTTATAATGACTATAAACTTCTTCATTATTATATTATTTTCCCCTCATTATTGCCTCGATTTCTCTGTAGTTTATGTTATGATATTGACGGATTACTCTCATTAATGAGCATAACCCCCTTACCAAACTGTTCTCGTCATTATTACTAAAAGACATTTAATGACAAAATATATTCTCATAAAAAACTACTTTTATCTACTCCAATTTGACCCTTATTATTTTATAATTTAAATATAATATTGTTACTTTTTAAGCAGATATTATTATTCTTTTCATAACCTTAAAATTACATTAATGAGTCACATAAATATAACCTACATCCACATGTCATCAAATTATCATTGCATTATCAAAATATACAAAGAGACTTTGTTCCAAAAGCAAAATTACATGTAGATACATGATTACACAATTTCCTAATATCACGTCTTTGAATAACATATATCTTTGTTCGTTACTCTATAATATAAACCAAAATATAACTACATACTACAATCCTTGTAGGATATGATAAGTTACCAATCCTTCCACACAAGTCTTCAAAAATCCCCAAAACCGTACAAAATCCAGCATTTAAAATTGGAATAAATAGTTAAGAACACATTGTAATAAAAATTCACATTTTTTAGATGAAAATATCCTTCCATTACAACATAATTAGGTACAGCCAAAATGGGAACAACGGCTCCTGACTATACATATAAACATATTAACATTATAATAACACAAAAGATATTATCTTAACAATAGTTCCGATCCACCCTACTATTATCCGCACATCATCAACATGTAGCACTTAGATCACAATCTCCTGTATTTTCGATAAGAAACCAGATTTCATCAGTGGAAATGACCATTCGTAGAGTAGAGATAAGGGAAAACTATGACTAGCTAGTAAACCTAAATGACCTTTTTTATTCCAGACCCAGCACACATGATGTTTCCGATTCCATGCATCTACTTGTCCGTGTATCTCAATTGCATGAGGAATTACTTCTTACTATAATCAAGATGAACAATAGTCTTTTTCCGTGTGGCTTCTTTTTGAGAATTGTCAATAGCAATTATAAACCAAAACAAAAAAAAGGATTGATATAATGCTCTTTCCCACTTATTACACTCTTAATATTCACGATACATGCCCATCTAGGTATGCAACTACTCAAAAAAAACTTTGAAAAGAAACACACATTACACTTACAACCAAAAGAAACCACTCCCAGTTGGGGGTTTGTCATTTCCTTACCCACAAATATTCTTCCTAACCACTCCCACATCCATTTGTACACGACAAACCCCCAACCCCCTCCCCCTCACAGCTACCCATGTACACCGCCCATAAATCCATCACATTAAGAACTTTTAATATATGATGACTTTATTTGCAGCATGATGAGTCTACCGGTGAATCTTCAAACTACAAAATGGGGTAACCTTGAACCAATAATTTTTTTTTTTTTTAAAAAACCTTGTAATTTTATTAATAAAAGAGAGTTATACAAGGTTATGGGCCCTCCCGGCCTCCCCCAAAATACATGTGTCCTTAATGTACTTCTCTCACCTCCTTAAAACCCTAGTCCGGAAAACCCAATGTGAGGAAAATCGGGTGCTAAGGAAAGAGTGCGAGCCTCCATACATTGGAAAATTAGCCAAAAAAGGAAGAAGATCTAACTCCAAACAAAAAAAATAAGAAATGGAGCTTCAGCTCCTAGGGAACCAAAGGAAATTGTCTATTAGCCACAGCAAAAACAGAGAAAACATAGTAAATTTCCTCCAGCCCAAAAGCCTCAGTTCAGCCAACCTTGAGCCAATATATCATATCTATAAACTAAGAGATGTACAGTACTGTAGAATAGAGAAGAAGATGGGAAACTCTTTCTTATTGATAAAACTGCTTATCGGGTATGAGAAGTGTAGTTTACACTTTATAGAAAAGCCTACAATGGCTATAAACTTTATCCAGACTGCTTTCCAATGTCTAATGAACAATAAAAACAGTTTACTGTTCATTAGCCTTACATAGTAGAAAACAGAGAGAAAAAGGCTAAACCAGATGTGATTAGCACTAGATTAACACTAATATAAAACACCTAACACCATATAACACCATCTTTCAACACTCCCCCTCAAGTTTGGTTGTACATGTTGAAGCAGCCAAACTTGGAGTGAAGATGGTTAAAGATTTGAGTTGAAACAGGCTTGGTCAATACATCAGCAACTTATTCTTGAGTCTTCACATGAACTAGGGTTATGATATACCCGAGTCAGGATGGGGCCCTGTTCATCAAGATTGGGCCTATTATCACGGCCCAATAACGATGATATGAGGCCTATTTCCCCTCTGTCCGTGCACATAAGCCGGATCCTACCCGCCGTTCGTAAGCCGGGTCCTATCCGCTAACAGTAAGCCGGATCCTGTCCGCTGGTCATAAGTCAGACTCCTCCTCTCCATGTGACTTCTACCCATATGGTCAGACTGATTTCAAGACAAGGCATATACGAGTCCGATGTTCGCTGCTCGCCATACTTATCACTCCAGCTGGATAATTCTGACAGCTGGCTAGGCCACTTGTATTGCATGCATGATTATCTTTAATTATACATTCTTAATTGTCTTGTTATGAACAGTAAACCGGCATAGTCTTAGCCTATATATATAGGATCACAATGTAATAGAAAAGGACCAAGAAATAATACAAGCAGATACACTCTGCCAATTTGTCGACTCATTCGATTGTTCTTCACCAAACACTTATCCGGCGACCTTGTTCTTGCTCACCACCGAGCTCTCCCCGGAGAAATCATACATATAAAGCCTTATATCCTCAAGATAAACACTGTTACCACAAATCTGGTGTTCAACACAACATCAGTTGGCTCTGTTACCGGGAACATCATCATCATTCAGCTTCAAGGTGTCATTTGCTCCACCGCAAAGATGATTTTACGGTGTCTCCAGCAGAGACGCCGCCTCTCTTGTTTCTCCAATCAGCAGAAACCTCGATCTCCTGGGATAATCTAGCCCAGACGTCATCGTTTTCTTCGTCTCAGCAACATACACGAAGCAGGGATCACCAAACTCCGCCCAAACCGCCTCATCCGGAAAGAAACATTTGCAAACTCAAACGCGAGTCCATTTTTAAATACCCAGGTTGGTTTGTATGCCTTTTTCGCAATTTCAGATCTTCAAGTAATAAGGAATCTAAGTATTTGACAATACCACTTGGAAAATAACCCTCAGTAAACACCCCCTACATTTCGATATTTTAAGTTGGAAAAAATATCTAGCCACTATCCAAAATATCTCACCAAAATATCTTACTAAAATATCTCCAAAAATCTTAGTCAGAATGGCGGGTTCAAAACACTTTAACCCCGTCACACCGAGTAAGGGGGTAACCAGGGTAACTCGCGGCATGCGAACACGCAGCGCGGGGAGACGAGCAGAAAAGTACTATCTGCAGGGGCTGATGCCGGGCAAGACATCACGCCCGATATGTGAGCATACATAAGAGAAAGGCCTAGAGTCCGGGAAATACATGAGGCGGCGGTCAGAAAGAGCCGTGGGAAAGGCGTCGTATGAAACACCTTACCAAATAATGAACAAGCGGCTGTTTCAGCAGTGGGAGCATCCCCATAACAAGATTCATATAAGATAGCTCTACAAGCACACATGTAATATGTAGAGGAAATGCGAGTAGGAAATACACTGCTAATTGCGGAGGGACTACCACCTCAACCTATCCGCAAGTTCAACCCTCCACAACCCGCACCAAAAGAGGTGCAGCACACTCACATTCCCCTAAAGACAGTCCAACCTCAATGGTCAGAAATGGAGGGAAGCAGCCATGCAACTTCGCATCCAAGGGGGGATAGGAAATCAGCTCTAGGTCGATTGGGGCCCGTGGTCGTCGATCGCGGTGCAGCCCCAGGGCGACCTAGGAATCCTCGACAAGTCCGTACTCGCACAGAAGGATAGGGGGACTCATAATTTGAAGGAGGCTACGTCGCACTCCCACCGCCCCTCAAAATCGGTGGAAATGGGCATAATGAAAAAGCCGATAGAGGAGTTGCAGAAGGGTACGACGGGTGTTAAAGTTGTTCCGACTTAGGGAACAAGTGTACTTCATCCCAGATTTTGAAAGTGGCCCCGAGAGGGGGAACTCACTACCCAAATTTCATCAATTACCATGGAGCCACAGACCCTTTGGATTGGCTATCCGCATTTCAAAGCAGAATCAGCTTGTGCACATCTAGCGACGAGGCTTGTTGCATAGCCTTTGTGGGATCGATGCAGGACAAGGAAACATCACGGATCCACGGTCTTCCTCCGGGTTCGATCTTATCTTGGGATGATCTGATCAACAAATTCGTAGCGGAGTTCAGATCAGTAGGAGGACCCAAAAAGACACACATCGACTTGCATGAAGTCCGACAGGGCGAAAATGAGGGTATCCGCAGCTACTATGAGCGGTTTTATAAAGTGTATGAGCTTACCAGGGGCTTGGCAGACAACGTCGTTATGATCAGTTTTGAAACAGGGCTGAATCCCGGTTACTTGAAATCTTATTTTGCTTTAACTCCCCCGGCGAACTTACAAGAAATGTTAAGTTTAACCAGAAAGTACATCGCCATTAAGGGCAACGAAGGAACGTCTTCGTCCAATAAAGGTAAACAGAGGGTCGAGCGCAGTCCGCCAAGAGATAGCCGCAGAATATTGATCGTGATGTCAAAAAGCCCAAGAGATTTAAGGAAGAACACTTCACGCCGTTCAGAATATCATATACTCAAATTTTGAGCGAAGTGAGAGACGAACTACCTGAGCCTTACCCTATGGTTCCGGATACATGCTGTGATGCGTCCAAATATTGCGGTTATCACAGAGATAAGGGTCATACAACTGACGAGTGTATTCAGTTCAAACGGGCCATAGAAAAATTACTCGCTCGCGGACACCATGATCACTACAAGCTAGATGTCGGGGGGCCAAATAGGAGGAATCAGCAAGCTTGCCAGTTCGACAGGATCATCAGAATAATAACTGAACCTCCTCCGAGTAACAATCAGATCAAGAGCCACATCGGCTCCATTAACAATCATGTGGAAAAGCCTGTAGTCCTGTGAGGGAACGAGAAACCTCTCACTTTTACTTGAAGCGAGCTAGTGACTTCGATCAATACGGAAGATATGTGTTTATGTATTTCGGTAGTTATCAACCGGGCTTGCGTCAACAGGGTAATGATCGACACAGGAGCATGCCGCGAAATCTTATACTACAACTGCTTCAAAGAATTGGGGTTCGGGGACTTTAATTTGAGACCGAATAATGGCACCCTTGAGGGCTTCACTAACCATAAGATACAAGTCAAGGGGGTCGTTGATTTGGATATGCAAATGGGAGATTATGCACCTTTTCGGACAGAAAAGGTTGTCTTCATCGTGGTCGATCTTCAATCCAATTATAACATGATAATTAGGATACCGGCTTTGAAGCAATTCCAGATGGTAACTTCCATCCCGCACCAGCGGGCAAAATTTTATGTTGGGGACAGGATCGGAACGTCGATCAGCGAACCTGCAGCTGTCCTCACATACATACAGGAAATGAGAACTGGGAACAAAAGAGCACGAATCGAACAACCTGAAAACGTGGAAAATATCAACATGATCGGGGTAATGGGGGAGGCTGTACCTGTGAAGGTGGAATGTGAAACTTTGCAAGTCAGGGATGAGCCTGACTCTACAGCAGAAGATGAGTTGGTCGAGGTAGTTATCAATGATGAATACCCCGATCAGAAGGTCAAAATAGGAGCTCGACTGAGCCCTTGCGAGAAAGAAACCCTGGTCGCACTTCTGAAGGAAAATTTGGATGCGTTTGCCTGGGTAGTAACAGATATGAGAGGGGTTGAGGCCGAAATCGCCCTTCATCATCTCAACGTCGACTTTAATTTCAAACCGATACAACAACGAGCACGCCAATTTTCGACCGAAAAAGAAGCGGCGGTGAAAATAGATGTCGGGAAACTCCTGCAAGCAGGGATCATAAAAGAGCTCGCCTATTGTTTAGGGTGAATTTATAGTGTTTTTAACGATATGTTTTATATCAATTTCCCCCATATGTGGATGTTTTTCATAGAAATCGAGCTTTATAATTGAAATATTGAGCAAGTGGTGTTTTCAATAGTTAAATTGCAAAACGTAACGAATTATGTGCTTAAATTGTGATTTTATATTATTTTGGAGTTATGTTACGCTTTGGTATGTTTTATTTATCTTTTAGATACATGTTCTCGAGCTAAAAGAGGATTAGAAGAAGCTGCATTCGGATTTTCTGATGAAGAGAAGAGATAGGGATGAGAAGGAAAGGATAAAGATGAAGAAATCAGCTTCCAGGCATGATGGACGTTCGTTCATGTCCCGTCCACTATGGACGGGCGTCCATTAAATCAAACTGGCGTCCAGGAGAAGAAATCAGAACAGAGAGTTTGGACGTTGTATGGACGAGCGTCTGCCCTAGCGTCCAAAGCAGTTGGACGGGCATCCAGGTGTTTCGGACGGGCGTCCGTCCGCCGACTTAGCCCTGGCCGACTTAAAACTCTATAAAAGCAGCTGCGCCCCAACCCTGAAAGATATCAAAAATTCTTCATACACCAAATACTACTCAGTAGCCGCACTTCTGAGGGTTCCAAGGCCGGTCACCCGAGCCTTGTGCTCGGGTGATCCGGGTTAGATTAGGATGTTTTATTTTCGTTTGTTGATTCATGGAGATCATCCATTGTACCAAACTATGTGAGTTTATCTTTTAATTTATTCAATCCTTTGTTTATTTTTATGATCTTTGATTCGTTTTGTATCTTTCTATGATTTATGATGCTATTGTGTGACTAGATCGATAGATTGGTTGCTAATTGTTGTCTAACGTTGATGAGAGTCGTTGTTAGGCTAGATCACCATAGAAAGATAGGATCTTTAATCGTTAATTCGTGACAAATTAATTGGTTAATTATCTAGGTTGCTAGATTCTAAAATACGAGAGTTAACTTGAGTCTACACCTTCGTTTTGTATGAAATTGGTCTCAACATTCGAGAGAGGAGAGATCGATAATTGAATTCACTAAGAGATTAGGAGTTCATAGCTTGAGAAACGGATTCACTAAGAGATTAGGAGTTTGTATCTCGTGTAAAGGTGAAACCACAATATCGAATTAAAATCATGAGATGAACTTGGATTGAAATCACTTGGTTTGTATATTGGTTGATTCCATGTATCTTTCTTCTATGTTTTTCTTAGTTGTTATAGCTTAGATTTATTTTATCTGCTCTATGTGTTTATATGTTTGTTCTTTCGTTTATTTGTTTTCATAAGTAACAATTGAAAGGAATTAATAAAACTAGATTCAACAACCCAATTCCCTGTGGATCGACCCCTTACTTATCCCGCTTTACTAGCAATTACCCGGTATTTGGCCGGTTAGGAGTTAGTTTTGCATATAGGTTAAGGTTTATAAATTGTTTTTGTTTAATGATGCAAAACCATCCAAACACCTATCCTACCTGGCTGGCAAATGTAGTGATGGTGAAGAAGCACAATGGCAAGTGGAGGATATGTGTCGACTTCACGGATATTAACAAAGCTTGTCCGAAAGATCCTTATCAGCTTCTGCGAATTGATCGGTTAGTAGATTCCATCTCTGGTTTTGAAGTTCTTAGTTTTTTGGACGCATATTCGGGGTATCATCAAGTGCGGATGGCTGAGTCCGACAAAGAAAAAATGGCCTTCAGAGCTGCTGGGGGTTCGTACTACTATGAAATGATGCCATTCGGATCAAGAACGCGGGTTCAACTTATCAGCGAATGGTCAACATGGTTTTTTGTTCGAAAATAGGCAAAAATATGGAAGCTTACATAGATGATATAGTTGTTAAATCCATTGGGGACGGTCACGCCGCTGACTTTCAAGAGACTTTTAACAATGTCCAAAAACACTCAATGTAGCTCAATCCGCCAAATGTACATTTGGTGTCCAGGCAGGCAAGTTTCTCGGGTTTATGGTTAGTCGTCGTGGCATCGAGGCTAATCTGGAGAAAAAATACAAGCTTTGCTCGACATGCGTGAACCCACGCCCATCAAGAAAGTCCAGAGGCTCAATGGCCGCATCATTGCGATGGGTTGCTTCATATCAAAACAGCGGAGAAGTGTCTTCCTTTCTTCAAAATTCTCAAAGGTGACAAGACTTTTTTGTGAATCCCAGAGTGTTTGCAGGCATTTCAAGCTTTAAAGGAATATCATGGGAAGCCACCTCTTTTGGTTAGCCCTGTAGAAGGAGATATTTTGTTTTTGTACCTGGCGGCTTCGGATCGGGCTGTTGCCGCCGTTCTTGTCAAGGAGGCCAGAACCCTCCAAAATCCCGTCTATTATGTAAGCAAGGCTCTCAGTCCGGTGGAGAGTCGCTATTTTAATATTGAAAAATTAGCCTACTCGCTTGTTATCGCTGCCCGCAAACTCAGGGGCTACTTTAGTTCGCACACAATAATTGTCTTAACGGATAGTCCAATGCGACAAATACTGCATAAACCCGATCTTTCAGGTCGACTCCTCAGATGGGCTATCAAAATCACTGAATTCGACATACAATATCAACCTAGAAAAGCTATCAAGGGTCAAACGTTGCCGGTTTTTATTGTAGAGGCAAGTTTCAGTTTGCTGCAACCAAACTCACCGGTACCACTAGAACCCGATGCAGTCAGGAGTAAGCCCGATAAATGTTGGCAGTTGTATGTTGACGGAGCATCAAATCGAAGTGGTTGCGGGGCCGGGGTAATTCTGATGGAACCCGGAACGATGGAGGAAATCGAAAAGGCTCTAAGGTTTGAATTTTCGGCTACGAACAATCAGGGCGAGTATGAAGCAGTTATAGCCGGGCTCAAGCTAGCAAAGGAACTAAGCGTGGAAAATGTTGAAGTCTTTAGTGACTCCCAACTTATCTTCCACCAAATCTCAGGGGACTATGACACGCATTGTGGTATTCTCGAGAAATATGGTGAGATTGTTCGACGATAGAAAGCCGGCTTCCACTATTGCGAGTTCATCAGAATTTGGAGAGAGGACAATGAGCGGGCTGACTATCTCTCTAAGCTATCTCTCAAAGAAGAGCTCACAGATCCCTCCATAATGATAGAGTACCTAGCGGTACCCGCTATCGAGGCAACACAAATCATCGAAATCGACGCTCCCGCACCGACTACATGCTTAATCGACGAGGTCCAGGCTTATAGAGTCAGGCGTCTTACCTGACGGAGCGGATAAATCTCGCGAGCTAAAGAAAAGAGCGGCCCGGTACATTATAAACAACGGAATACTCTACAGGAGATCCGCAACAAAACCTCTACTATGATGTGTTCGAGAAGAAGAAATCAAGATAATCCTTATCGAGCTTCACCAAGGAGTGTGTGGGGGCCATCCCGCTAGTCGCTCTTTGGCCCAGAAGGTTATAACCGCAGGGTATTACTAGCTGACGATCCTTAAGGACTCAGAAAAGCTAGTCATAGAATGTCCGGAGTGTCAAAAGCATGCAGACATTCCCTGGATACCGTCTGTTGAACAAAGCATCGTGGTCGCACCTTGGCCTTTCGACATGTGGGGACTCGATCTCATCCGACCTTTTCCATCAGGAAGGGGTGGGTGCAAGGTTATCATAGTGGCTGTGGATTACTTTACAAAGTGGATCGAAGCCAAACTTATGGTCAAGATAAGCGCGAAGGCTACGGGTTATTTCTTACACGATCAGATTTTTTCACGTTTTGGTATCCCGTGGGCAGTAGTATCAGACCACGGCCCACAATTCAGGAAAGACTTCTGAAATCTTTGTGAAGAATTCAAAGTCAAACATTGGCAGTCATCCGTGGCTTATCCTCAAGGAAACGGCCAAGCTGAGGCCGGCAACAAGCAAATAATCAAAATGCTCAAAAATAGTGTGGATGACAAAGTGAAAGCAGGAGGATTGGTCGACGAGCTACCCGCTATACTCTGGGCACTCTGCACCACAATCAAAACACCCACAGGAGAGACACCTTTTGCTCTTACTTACGGATCAGAGGCCATGACTCCTGTTGAAATGGCCCTACCTAGCATCAGGGTCACCTTACACGACCCGACAGACAATATATTAAATAAACAGGTCGACTTGGATCTAGCGGAGGAGAAAAGGCTAGCAACATACTATCGACTCACGAATTACAAGCAACTCGCTAAACAACAACACGACAAACGAATCTGCGATCATTCATTTAGGGTTGGAGATTTTGTTCTTCAAACAGAAAGGCCACTGGTATGGAGCCTGATAAGGGTAAGCTGACAGCAAATTGGGAAGGTCCTTACCAAGTCGCAAAAGAGATCAAAAAAGGAACTTATGTCCTCAGAAATCAGCAAGGTTTCAAACTCAATAGACCGTGGCACGCAGACAATCTCAAAAGGTACTATATGTAATAAATCGGTTAGGGTTATGGCTATCCTCTCGTTTACGACGTGAGTGGTGAGGCTTTCTTACTTGCTTGTAATCTTCACTCATCTAGCGGGATGAGTCGAAATTAATAAAGCCCGATTTTACATTCCTCTTTTAGAATGTGTATTATTGTATGCTTCAGCTGTTCCCGGTGTACGGGTAAAATATGGTTTTTTTGAATTTTTTTCAAAAATAGGGGCCATATTCGGAAAACTTTAAAGCAAACGCGAGCAAGCAGGTTCATCAGAGGCCGTATCGTGCTCGACTCGAATCTCATCTCAAATAGGGGGCCGCTCTCCAGAAAATTCAATTTGCCAAGCGAGCGGATATTTGAGATTAGATTCAAGAGGGGGCAGACATGAAGTTTCGTACATTTTCATCGAGCGGTTATTTCAGATAAGATTCAAGAAGGGCATATGTCGGGGATAAATTCGTTCGCTATCAACTCCCCCACACTTAAACCTTGCTCGTCCCGAGCAAGACAAAACATAATCATCACTCGAGACAAATAAACACTTATGCAAATATAAAACATATTCAAGTAGTTTAGAGGTTCACCCAAGTGAGTGTGTGCATAGCCATAATAAATTTCCACCAAATCCACACTTGAAATTGATTCAAGCAAAACTAGCTAACATCCCATTTAACTTAGAAATATAAAAACGATTATAACATGCACCTCACGAAACATACAGATTCGGAAAAGATAATAGGAAGTCTTTAAAATATTTCCGACATACTTAGAGGATAATCCCTACAACATATCTCTCGGTTTATACTGGGGATAAGATCGACGATAACTAAGTCTTTCGTTTAATTCATATCACTATTCTCATAAGTTGATTTAATTATTTCACTTAAACACACATTAGAATGAGCTATTGCCCTCATAGCAGAATAGGACATTTCGAGATAACACCCTACCTTACTCCAATCATAAGGCAGCTTTTTCTAACTGTCGTGAGCTTTTGGTCATCATAGTGGAATAGGACATTCGTGGTATGACCTACCTCACTCAAATCATAAACCAACTTTCGACACACACAATTAACTATTTAAAACAACTTCATTTATTCACTTCATTTCAAAAGCGCAATAGTTACGTGTCATTTATCACATTCAAACCTTCAGATATTCACAGTATGTCATACTTTAACTCTAAATACAAACTATTAAAATTTTCAAAATCCGTATGTAAGCAAAGAATCATGCGATAATCATCAAAAATCTCTAATCAAATGGGCATAGCTTTAAAATATAGCTCATCATTTACTATGGCACGTGAAAAATAGTGTCGGGTGAAACATCTAAATTTACTAAATATGCAGAATACAGCATCAATGATTATAAACATCGAACAAAGACATGAATGCTCACTCGGGACAAAACAAAAATTTTAAAATTAAGCACTTTTCATAGAAATATAATAGAAATTGAGCAAACGACTCATAGATACATATAAACCATCCTCTCCCCCACACTTAGATTGCAACTTGTCCTCAAGTTGTGCGGAAATAATAAATTAGAGAACTTAGTTGATTGGATGCTGGCAATTCCGGAAAAATCGGTAAAAACCAAAATTGCTGCATAGCTCAAGAGACTGTGGAGCATCACAGGTAAACTGAAATCATCGTGAAAGTGCACAATAGCTATCAAAAATATCCTGCAGACTTGATCAGTGCAAAAAGAGTCTACGGGGAAAAAGAAAAGATTACATATATAAAGCACATGGAAAAGGAGATATAGAGATATTTCAAATTTAAGATCATATAAAGATGGAATACATATACATGGAACATTACACAACAGTAGGCTAGGTGCAACTACATGAAAATATACTACAATGCAGCCTACATGATATGCAATCCTAAAAATAAAATAAATAAAAATAAATTCTGACAGGCTCAGGCTGAGCAAGTTGAGAGGACAACCCTACAGTGACTACGGCCTATGCAGAAACTAAAAATAAAGAAAACGAGGTAGTATTACGGAAACCGACAGTTAACTACGCTCAAGAAAAAAAGAAAAATAAAACAAAAATAAAAACAATGCAACTAGATGACATGCAACTAAATTATATGCATCTAAATGATATGCAAAAATAAAAGAAAATAAAAGAAAGAAAACTAGCCCACTAATTAGCAATATGACATGTATATAATAAACGTCTACCAAATAATGACAGGTTACGATAAACGACAGTGCTGTTCATTACTTGCAGTGTAGACGCGCTTTAAGACTCGTAAAAAGTGATAGCATTATGGAAAACCAACAGTTAGCTATTCTAAACAGATATAACTCATATGGACTGGACGTAGCATACGGAAAACCGACAGTAGCTACCCATATGAGTTACAAAAACAACAAGGAAGCACATAAGTCTCAAAGCTTAAAAGATTCATCACAGCGGTATGTAGCATACGGAAACTGACATTAGCTACTAATTAACACGAAGACCAGTTATAGCATACGAGAACCGACAGTAACTATAACTTGCATGGATGAATCAAGTATATTATCCATTAGATTCAATTATTTAACATGGATCCGTAGATGGAAAGATGTAAACATGCAAGTTCAGAACATCTACGTGAAAATAAGTAGCCACAGAAGCTCAAATTAAAGTATCCATATCAAATAAAGCATTAAAAATCAAATTGAGAAGAAATCTGGAACCTGGACTGGCGTTCACTAATTCAAACGGGCGTTTAAAACTTATGCAGGCCGGACGGGCGTTTAGATATATGGACGCCCGTCTGGTTCTTGAAAACAGAACAGAGCTGATACGTTTTGGAACGGACGAGCGTCCAACAAACCAGACGCTCGTTTACCTGCATGTTAGGGACTGGACGGGCGTTCACTTACCTGAACGCTCGTCCAACAGTCGAATTTGCATAGAAAACGCAGGAAACACAGCAAACCCTAATTTCTTAAATGATCATACATCAAATATCACAAAGCAGCCACATCAAATTAAAGCACAGAGGGTTAGACTAGATACAAACAAACATATAGTTCACGTTTCACAAATCGAGTAAAAAACTTTTTGCACATTCTTAACCCAACGGTTATCGAAACACGGCAAAAATAAAAACTCTCGATTTGTTAAACGTTACTTTTATTGAAATAAAATAAAAACAAATAAAACGTAACTAAATAGAAAAATTAACGAAAGAAGATTCAACAAAACACCGATTCCCCGGCAACGGCGCCACTTTTGTTGGGGAGATTTTGCATCATTAAAACAAAAGAAAATTTATAAACCTATACTACCATGCAAAACTACCTCCTAACCGGCCGAATACCGGGTAGTTGCTAGTAAAGTTGGATAAGTACGGGTATTGATCCTCAGGGAAAAGGGATGTTGAATCTAATCTAATTAATTCTTCTTTATTAACTAAACCTAAACCTAAACTAGAACGGAAAAATAACTGGACGGAGGATTGTTAATCCAAAGCCAGGAAATATAGTTGCGGACAAAATAAATAAAACTACATCTACGAAAATAGTAAAACTAACTAATAACTGAACAAACATAAACAAACCATGATCAATCTATTCCCAACAACCATCACCCCACCGAAATCAGTCAGATAGACAAACATTCATTCATTAGTTATCTTGGATTATTATCTTTTCTAATGAAACGTTTCCTCTTCCGATTTATCACGCCATTAATTAGTTTACCTTCCGGTCTTGACTAATATCGATACAAATCAAAGATATGGATTGAATCCTAACCTAACAACATTATCCCTCAACTTCCGTTTGTTGGAATAATTATTGTCAATCTCCCTCACGATAATCTAGTGAATCTATTAACTTCCTTTATCTAAATTCGATTAACATAAAGCATACAAAACATGAAAGAGAACAAGAACAACGTAATGAAATAAACACATGAACAATCTCATCTTTCCGGTAACGGTGATATCCCTCAATTCCAATCTAAGTTAATCTTGTAATGAATTAATCAAATTGTGATCCTCTCGTAAACCTAGATATTTAACCTACGAACTTCCGTTATGTATAGATTAAAAATCTAATCTTTCCTATGGTGATCTAAACTACACCGACTTCCGTCATACGGTAGCATCAAATCATACAATCATCTTTCGATATAAAATTGCACGATACAAATAAACATAGGAAACGAAACAATTATAATTAAAACTTACAAAATCATCCATGAACTGAAATTAAAGTGCTGCAGAAACAGGTCTCCAGGGCTGCTCCATGGATGAAAGCTCCAAGCCTTCATCATAATTCGAACAAGAAAAGAAAACGAAACGCAAAATAAAACCTAATCTAACCCCGATCACCCGAGCACAAGGCTCGGGTGACCGGCCTTGGAAGCCTCAGAAAATAAGGTGTTCTTGCGGCTGCTGTGTGAAAAATTCGATATGGTAAGATATTAGGGTTGAAAAGCTGCTACTATTTATAGAAAATCAGAGGCGGTTGCTACAGTAACGGTGCCGGACGCCCGTTCACTATTTTCAGCAACAGCATCCAAACTTGTAACGCTCATATCTCGGGCCTCGTAAGTCGGAATGGAGTGATTCAAAATCCTGTAGAATCCTCCCTTCAAGACCTACAACTCTTCTCTTGAGGTCCAGAGTCAAATCGGTTGTTATCATATCAAGAACTTCGTTGCAAGGTCGTCACTAGCCGGAATCCTGATTTTCCGACATTTATCTTGCTTGATTTCTTTTCCACTCGAATTTATCTCTTTAAAATCATCCTTTCCATCAACAATGTGTATCTACAATGTAGGAAAAACATACCAAAGCGTAACACAATCCTAAAATAATATAAAATCATGATTTAAACACATAAATCGCTACGTTTTGCAATTTAACCTATAAGAAACACCATTTACTCAATTAATCGATTATAAGCTCGATTTCTATGAAAAACATCTATATATGAGGAAAATTGATGTAAATTATATCCTTATAAAACGTATAAAATCACCCTTAACAGCTATCAAATTAGAATCTTATCCAAAACAAGGGGGCCGGATGCTATTATGATCGGACTCAATTTATGCAATAAATTTGAGCAAAAAATAAAGCATACATCAGGAAAACAGAAAGCAGACTTGAGCAAAAAATAAATTCGAGCAAAAAGTAAAGTGCGGAAATAAAGAGAGTTATACATACACAAATTCAAAATAGTTTTTCGGAACAAAGACTACAAATCTAAGAATCTTCAGGCCACATTTCTTCATTATGGACATTCTCCTCACGGAGGGAATGGTGCAACATTTGATCGGCATTCGTCTCAGACTCGGTAGGCTCTATAGTTTCTTCGGCTGTCTGCGCGGCCTCTTCTCCGGTCTGCTCATCCTCTCCCTCAGTTGCGGTGTTCGCCTGGGTTTCTCGGCGAACAAGCTCCCTTAGATTCTCTTCTACAACTGCAGTCACCTCCCAATCTGGAGCATATTTGGGGATGTACCGTTCAAGTTCAACATTAGAGAAGGAAATGTGCGGATGGAAATCCCTTAGATAATCAGAGAAGGGGTGGGTGATTCTCCAGTCCCGCAAGGTCTCAATTGTTAGGTGTAGTGCCCGAAAGACAATTTGTGTAATTGTTTTTAGTAATGGATGACAGATTTTTTCTCACCTTATTACTTGCTTTGTGCTTGTAAATAATACACTGCTGCAAACCCTAAGTATATCAGTATGTAACCGCTTAACTCAGTGTATGACATGCACGTGAGGATTGAGTTAGTGGTGATATACTTAAACTATTAGTCCGTGGTGAACTTAATAAGAGTTTAGGGTCTCTTGATTAAAACACCAATAATGCGCCCAGAACACCTTAGGGTGTGATAGTCTTATCCGGACTGTCGGTAGAGGGTACCTACGTGGGGCATTTATATATGATGGCATTCATATAGGACTGGACCGATTTAATCTGAATTTCTCGGTATAATTCCGTAATCGAGGAATCTTATTAAATCATTAGATGATCATATATGGATCAACCTTAATCCTGAGGTGATCACAGGATGCTGCTTGTCCCGGGGTAGTGTTTGATGTGTTAGTTACGGTTCACTTTAATATGTGTTCCAAGCCACTTCTCATTGGCACTATCTCCAGATGAGTGAGTAGTTCTGATTTTCACAGACATGGAATCCATTCCTTCCTGCGGGAAGTAGAGAGACAGTCCCCTTGTTTGTTAGCCCTAAGAAAGTGATCGATCCCGGGAGTTCATATTTGACTAATTAGCTACTAGTCAGATATGTGTGCTAATTGATCATCAGGGGGTTAATGGTAAATAAGGATAAGATATTCTGAGTCGGGTTCACGGAGACTTCCCACTCAGAATGGACAGTCTATGGAGGGTTAATCCATATGTAGTGATTATATCAATGGACGGTTATTCACTCTATGGGTTGAGTATAAGTATACATCTATAATCGGTAGAGTTCAGTTTCGGGTTTATGGTGGCGTAATCCCGGAATTAATAATTAATGTACTTATTCTGTTCGACGAATAATTAATTATTGGAGCTACTGGTTATAGGTCCATGGTCCCCGATGTGGCTTCTGTAATTCAGACTAATAATCTTGTTATTTGGGCCTCAGTGATAATTAATTGGCTGGGCTAATTAATTGATATTCATGGATATTATTTAGTTGGGCTAAATAATATAATACACATAAAAGACATTTTATGTGGGCTTTTTGACCCTAAAGGTGGCGCCAATATCATCATTTAATTAGAGAGAAATTAGTTTTCTTGGATAATTATTTGACATGTGATTTATCTTTTATTTGTTAATTGATAATTCATGGAATATTAGATAATAATATGATTTATCCTAATTTGTTTGGGATAATCATTTTATTTATCTTTTATTTGGAATAAAGGATTAATGGAATAATTATCTCTTAATTATTTAATCCTTGGAGGACAAGGATTACTCTCCTATATAAAAAGAGTTCTCCCAAGTTTTAATGATAATAGAAAATTTCGCCCCACATGTCTAAAAGGAGAGAAAAATTAGTTTTTTCTTGACTAGGGTTTTTAGTGGTGTTGCATATCAAGGAGGCTCGTGTATCAAGAAGGGTGTCCACCAACCGCCGTTTGAAGAACACATCGGAAGATCAAGGCGACTCTTCCCATTATTGGTAACATAATCTTAAACCCCCTTGTAGTACTTAAGTCCTTTAATTATGAATTGTGTCATATAAATCGTGATCCATCCGCTGCGCATAGATCTAACTCGTTTAGATCTAAGAACCTGCATCCTTCATGTGGTATCGGAGCCAGGTTCCACGATTTATATAGTCATAGTCATAGTTAAGCGATTTAAAGGAGTGGAATTGCATGTAGGTAATTTTTACTTATAATTATGCATTGATTATGATTAAAATTGTTATGGTTGAAGAGATGGATTGGGGTTGGCATTGTTTACCCGTTAGATCTATTGTAAACTCATATAAACGATGAAAATTCGTTCATATGAGTATATGAAATTATGTAATTTTTTTTTATTGCAAGTTTAATTTCCAGAAAATAGATCTGTACAGTAGCTGTTTAGTCTTTTCGTTTTTCCCATTTTTGAACCGTTAAAAAGAAGATCCCTCCGGTCAGAATCAATATTGGAAGTTGGTGAACAATCCCACAAAATTTGGCGTCGATCAGAGTCCGTTTGGATGTCCGTTCGTTGATGAGAAAAACACAGGATTCACAGAAACCCTAACTGTGACTTCCTCGATTTTCTGGAAAGGATTGGACCGTTGAAACGAAAATCTGACGGGTCAGATCGGTAATCATGGGGTTTTGGACGTGATATAAAATTTTCAGGACGATCGGGATTCATCTTGATCCCCGATCGGCCTCGGGAAGTGAATGATGCGCTGCTGTAATAGTCTGTTTCAGCATCAAGTTGGGCGGCTCACTGGAGAAAATTGACAAGTCAATGCTCCGATCCAACCGTCCATGTTGAAGCCCGAAGAGTAAAGATCAGATCTGGAAAGTTTCGTCTCGATCCGAGTTTGTTTGATATGCCGATCGTCGAAGATTCTAAACAGCTGCAGATTAGGGTTTTAATTTATTTTCGAATAGATTAGTTACGGGGGTGCCAACGGTCCATCTCGGTGTTTATTTTCCGCACTAGTATACATGTGTAGATTGTATGAGTAGAACCGGAAAATTTCCATGACATGCATCATATCATGAATTCCACTCCATATGCATACATGTAGAAATTAATTCGAGGAATTAGTTAGGCATGTATAAAACACACGATTAGTTTTAATTAATTGTTTGATATTAATTAGAAACTAATTAGGTAAAAACCGAGGAACACGGGTTTTTTCAATCGTCGAGGTTGGGTGATGGATTCTCGGTGAATCCCACTCTGCGAAAGCATAAGGAGTAAAATCCCGAAACCTCGTGGTTAAGGTGTTGGATTCTCGGTGAATTCCACCTTACCTAAGACGAGATTACGTTTTTGTTCCGTAGTGTCTACGTGAAAGTTTGATGTTTAAGGATTGGATAATCACGGGCAAACAGGTTCGAAAATGGTTTAACCACGGTTGGGTGGTCAACAGTAGCTACGGCTCAATCGACTTCACCCTCCACGTGTGGCGTTTGCACGGGGGTCTGGCAATACTGAGCCATCCGAAGAGCCACTACGGCTCAACGGACCTCTCCTAGCCTTGACCCGTCTGACGGCCACATATGTTCTAACGAATAGGTCGGGTGGGCTAGCCCACATAACCGACAACATTCGGGCCTATGATTTATTGTTCCTTAATGTAACATCAAGTCCAAAAACATGATCAGTAAACCCACCACTTTTTTAAAATATTGAGTGGGAGCGGGAGAGGCGACAGCCGACCCCACGGCCTCTACTGTTGACACAAGCAATGTGAGAGAATGGTGACGCCTCGTGCCGGCCTGGGACCGGCCTCCCTAAAGAAGTCCTTCACCGCTATCAAAATTCAAGGCTTGGTCTCCGAAAGGATAGGATTTTGGGTACTCGTCGGGTCACCGACCGACCCTAAGGCGGCACACTCAGGGTCTACCTAAAAATCTGAGACAGGAGGTCACACTCATAAAGGGTATTTTTGGTAGTACCTTGGATGAAAAAGGAAAGGTGATTGACGATCACAAATGAGATGTTCGATTCTCAATCTGATCTTCAATATTCATCAAAACCTCTTTGACCTACCCTAAGGCGGCACTGAGGCATTAGATTAAATCCTTGGAACTGTAGGATAGACTATAAGTACTTAGTTTATGTTCCTAAAATTTTAGTAGTGTATGATTTGGATTTATTTTCTGTCAATTTTATTTACAACTGTTATATATATCTCTTTAAGGTGCTAGACTGCTAGTGTAAAATTGACTAGTAATGACTTCGTTAAAAAGTGGTAAGTAACTAGAACGTTGTATTTATTAATCTCACATGCGATTAATTTTTTGGAAGAGATATTTCTCTTGAAGCCTTCAAAACTTAAGTGACGTAAATAGACATGTCACTGCTGTCACTCGTGTAGAACGAGAGACAACCGTAGTTAGTTTGAAAGATGATTGGGACGATAAAATTCTTCTAGTGAATTGTGTAGTGTCTACACGAGAAATTTTCTGATAGAAAAATTGGAGAATCATAAATTAAAGTGTCGCTAATTAGACGGTATTTGGAACCGATAAACTAGTGAGAGCTTTTATATTATGTTTTTCTAATTTATTAGAAAATCAGTCCCACTAGGTAACACTTTCATTAGACATCCCACAGTTCACGAGTAGTGTCTACTCAAACGAACTGCTAGTTCAAGACTATTTCCTTTTAAGGAAAGTTAAGAATGGGAAAGAATGTCTATAAGTGTTAATCATCTTAACTAAAGTTTTGAGGCTAAACCGAAACATTAATTAAAGAAAGTATTGGATAAGGAAAGTGATTTCGGATCACTAACCAATGAATCCTTAGCGACTTTCTTAACCGAGTAACTTGACTCAGTGGCTTAGTTCTTTGGAAGAACAATGAAGCTGTGCATTAATAAAGTAACAACGGGCAGTAATTTCAGCTAGAATAGTGGGAGTTATATAAGGAAATGAATTTCGGATTCTATCCTTGAATATCACAGAAAAATTTATTTTTCTGTTTACAGATTCGTTGAAACAATTGGATTCACTTTCAACTCGAAATAATGTTGCCTCATAGAAAGTGAATATGACATTTGTAGTACGAATCCGAGACTCGGACTTTTGTTTGATAAAGTCGGAACCACTTAGAACAGCTGAATAAGTATGTGTAACACATCTAAAACTATTAAAGGTAAAAGGTTTCCGTATTAAGATAAACGACCTTTCAATAACTATTAATTAGTGCATATATCCTAGAGACAAGACTTGCTGACTGGCTAAGGGTGATTCCTATCTCCCAGTCTTGGAACACTATCTCAAAGGAACAATGACTAAGTTTCTTTTCAATCGGGAAAGGGTAATAGTTTTGAAGGGGTAACATAGCTTGTTCACCATGACCTTCGGGGTCTAGTGAGAGATACAAGCTAGTGGGAGATTTTGAGTGGTGACATTCTGTCTGATAACTACTCAAAACACTGGTTGGTTTATCAAAAGAATACGAGGAGGTGTCTCTGATTTTAGCAGAGAATAGAGTATTCCATGCTCAGAAATAGGCTATCGCATAGTCTTGGGACTGATGCTCGGCCCGCCTCCTAGTGGAATGTTTCTCACCGAGGAAGAAACCATAGACTTGCCCTATATAGTTATTGATATGCTACAATACACTGCTAAACTCGATTAAGATAATTCGTTGCAAAATAACGGTTAACATTATTATGTAAACCGAGAAGTCTACCTAGAAGATGCTAGTGAGTTTATGGATAAGGAGTGAATTCGGTTCACACCACATCCGTAAATATAGGCATTTAGCATTTAATGCTTGAAGGTAGGACTCGGGATTTTGCGCATACGTTCAGATTGTGACTGTTCATGAAATATCTTAATGAGACGAGTGAAGGTTGATTATAAGATTCTTGAGATCAGAAAGTGACGGTTGAACTGTCACAAGCCTTCTGATAGAATCTATAAGAAACAGCCTTAAACCTTGGAGTACGGTTACCCAAAGGTAGTTACTATCTGATTTAATCGGACCACGTCCAACATTAGTTGTTGGTGATTACACTCATAAATACTACTAGATCAGAATGTCAATCCACCCAAAACACAGTGGGAGTATGGTTTAACCGTTGACCCATTGTGATTTTGTGGACTTTATAATCTGCTGGGGTGATTGATAACCTATGGCTCTTGGTGGGCTGTATAGGATTCTGATTATAGAGGTTGGTTTGAAAACCTTAACCCTGTGAATGAAGTTTTGGTACTCCAGTTCTGTTCAGCCTCTTGTAGAACCACCTGAGTGTCTCAGGCCCAGTGGGAGCAATTGGATCTACACGGAAAAGAGTCGAATGAATAGGAAAGTTTAAACTTTCAGCGTAAAGTTGAGTGGTATAGGGGTGATTCCCCGACAAGTAGAGAGTTAACCAGACCTTGAACTCTCTCACCACTCAGTCTTGCTAGATTTTGTTAGAAAGCAGAAAATAGGGGTGATTCCCTGAGACTTTCTTGCCGAACAACGGAATCTGAATTCATTCATAATAGAAGGGTTTTAGCTAAGAATGAATAACGGATTCGTGACAAAGCGGAAGATAGGGGTGATTCCCTAAGACCTTTTTTGCGAGACTAACGATATCTTAATTCATTCAGAAAGAACCTTTGGTAGGAGGCCTGCCATGGCTTATATCCTTTGTGGATTTAAGAGAACCTCTCGGTCATTTAAAAGTCACATGTTTTAAAATATGTGGACTTGACCAAAATATTGATAAGTTTTTCGAAGATTGGATATCAATATTGGTAATGTAGTAGTAGTATTAGTGTTCATAAATGATAACACTAAAACGGTTGGAAACAACATGGGTGTGCTATCTGAAGTCGGAAATCGACACGCCAAGATTCTCTGGATGAGAGAATTGGACTATATTCTAAGAATTTGATTTGGTCAAATTCACAAGAATGAGTCATTGGCTATCCCATCCGTCTTATTGGTTAAGATGATCATGCATATACGTATGCAACATTCAACAAGAGTAGTCCTACCTTACATCTCAGGAATGATTCTCTAAATCTCCGGATAAAGAGAAAATGGGATAGAGTCTCTCTTGGATAATGGCAAGTCGGGTTATCACAAGTCAATAGTAGTCGAATCTTGGATTCGTGCACTGAAAAGCATTTTAGTACGTCCTCAAGTATCTTTAGAGAACGAGGAATCATATGCTTGTATATTCATGTGCAAACTTGAATATGGTTGACTACACTGATTCTGACTTGTAGTCGATTAAGGATGATCATTAAGTTGATCTCGGGCTCAGTGTTTACTCATAGTGCTTAGACCTTTTTTTGGTCTGGGAGTAATTCCAGGTCTGATAAGCCGATATCACTTCATCGTGAAAACAGTGAAGAGATATCTTAGAAGGATCTTCTCAGTCATAAGAGGTCAAAAGCATATTAAGTGAGAGTACCGCCTGATTAGATTGACCGGCGACGTTTCGATCCTAAAGATCGTTTCGAGCCGACAACCTAACTGATCAGTGTACCAAGTCGAGTGCTTGGAGGGTACGGCATTGAGTGATATGTCTCATCTGCTTTTAGAGCAAGTGGGAGAGTGTTGTGAATAAGATGAGAAATGGTGTGCTCTAAAAACAATCGTTACTTGTCATTTCGTGCAAGTGGGAGATTGTTAGGTGTAGTGCCCGAAAGACAATTTGTGTAATTGTTTTTAGTAATGGATGACATATTTTATCTCACCTTATTACTTGCTTTGTGCTTGTAAATAATACACTGCTGCAAACCCTAAGTATATCAGTATGTAACCGCTTAACTCAGTGTATGGCATGCACGTGAGGATTGAGTTAGTGGTGATATACTTAAACTATTAGTCCGTGGTGAACTTAATCAGAGTTTAGGGTCTCTTGATTAAAACACCAATAATGCGCCCAGAACACCTTAGGGTGTGATAGTCTTATCCGGACTGTCGGTAGAGGGTACCTACGTGGGGCATTTATATATGATGGCATTCATATAGGACTGGACCGATTTAATCTGAATTTCTCGGTATAATTCCGTAATCGAGGAATCTTATTAAATCATTAGATGATCATATATGGATCAACCTTAATCCTGAGGTGATCACAGGATGCTGCTTGTCCCGGGGTAGTGTTTGATGTGTTAGTTACGGTTCACTTTAATATGTGTTCCAAGCCACTTCTCATTGGCACTATCTCCAGATGAGTGAGTAGTTCTGATTTTCACAGACATGGAATCCATTCCTTCCTGCGGGAAGTAGAGAGACAGTCCCCTTGTTTGTTAGCCCTAAGAAAGTGATCGATCCCGGGAGTTCACATTTGACTAATTAGCTACTCGTCAGATATGTGTGCTAATTGATCATCAGGGGGTTAATGGTAAATAATGATAAGATATTCTGAGTCGGGTTCACAGAGACTTCCCACTCAGAATGGACAGTCTATGGAGGGTTAATCCGTATGTAGTGATTATATCAATGGACGCTTATTCACTCTATGGGTTGAGTATAAGTATACATCTATAATCGGTAGAGTTCAGTTTCGGGTTTATGGTGGCGTAATCCCGGAATTAATAATTAATGTACTTATTCTGTTCGATGAATAATTAATTATTGGAGCTACTGGTTATAGGTCCATGGTCCCCGATGTGGCTTCTGTAATTCGGACTAATAATCTTGTTATTTGGGCCTCAGTGATAATTAATTGGCTGGGCTAATTAATTGATATGCATGGATATTATTTAGTTGGGCTAAATAATATAATACACATAAAAGACATTTTATGTGGGCTTTTTGACCCTAAAGGTGGCGCCAAATATCATCATTTAATTAGAGAGAAATTAGTTTTCTTGGATAATTATTTGACATGTGATTTATCTTTTATTTGTTAATTGATAATTCATGGAATATTAGATAATAATATGATTTATCCTAATTTGTTTGGGATAATCATTTTATTTATATTTTATTTGGAATAAAGGATTAATGGAATAATTATCTCTTAATTATTTAATCCTTGGAGGACAAGGATTACTCTCATATATAAAGAGAGTTCTCCCAAGTCTTAATGATAATAGAAAATTTCGCCCCACATGTCTAAAAGGAGAGAAAAATTAGTTTTTTCTTGACAAGGGTTTTTAGTAGAAGAAAAACTTTGAGTTTTTCTTGGTGTTGCATATCAAGGAGGCTCGTGTATCAAGAAGGGTGTCCACCAACCGCCGTTTGGAGAACACATCGGAAGATCAAGACGACTCTTCCCGTTATTGGTAACATAATCTTAAACCCCCTTGTAGTACTTAAGTCCTTTAATTATGAATTGTGTCATATAAATCGTGATCCATCCGCTGCGCATAGATCTAACTCGTTTAGATCTAAGAACCTGCATCATCAATATCCGAAGTCTCACCACAGCGAGCCCAGTTACACCTAGCGATATGATAAAAGCCTTGATCATATCCCATCAGGAAATTCTCACCCGGAGCAGCCTGTAGCCGAGCTTCAATTCCAGAGTTCAGATCGGAGAGCTATTGGTTCAAGGCATCATTTGCTTTCTGAGCCCCGTCGATCTGAGTCTGCATGTCCTTCATGGTTCTGGCGGCCTCGACATCTTTAGTAGCCAGCTCACGACTAAGTTTCTCCCGACGCTCAGAGTTTGCTTGGGCCTCAATCTGTGCTTTCTTCTCGCTAACGTCCAGCTTCTTCAGTTTGTCATTTTCAGCTTCAGCAGCACTTAAGTGAGCATGCTGTCCAGCCCCCACCTCATTTGCAGCATCGAGCGCTTTCTTAGTATCGGCCAACTCTTTACCGACATCAACGCTCGTAGATATGGTGCTTCTTTTGTCGTTAATGAACTGAGCCAATCCTGTGCCGACCTAAAAAAGGAGAGATCAGCGAGGTCAATACTTACTTCAAAAATATAGCAGTAAGAAAAACAAAGAAAAGACAGGAAAGATGTTTACCATGCTCACCGTGGCACCATACAAACCCCACAAGTCCTCAATATTTTGAAGGGAGGTTCGGCGGGGATCGGTCTGATCCGCCATTACAACTCTGCTCGTGATCCCACGGCCTATCTCCAGCAGGACGGGGTTGGTAAGACCCCATCGGAAATGTTTCAGGGGGGCACGTCAGCAATTGCCCTTGAGATCGTCGTCGCCTTTGACATATCAAGAGGCTGTTGGCGCATAAACTCCTTGTCCAACCATGCGGCAGGACGCCCTCCAGGCCCAACAGGGACTCCGACAAAAGGCACAATCGTCCTTGTGTCCACCGAAACTGACTCATCGGCCACATATTTGCCTTGGTCAGAGGGTTTGGCTTTATCAGCAGCCTCTTTCCTCTCTGATTCATCGATTCTGGATGATTTGGGTGGGGGAACATCCTGCTCGCCACTACCACCTCTTGTAGGATCAGTCTCTTCGACAACAGCTCTCTTTTTCTTATCGCCGGCCGGCGGCTTTGTCAGGGTGGTTTGCTTGAGGGTTTTGCCCGCCGCGGCTCTATCCCCTGCTTGTTTAACTGGTGGCTGGGTTGACTTCCCGACTTGAGACCCAGAGGTTCCAACTGCCCCTTTCCTTATATCGACCATAGGCAGCGGGGTCTTAAGCCCCTTCAGTTCAGCGGCTCTCTTCACCTCGCCAGTGGTCTTCCTTCGGGTCAGCTGGCTGCGTTGATCGAGAGCATCCATGGTACCTGCAGAGAACAACACTTATTAGCGATCTGAAAAATAACATGAAGAGAAGCAACAAAGAAAACAGGCAATCGAAAAATATAAAAAAGAATGCAAAGTAAATATCGTACTCGGGGTCCGAAGCGAGGGGTCGCCTAAACAGACTCTACACTGGGAGGGCATGCATCGGCCTTGATGGCACTCTCCGTACCAATCAGGATCGGTGGGCAATGGGTCGACCACAACCAGGGGATCTCCTACGTCGGTTGAGGGTAGACCGGCCATTCTGATGTAGGGTTGACTATCATCCAAGAGCAATCTCCAATTAAAGGCTCGAGGTTGTTCGACACCTTTTCGAACAAAGCCGAGCAGCTCCTTGAGCTCGGTGATAAACTCGTCGTCCTCCTCTTGGGTGTGGATATCCTTTAAGTGTTCAGTTTGTAGAGAATTTGCAGGAAGCTTGGGAAATGGCCATCCCACTCGGGATTCAACCCTCATACACCTTTTGTCCCAATCCATCACTTTATCAGGGAGATCGAACAGAAGACGAGGTTTACCACTACTCGATTTGCTGCGCGGTTGAACTTCCACGAATGCATGTGATTAATTGTTTTAGGGCACACCCTATTATTTAAAATACAACAAACTACATCTCCCACTTGCTCTAAAGCAATGGAGACCCATCCCGTATTCTAGTACCCATTAAGCATATCATAACCATTGCAGATGACAAAGTACACTCCGAGTGTGCCGTCGTAGGATAGGTCAGTGACTCGGGGAGTACCTACATCTAAATATCATGGGTCTTACTGATTAGTCAGGTTGTCGGCTCGAGACGATCCGTAGAATCAAAACGTTACCGGTCCATCTAATCATGTGGTACCTTCCCAATATGCTTTTGACCTCTAGTGATTTTGAAAATCCTTATAAGCTACCCCTTCATCGTGTGGACAATGATGTGGTATCGGCTTCCAAATCTAGAATCACTCCCAGATATGAAAAGGAAATCCTTAAGCTATATCGCCTCTCTAGCTACTACAAAAGCCGCTAATCACCCAACTAGTTAAAGTCGAGTTGGCGTTGCTGGATTCCTCCATGCAATAGCTTCAACACAAGAGTAAACACTGAGCCCGAGATCGACTTAACGATCATCCTCAATCTGACTTAAAGTCAAAATCAGTGTATCACACATATCCAAGTTCACACATGAATATGTCCGCATATTATTCCTCGTTCTCTTCAAGATACTAAAGGACATACTAAACTTGCTTTGTTAACCGCCGAATCTAAGATTCGATCAAAGTTGACGTTCAATAACCTGACCATCTCTTACTAGAAAGAGAATCTATCCCATTTCTCTTGATCCGAAGATTTAGAGAGTCATTCCTGAGGCATAGGGTAGAACTTCCTCGTTGAATGTTGCATACACAGATGCATCATCTTAACCAATAAGATGGATGGGAAACCAGTGACTGATTCCAATGAATTCGACCGCGTCAAACTCTTTAGGAAGTTGTCCAAATTTCTGTTGCAGAGAATTGTGGCATTGTCAGATTCTGACTTCAGATAACACACCCATGTTGATTCCAACTGGTGCAGTGTTATCCTTTGTTGGAATAGTGTCCTAAACCCAATCGGGTTGGACCGGATCCGACCGGGTCGGATCATTTCTACTATTTCTTTATGTTTATACATATATAAAATGGCTTTTCTGTTATCATATATATGTTCTTTTAGAGAACCAATTGTGAATTGTTATATGATAACGTCCTTAGTATTAAATTGTGATAGAGAAACCATGATAGGCGATTATGGTTGATGAGATCTCTAATCACTTTAATAAGTTTAATACTTAAATTTCTCTAGGCTGATGTACTATCAAATGGGGCATTGATAGTATAAACAGACTAGCACGTATTAGATGTCTTCTGTCTTTAAGGGCAGGGATAGATCTCGTCTATCGAAGTGTAGAGACACTTGGACTGTACGTGGACGTGTATTAGAGAATGCGTACGTTAGACTGACCCACTTACACGGATAAGTGTCACACTATGTGATGGTTGTGTAATTATCCTTTTGACCGGAGTCTTCATGGCATCACGGTGTGGATTGTCATGCTTTGACACTATTGAGGTTTCCCCTAGCCACGGGGCGATCATGCGGTAGTGATTGGGTGTGATACTGAAGCATGCGGAGTATACATGATTGGTCGTCCGGGAATCGCGTACCCTATCAGTAGGGGTAAATATCCGAAAGGGCCTTCTTATAAGGAATGTCTCGTTCTCGTGAATCTTTGCAAAGTGGGAGTAAACGTGTTACTTCGAGAGAGCCTGATATCCAGATTATAAGATACGGTCGTTAATGTTTGACACTCGACGTACGACCGTATGGATATTATTACAGCGATAGGATTGTAAGTTACACGGTAACTGTTTCACATGAAAGGTAGTAGTCATTGCATTTGACTCTTCCGATGATTGGGGGTCACGGTGTGTTGCTAGACGCTATCCCGTGATCGTTAGGCATGAAGGGCATTTTCGTAATTTGCACTTTGTGTCTACGGCCAACATATTCGGAAGCCTATCGGGTCACACACATAAGAACATCTAGCCGGATTAAAATGTGGTTATAGATGATAACCAAATAAGGAAAGTTTATCTCGAGACTATAAGGGTTATAGTGGTAAATTAATATGGTGGTATTTATTTATTATGAATAAATATAATACAAGATATTAATTATGATGATTAATTAAATATGTATATTGATACATATGATTTTCGAAAATATGTATATATGATATACATGTATTTTTGAAAATTAATTAATCATAGCATTATATTAATTAAAGAAGTTTCCATAAGTCAATTAATGAAGATATGGGGCGCATTCTTGTTGTGTGTATGACACACTTGGATTGTGCAATTTAATTAATAAGATTACCATATTATTAATATGTGATATTAATTGATTTTGAGAAAAATAGATTTATGGTAATAACATAATAACATAATTTACATTCAATATAAGATATTAGAGAATTATAAATTATGGATTCATTTAATATAAGATATTAAATTAAAAGAGATAAATCAATCACATTAATTATGTTTCCTTATTTTATTGGAAAGAGATTTTTCTTCTCCTCCTCTCCAAGCAATAGGGGCGCCTCTCTCTAGTATAAATAAGAGGGCTTGCCAAGCTCTTCACACACCATTCTTCCAAGAACAATTGTTCTTGTGAAAAATTGCAAGAACTCATAGTTCTTGTGTAAGAAAGAGGGGGCTTCCTATAGTGAGTTTGTGAGGGAGGAAAAAGTCCGGTCTAGCAACCGGAGCTTTCCAATAGCAATCCATGGTGGGATTCCGGCGGGCTGTTCGTGTGGACTAGCGGTAGAGGCCGAACACTTGGGCGGCTCCATGCTGAACTACTCTCCTTAGACGGTCAAAGCGTCGATCTTTTAGATCAACCAAGGTAACCGCCGTCTTTAGTTTATTCGTTTATTGCTTAAACGAAGTCGATCTTGGGAAAAAGGAAATCAAATTTTTGAATTCCGCTGCGTTCCCGCGTTGATTTCCTAACAGTGGTATCAGAGAGAGCTTCGAGCTTAAGCAATAAGCGTGTTTATTTGCGTAGTTAATTTTATCGTTTAAATCACGTAATTAAAAGATGATATATTTTGATTCGTAAAACGATACACGAAAAGAAATTATTTTGTTTTGTGTATTTTATGTTTCAATATAGTTCATAGTTGTGATTAGTCGATAGATGCAAGATTCAAATCACGATACGTTAAGTCGAGGTTGAGTGATGGATTCTCGGTGAACCCACTCTTCGTTAATTCGATGTGCTCGATTTTTCATCCCGTGATATTTATTGTGCATAGATATCTCGTTGTTTAGTCGTGTCATGGTTTAGGAAACCAACGACATCCCTTTTGATTACGAATCAAAAGGAAAGAAACAAAAGAGAGATTTAATTTTAATTTAATTTTAGAATAGTTCTAATTAATTAAAATCATTTAAAATTAATCGTTAATTTTATTTCGATTAAAATCATTTAATAAATTAAATGTTAATTAGTTAATTGATTGGATAAAATTATTTATAGATTAAATGTTAATTGATTAGTTAAGACGCAAGTAGTTAAATTTTAATTTTATCTTTTTCATAAGATTTAATTGTATGGATTAGATAGTGTAGATATAATATGATTATATGGACCCCGATTGATCATGGACTCGACCGATAGGATAGATGTGAATGATTTAATTTTCTGTTGGTTTAAAAGTTGTCCTAGGCCGTTATGAAAAACGTGACCTAGTTTATTTTCTGCATTTATCCCATTCCCGTTGGCTCCCCCCGTGTGCGGCGGGTATATTAGATAGAATTGAATGTAACAAGAATGGAGCAGAAGATGGAGACCAAAGAAAGACGAAAATGAAGATCCCATTGGAGAATGGCGCATTGAAGATCCTATTGGCGGTTGCAGCTAACCTTAGATTGTGACCCGCGGTTTCGTCAGTTCGTATTCGAAACCGCACCTAGGAAAAGTCCATGATCATACCGGTTAATTTACGCATTTATTTATTTTGTGCTTGTATTTATTTTATATGATACGATAGATGCATGTCTAGGCACGATCTAGATAAATGTGTAGGATGTATGTCTATAGAGATAGATATATTTGATGAGACCGTAATAAATTAATTAAGAGAATTAATTCAAAATTAATTAAGTGAATTAATTTAAAATTACTCCCACAACAAAAATCGAGTTATAATATGTCTCCCAATATTATAGTGACGGTGAAGAGCCCTTGTTCGGATCCAACTGATCGGCCCACGTCGGGAGTTGACCTACCACGGGTATATCGTCATTATCGAGATATGATCGTTATGAGATCTCATGAATACTTGGGTTACGACTCGACTAAGAATCTTGCGGTGATTGGCCCACGTCAGGACCGTCTGATTTTAGAGACATAAGGTTGACTATCACATAGACGATGTGAATTGTCAAAGAGTTGACTAGTCAAACCACTGGAAGTCGCGTTAGACGCGATTGGTAAGAAGTACCTACCCGTCGAAATTGACCCGGTCGATCGGCCCACGTCGGGGATCGAGTCAACTAGATAGGATTTCAGCCACTAAAGAATTTTTAATTCTTGAAAGTCAATTGGGAGTAGTTGACTAGTGGGAGCAAAATCATAATTCCAAAGACCATATTTGATTTTGCGTGTATAGACAACAACACTCTTTTATCTTCATTTTTATGTTGTAGTTTTTAGCAAATTTTTATATTTATGTTTTTCTCGATTAGTAAAACCAAATTATGACTGTTTGAGAAACGTTCTCAAGAATGGTTAAGTAAATTTTAATCCTTTTAAATAAAGCAATAACACGAGCAATCCCGTTATAGTAGCTAAAGTTAAGGAGACTACATATTTGATGGAGTCCTCCAAGACTTTAATTATTAATGAAAAACGGTAGCTCATTGGATACGATCCAATATGATCATTCAGTCATATGATGACAATTAATTCAAACGTTGGATAAGAATGACCACATCTAATTTTGGAAAGGTTGTTTTCAAAATTGTAAGATTTAAGTATCGACTTAATTCTATCATTGCTTAAAGGTTAATTAAATAGTCAATATTTTGAATACGATTCAAAAGGTTAAATAAACTATTTAATAACTTTAGATTTTCTTTATGAAAGGAAATCAAAGACATAGCTCTTGTGATCTTTTTATGTCTTATGAAGACTACAATAAGAAACATTTCTCAAGTGCTTAAAGGATTAAAAGGGAAAGTTAGGGCATGTGCTTAAATAGAGAACTTATCGAAGTTTCTATTCTAGGCAAGTGAGTTGAGATGAATCTATCTAAGTTCAAAGTCAACTCTAAGATATATGATACCTTACGAGTGCGATTAATTAGAAAGATTGAATAACAGATATGGAAGGTGAAACAAACGTTGTAACACTTACCATATTCTGGATCTAGTAATCTGATAAGGGAACTAAATAAATGTTATTATGTTCCGGTTCTTATGAAGAACATACTTTCAGTTATTTGTTAGGATTTAGTAGACATATTCAATTGTAAAGAATAAATGTTATTCCGATAAAGTTGGAAGGTCACTGAATCTAACATACTAGATTGATGTCACTATATAGATGATATATGTGATGGGATCTCAACTAAATATTTGTATGGTTATTATCCTTGATTTGTGGTTACTCTAGACATAGTCTCTCTGGAAGGGAAGCGTGTAATTAAACGTCATTCTGATGATGTTGAACCATATGATTATGAATCATGTGGGTTATACGTATCTTATCCAAAGAGGACTAAAATACCCTTTTATGAAAAGGTTATAAAATCTAGAAAAAATTGTCTAAAGCCTAAACATACCGATGTTTGTTGGCTTATGACAATTAATGCTACAAATAATTGTTTGTTAATCTTTATGACTATTTTTAGAAATAGTTGAATGTACTTATTGAAGTAAGACAATTTGGAAAGCCCGAAAAGTTCGAGCTAGTACGAATATGAGATTGACGAGCTACTTAGGAATTAATCTTCGATTGGATTGAAGTAATTAATACCTGAAGGGTGTTTCAGAAGTCGTCTGAAAGGAATAAGATTCTCTCTTGAAGGATACCATCTTTGGGATACACAAATTAGATTGTGTTCCCAAAATGGAAATAACACTTTATATGATAAAGGTGTGACACAAACCATGCGATGTATCCCTTACCCGTTTCGGGATAGTGCCCTTATACTTAACCGAGTTCCAAAGAGTAAAGGTTGAATGAATTCCATATTAGACATGGAAGAGGATAATGTCAAATCTATCTTAATCGATGATTTGAAGTTGTCATAAGCAAAGTCAGAAAGGCTTGGAGCCTAGTACGACATATGCAACTTTGTGGAATATCTTAGCAAGTACGCTTGATATTATTTACTTGTCCGCGGAGCAAAATGTTTGTCTCCAAACATGCTGTCTTCTAAAGGAAGTGTTTCTTCCAAAAGAAACAGTGGGAGTGAATCAGATCTCAAAATATTTTGAGAACCACAAAGATATATTCAACCAATGGAACATGAGCAGACGCCACATAGCGATGAGGTGAAGATCACTGCTCAGTGCACACAAAAGTTCTGTAAGTCTGTGGATAACCTCAAGCCTGAAAAGGCTGTTGGTATGTTCATCTTGAAGAATGAATATCTCACGACTTATGAAAGAATGTTTGAAAGGCAAGATTGAGAGATATGGCCAGGAGCCATAATATCTGAATTAGATTCCATCAGTGACAACAAGGTTATGAACCTAGTCTGTCTTACCTAGAGGGAATGTCCCCGTAAGGTTGAGCCCAGTTCTATTCAGATAATACTTGTTAGAACTTCGTATCATGACTATATGATAGTGTTGAAGGCGTTGGGCAGAAAGCTCGATGTTCATAGACGATGACATGATATGTAAGCCCATGAGATCCATTTATGGACTCAAACAAGTTTCTCTAGACAATTTCTTTGTTTGATAATCAAAGGAGTTTGATTGAGTCAAAAGAAGGATATGCCCATGTGCAAGATGGATAGTGGGAGTGTGTTATGATTTTTGAGCAAGGTATTATATATCTCTCTCAGGAATTATTACCCCATGTCACAGTCAATTAATGTTTGGTAGTTCAAGGTCTTTACGAAAGCACTTGGATTAGCAGTTCTTAATTTTAGAAATAAGAATCTATAGTGATAGATTTAACTGCTGTTAGATTATTGTTTACCTATATAGATGTGATGCTAAAAGAAGTTTAGCATAGATCGCAAGATCTATCTGTGTTAGGACATTGGTCCTAAAGATAAGGTGAAAGATGATGCTTATGGAAGGTTTCCTTCGCTACTGCGATAGGAACCATCTTATAGGTAATGCCGGATGTTCATAGTCCATGAATAGTCATGAGCAAGTATGAAAGTAAATCTGGTAAATGTCGAGAATATCCTTAAACAAGTTAAGGAAAGTTTCCTAGTTTATTGAAACTTGGAATTAAATAAACGTAGATATACAGACGTATATCCCGAGTCTTATGAAGGCGAGTGGGAGCTACTGTCTGGGTTTGCAGTCACTTTGATCAAGTGATACAGTGAGCTGGAAATGTTCTAGCCTATGGGTCACTGTAAACTCTACAACTTAGCCAAAACACAGTAGTGCCTTAGAGGCGCAGCGGGAGCAGTACATGGATCTAGAAGGTTCATTCTTGAACCTTGTACGGTTCTTCCACCTTTTCTATATAGCTGATATAGTAAGTGGATTCATTGCTTGAAGCAAGGACCAGGGTCTCGTCAGAGATTCGTGTGTGTGTGTTAAGGCGGTTCCTTGACTTGGTCAATTTGGAACATGATATGAAGATAGTCTGAGTCCCCACGGATAGCGATCCGTTTATGGTTAGGGCTGGTTGCAAGTATTGCATGAGATTCTTGTGTTTCAACTTGGTCTTGTGTGTGCTAGTGATTGGTTTTAGGCCAAGTGGGAGATTGTTGGAATAGTGTCCTAAACCCAATCGGGTTGGACCGGATCCGACCGGGTCGGATCATTTCTACTATTTCTTTATGTTTATACATATATAAAATGGCTTTTCTGTTATCATATATATGTTCTTTTAGAGAACCAATTGTGAATTGTTATATGATAACGTCCTTAGTATTAAATTGTGATAGAGAAACCATGATAGGCGATTATGGTTGATGGGATCTCTAATCACTTTAATAAGTTTAATACTTAAATGTCTCTAGGCTGATGTACTATCAAATGGGGCATTGATAGTATAAACAGACTAGCACGTATTAGATGTCTTCTGTCTTTAAGGGCAGGGATAGATCTCGTCTATCGAAGTGTAGAGACACTTGGACTGTACGTGGACGTGTATTAGAGAATGCGTACGTTAGACTGACCCACTTACACGGATAAGTGTCACACTATGTGACGGTTGTGTAATTATCCTTAAGACCGGAGTCTTCATGGCATCACGGTGTGGATTGTCATGCTTTGACACTATTGAGGTTTCCCCTAGCCACGGGGCGATCATGCGGTAGTGATTGGGTATGATACTGAAGCATGCGGAGTATACATGATTGGTCGTCCGGGAATCGCGTATCCTATGATTGGGATAAATATCCGAAATGGCCTTCTTATAAGGAATGTCTTACTCTCGTGAATCTTTGCAAAGTGGGAGTAAACGTGTTACTTCGAGAGAGCATGATATCCAGATTATAAGATACGGTCGTTAATGTTTGACACTCGACGTACGACCGTATGGATATTATTACAGCGATAGGATTGTAAGTTACACGGTAACTGTTTCACATGAAAGATAGTAGTCATTGCATTTGACTCTTCCGATGATTGGGGGTCACGGTGTGTTGCTAGACGCTATCCCGTGATCGTTAGGCATGAAGGGCATTTTCGTAATTTGCACTTTGTGTCTACGGCCAACATATTCGGAAGCCTATCGGGTCACACACATAAGAACATCTAGCCGGATTAAAATGTGGTTATAGATGATAACCAAATAAGGAAAGTTTATCTCGAGACTATAAGGGTTATAGTGGTAAATTAATATGGTAGTATTTATTTATTATGAATAAATATAATACAAGATATTAATTATGATGATTAATTAAATATGTATATTGATACATATGATTTTCGAAAATATGTATATATGATATACATGTATTTTTGCAAATTAATTAATCATAGCATTATATTAATTAAAGAAGTTTCCATAAGTCAATTAATGAAGATATGGGGCGCATTCTTGTTGTGTGTATGACACACTTGGATTGTGCAATTTAATTAATAAGATTACCATATTATTAATATGTGATATTAATTGATTTTGAGAAAAATAGATTTATGGTAATAACATAATAACATAATTTACATTCAATATAAGATATTGGAGAATTATAAATTATGGATTCATTTAATATAAGATATTAAATTAAAAGAGATAAATCAATCACATTAATTATGTTTCCTTATTTTATTGGAAAGAGATTTTTCTTCTCCTCCTCTCCAAGCAATAGGGGCGCCTCTCTCTAGTATAAATAAGAGGGCTTGCCAAGCTCTTCACACACCATTCTTCCAAGAACAATTGTTCTTGTGAAAAATTGCAAGAACTCATAGTTCTTGTGTAAGAAAGAGGGGGCTTCCTATAGTGAGTTTGTGAGGGAGGAAAAAGTCCGGTCTAGCAACCGGAGCTTTCCAATAGCAATCCATGGTGGGATTCCGGCGGGCTGTTCGTGTGGACTAGCGGTAGAGGCCGAACACTTGGGCGGCTCCATGCTGAACTACTCTCCTTAGACGGTCAAAGCGTCGATCTTTTAGATCAACCAAGGTAACCGCCGTCTTTAGTTTATTCGTTTATTGCTTAAACGAAGTCGATCTTGGGAAAAAGGAAATCAAATTTTTGAATTCCGCTGCGTTCCCGCGTTGATTTCCTAACATCCTTCACAAACACTAATGTATATATTCACTACTGTACTAAAATTGATATCCAATCTATAAAAGACTTATCAATATTATGGTCAAATCCACATATTGTAGAAATATATGACTTCCAATGACCGAGAGGTTTGTTGTTTATCCACAAAGGACATAAGCCTTGACAGTCTTCCTGTCATAAGTTCATAAGGCAATACCCTTTTGTTCTGAATGAATCCAGACTCCGTTTGTTTGGCAAGAAAGTCTCAGGGAATCACCCCTATTTTCTGCTTTTGAACGAAATCATGCAATACTAAGTGGTAAGAGAGTCCAAGGTCTGATTAACTCTCTACTTCTTAGGGAATTACCCCTAGACCACTCAATCTTTGCTCTGAAAGATAAACTTTCCTATTCATTCTACTCTTTTCCGTGTAGATCCAATTACTCCCACTAGGCCTGAGACGCTCAGGTGGTTCTACAAGAGCATGAACAGAAATGGAGTACCGAACTCCATTCACAGGGTTATGGCTATTAAACCAACCTCTATTATCAGAATCCTATACTGCTCACAAAAGAACCATAGGTCATCAATCGTTCCTCAGACTACAAAGTCCACAGAACCCATAATAGGTAATGGATAAACCATACTCCCAATACTTACTGGGTGGATCGAAATTCTGATCTAGTTTAGTAGTATTTAGTGTTATCACCAACAACCGATGTTGGATGTGGTCTGATTTTAATCAGTTAGTAACTACCTTGAGTAAACGTACTTCAAGGTTCAAGGTTTTGCTGTTTATGGACTTTTTCGGAAAGGATGCAACAGTATAACTGTCCCTTCCCGAGTTCAAGAATCTAACCTTTATACACAATAGGTTAAAAGATATATCACGAATGGTCATTGACCGAACGTATGCGCGAAATTCCCAGTCTTACCTTCAAGCACCGTGTGCTAAATGCTTATATTTATGGAAGTGGGGTGAACCGAATCCACACCTTATCCATAAATTCCAAAGCATATTCTAGGTAGACTTCTCGGTCTTACATTTCAATGTAAACTGTTATTTCGCTTCCAATATCTTTATTGAGTGAAGCAGTGTATTATAGCACATCTAAAACTATGTAAGGCAATTTAACAGTTTCTCACTTAGTGAGAATATGTCACAATAAGGCAGGCTGAGCATCAGTCTCGAGGACTATGAATGGCCTATTCCGAGTATAGAATACTTTATCTCTGTTGAAAAAAGAGAAACCTCAAAATATTCTGGATAAACTTACCGGAGTGTTTGAATAGTTATCAGACAAGAAGTCACTACTCAGAAGCTCCTTCTAGCTCGTATCTTTCATCGACCCCGAAGGTCGTCATGAACAAGCTATGTTACTTCTTTATAACCATTATCCTTTCCCGATTGAAAGGAAACTTAGTCATTGAACCTTTGAGACAATATAACCAGACTGGGAGAAAGGAATCACCCTGAGCCAGTCTTCAGGTCTTGTCTTTTAGGGACTATGGAATATGAAGAAGCGTTTATCTAAATATCCAAACAAATTGCTTTTAATAGTTCTTAAGATGTGTTTTATATACATATTTCAGCAGTTCTAAGTGGTTTTGACTTTATCAAACAAAAGTCCGAGTCTTGGATTCGTACTACAAATGGTATATTCACTTTCTATACGACAAACAAATTATCGAATAGAAGGTAAATCCTTTCGTTCAAACGAATTTTGAAAACAGAAAAATAAATCTTCTGCGATATCCAAGGATTGAATCCGAGATTCATTTCCTCATATCACTCCCACTATTTTTGCTAAAATTACTGCCCGTTGTCTGCTCTATTAATCGTTAAATGCATTGCTACCTTGTTCTTCCAAAGAACTTAGCTCAAAAAAAATCGCCAAGGATAAATAGGTTGGTGATCCGAAATCACCGTCCTTATCCTATGATTAATTTTTGGTTTAGCCCTAAAATTTTCTCGGTTTAGATGACTAACACTTTTAGACATATTCTCCCATTATTTTCGTGAATGGAAACAGTCTTGAACTAGCGGTTCGTTTGAGTAGACACTACTCTTGAACCGTGGGATGTCTATTTTGAGTGTTACTCGTCGGTACTTCTCGGATTTTCTAATATACCAGAAAAAGCAACAAATCATAACATTAAAGCTCCCACTAGTTTATCGGTTTCAAATACCGTCTAACGAGCAATGCTTTATGATTTTCCGATTAGAAAATCTTTCGTACATAGTTCCAATGTTTCCAGAAAAAAACAAATCATAGAACTCCCACGAGTTCATCGATTCCAAATATCGTCCAACTAGCGACATTTCATGACTTTCCGGTTTTTCAATTAGAATGGTAACGTGTGTAGTCAGTTACACTTTTCTAATGTTCTAGAAAAACAACAAATCATAAAGCTCCCACTAGTTCATCGATTCCAAATATCGTCCAACTAGTAGCACTTTATGATTTTCTGATTTTTCAATTAGAAAATTACTCGTGTAATCACTATACACTCAAAATTCACTAGAAGAATTTCAAAGTCCGAAATCACCTTTGATCAAACTAAGTTTGTCTTCCGTTTGACACGAATGACACTAGTGACATACCTGTATGTCACTCTTGTTTTTAAAAGGCTTAAGAGAAAATATCTCTTTCGAAAAATAATTGCATTATCGATTAACTAGTTCAACGTCCTAGTTACTTTCCACTTTTTAACGAAGTCAATACTAGTCAATTATTAATTTTTAAGCAATTTAGTAAGAGATATAATGCTGTAAATAAAATGACATATATTAATTCAAGTTTAACACTACTATATAAGTTTATTTTAGGAATTGTAAACTATATTTAAGTCTACTCTACCATTCCAAGGTTTTAACCTCGCATCTCAGTGCCGTCGTAGGGTAGGTCAAAGAGATGACGGTTAAATCGAGACAATCTCATCAATGAATAACTTGTGAGAATCGAACATCCCACGAGAATCGAACATCCCTTTATTCATTGACTACCTTCCTTTTTTAGCCTAGATATTATCAAGAATACCCTTGACAAGTGTGACCTACTATATCGGATCTCTTAGGTATGCCCCGAGTGTGCCATCGTAGGATATTAGGTCGGTGACCCGACGAGTACCCGGAAATCCTATCCTTTCGGAGACCAAGCCATGAATGTTGATAGGGGTGAACACCATCCGTAGGGGGACGAAATCAAAGCGCCGTGAGGGGTCACCCTTCTCTCACTTACATGTATCTATAGTATAGGCCGTGGGGTTGGCTGTCGCCTCCACCGCTCCCACTCAATATTTTGGAAGTGGTGGTGGGTTAACTAACCACGTCTTTTTGATGTTAACATAAAAGCACATCAAATCAAGGATTCCGAATGGTGTCGGTAACGTAGGCAAGCCTACCCGTCCTATTCATTGGAACATATGTGACAGTCGGACGATATCGGGTCAAGAGAGCCCCATTGAGATAAGAAGGAATCACCCCTCCGCTCGCCGGTGGAGCTTAGTCTTGCCGGACCCCCGTGCATACTGTTAGGTGTAGTGCCCGAAAGACAATTTGTGTAATTGTTTTTAATAATGAATGACAGAATTTATCTCACCTTATTACTTGCTTTGTGCTTGTAAAGTAATACACCGCTGCAAACCCTAAGTATATCTGTATGTAACCACTTAACTCAGTGTATGGATTACACGTGAGGATTGAGTTAGTGGAGATATGCTTAAACTGTTAGTCCGTGGTGAACTTAATCAGAATTTAGGGTCTCTTGATTAAAACACCAATAATGCGCCCAGAACACCTTAGGGTGTGATAGTCTTATCCGGACTGTCGGTAGAGGGTACCTACGTGGGGCATTTATATATGATGGCATTCATATAGGACTGGACCGATTTAATCTAAATTTCTCGATATAATTCCGTAATCGAGGAATATTATTAAATCATTAGATGATCATATATGGATCAACCTTAATCCTGAGGTGATCACAGGGTGCTGCTTGTCCCGGGGTAGTGTTTGATGTGTTAGTTACGGTTCACTTAAATAATGTGTTCCAAGCCACTTCTCATTGGCACTATCTCCAGATGAGTGAGTAGTTCTGATTTTCACAGACATGGAATTCATTCCTTCCTGCGGGAAGTAGAGAGACAGTCCCCTTATTTGTTAGCCCTAAGAAAGTGATCGATCGGCCGAGTTCATATTTAAACTAATTAGCTACTAGTCAGATATGTGAACTAATTGATCACTAGGGGGTTGATGGTAAATAAGGTTAAGATATTCTGAGTCGGGTTCACGGAGACTTCCCTCTCAGAATGGACAGTCTATGGAGGGTTAATCCGTATGTAGTGATTATATCAATGGACGCTTATTCGCTCTATGGATTGAGTATAAGTATACATCTATAATCGGTAGAGTTCAGTTTCGGGTTTATGGTGGCGTAATCCCGGAATTAATAATTAATGTACTTTTTGTTCGATGAATAATTAATTATTGAGCTACTGGTTATAGGTCCATGGTCCCCGTGTGGCTTCTGTAATTCGGACTAATAATCTTGTTATTTGGGCCTCAGTGATAATTAATTGGCTGGGCTAATTAATTGATATGCATGGATATTATTTAGTTGGGCTAAATAATATAATACACATAAAAGACATTTTATGTGGGCTTTTTTGACCCAATATGTGGCGCCATTATTGTCCTAATAATTAGAGAGAAATTAGTTTTCTTGGATAATTATTTATCATGTGATTTATCTTTTATTTGTTAAATGATAATTCATGGAATAATAGATAATAATATGATTTATCCTAATTTGTTTGGGATAATCATTTTATTTATCTTTTATTTGGAAAAGGATTAATGTGATAATTATCACTTAATTATTTAATCCTTGGAGTCTCATATAAAAAGAGAGTTCTCCCAAGTCTAATGGCAAGGTACTATTCACGTCACTATTCACCGAGAGAAATTGGCCGAAAAATTTCGGCCTCTATTCTTAGGGTTCGAGTTGGAAAAATCTTCGGGATTTTTCTGGTTGCATATCAAGGAGGCTCGTGTATCAAGAAGGGTGTCCACCAACCGCCGTTTGGAGAACACACCGGAAGATCTTGGCTTCTCTTCCTAATATTGGTAACATGATCTCAACCCCCTTGTAGTTGTTAAATCCTTTGATTATGTTTTATGATATGTAAATCGTGATCCATCCGCTGCGTATAGATCTAACTCGGTTAGATCTAAGAACCTGCATCCTTCACATACATCACACTAGGAGGGTTAAGTCGGTCGGGCGAAGCTCAGTTGACCACCCAACCTATAGGCGAACCGTTTTTATCCAAGATTTATTGTTCTTTTACCATCATTCAATCTCGTAGACACTACGAATCGAAAATGTGATCTCGTTTGGGCTTTTAAGGCGGTTCACCGAGAACACACACCGAAAAGGCTTAACGATTTCATAACCCGTCCTCGGATATTTAATTAGTTACTAAATTAATTAATTACCACGTATTAATTAAATTTCAACTAATTACGCGAGTTTGTATACATGCCTATTTTGATTACCAAAATTAAAATTCTACATGTATGCATGGAGTGGATTTATGATATGATGCATGTCATGGCAATTCCGGTTTTTTATCTATTTTATGATCAAACACATAAAAATAAATTGCGGAAAATTTAAACACCGAGATGGATCGTTGGTACCCCCGTATCAAATCTATCCTAGGAAAAAAATAAATTACAATCTTGTTGTCTTCATGTATTCGATCTTCGAACCTTGAACCACGAACCGCGAACCCAAAAGGAGAAGGGGCCTTTATTTTTAAAATAAAATAATTTTTTTTCGTAATTTTTTTTGTATATTAAAATCCTGCTGCATTTTTTATTCCAGAAAAATAATTAAAAAATTTTATTTTTTTTAATTTTAAAAATGCCGATTTTATAAAAAAAAATTAGGGTTTGATAAAAAAAAATCAAACCCTAGCCGTGTGGTACAAAAAAAAATTAACCAAAAATTTTCCGCCCCGACTCCTATTCATACCTCGAGTTCCGTCTTCATCTCGTGTTCTTCATCGTTCTTCGTCGTTTTTCCGGAATTGCAAAAAAAAAATAAAAATAGCCGAAAATAAAGAAATAAAAACAACTTTTACATCAATCCTATGCTCAAATGATCTAAATCGAGAGAGCTTACAATAGATCTAACGAGTAAACAATATCAACCCCAATCCATCTCTTCAAACCACAACAATCGCAACATAAAAAAAGAACATATGCATCGGCCCCAACAAAAAAAAAAATTTGGGACACAAAACTACATGTTTTCCACTCCTAAATCTAATATTTTATACGTATAAATATAGATCACCAGGCTCCGATACCACTGTTAGCAATTCCATCCGCAACGGAAGCGATTTAACGATCTAGATCTATAATTTACACGTAATAAAATAACTAGATCTACTCTACAAGGGGGTTGTAGAACATACCTCTTGGATCTCAAAATCCAAGTAGAAGAACCGCAATAGGAAGAACAAAAGATGGTGTGAAGAGCACCACGATCTTCCGCACGTGTGATCCAAGCAACTCCCGGTGGAAGGAAATTCTCGTCTCGAATCCTCCCGATATGCTACCCGGAAAACCTCCAAGATTCTCCCTCTTACTCCCTTGGCCGAAAATTTTACTTCCTCTCTCTAAGAGATGGAAGTCGAAATTTATGTGTGTGTTTTAGGCTTGGGAGAACTCTCTTTATATATGAGAGTAATCCATGTCTTCCAAGGATTTTATTTTACAAATAAATAAATCCAATAAATAAAAGATAATCCCAAAATATTCTAGAACAAATATAGAATAATCTTTATCTTTATTTCTTACCATACATATTTATCCAATAAATATTTTGCGCACATGTCTTATTAATCCACAAGAAAACAATTTCTTGTTCACTAAGACAAGCTAGGGGCCGAAAATTATTGCTTGTGACCTAGTCACAAAAATTTCGACTATACACACTAAATTGGGCCAAGATTATGAAAAATGTCTTTTTTACATATTTAATTATTTAGCCCAACTAATTTAATAGTCCACTAAACAATTAATTCACATATCGTTTTAATTAAATTCTAATAGAACTAAATTAATATTATTAGGATTCGACGTCCAAGAATAGGTATGCTATATTGGAGGCACGTCGGGGACCATGGACTAATAATCAGCGGCTCCGATAAATCAAATATATAATTATCTTACGAACAGAATAATTATATTCGATAAATCAATCACTGGAATATGCCACCATAATCCCGTGACTGCACTCCTCCGATTATGAGATTATATTTATCTCCTCACGAGAATTATAATAAGCGTCCATTGATATAATCATTACATATGGATTAATCCTCCATAGACTGTTCATTCTAAATCGGAAGTTACCGTTAACCCTTTTTAGAACCTCTTATCCTTATTTACCATTAACCCCCTAGTGATCAATTAATTCATACAACTCACTGGTAGCTAATCAGTGTAATATGAACTCGTACGATCGATCAGTTTCTAGGATTAACAAATAAGAGAACTGTCTATCTACTTCCATAAATGGAAGGAATGGATTCCGTATCTGCGACAACATAGACTACTCACTCAATCCAGTACGATGCCAAGATGGGGTAATTCAGATCACAGACTCAGTGTAATCCTTAACCGTCAAGTCAAACCTCATACTGATTCAAGCAGTTGACTGTGATCACCTCATGATTAAGATATATCCATAAATATGATCATCAATTGATTCGATAAGACTTCTAGATTACGGAATTATATCGTGAACTCTAATCAAATCGGTCCAGCCCTATATGATATATCTATCATATATAAATGCCCCACTAGGTTCTCTTAACCGAAAGTCTGGATAAGACAATCACACCTATTGTGTTCTGGGCGTATTAATAGCACATTAAAGGAGAGACCCGATACTCTCGATTAACTTCACTACGGGTTGATTGTATTTTAAGTACATCTTCACTAACTCAATCCTCCCGTGTATATCCCATACACCGAGTTAAGTGATTACATAAACGATATACTTTAGGGTTTTCTGTAGTGTAAATACTATTGTCACATCGGTGAATATGAGAATAATAAATATGAATAATAAATATCATTTCATTTATTAAATAAAACAATTACAAAATTGTCTTTCGGGCATTACACCTAACACGTTTAATGTTTGGAAATAAAGTCCTTAAATTGGACCATGTCTTTTATATTCCGCATTTTAGAAGAAATTTAATTTCTATGATTGTTTTGCAAGAACAATTGTATTCTTTATCTATTGAGTATAATAAGATTGTTATTTCCAGAAATGGACATAACTTGTGTTCTGCAATGTTAGAAAATGGACTGTATGTCATTAAACCAACAGATACTCCACTACTTATTACTAAAATGTTTAAATTAGCATATCAAAGTTCTGCTAAAAGGCAGAAAGTTTCTCACGAAGATAAAACATATCTTTGGCTCCTTAGGCTAGGTCATATTTCCTTGGAAAGAATCAAAAGATTGGCCAAAGACAGTCCCTTAAGTGAGTTATCTGTGGACTCACTGCCAGTCTGCGAATCTTGCCTGGAGGGAAAAATGACTAGGCATCCCTTCACGTCAAAGGGTAATAGGGCCAAAGAACCTCTAGAATTGGTACATTCAGATCTGTGTGGTCCAATGAATGTACAGGCTAGAGGCTGATTCGAGTATTTTGTGACTTTCATTGACGACTACTCGAGATTCGGATATGTTTATCTACTGCACAGGAAATCCAAAACTTTTGGTAAGTTTAAGGAATTCCAGGCAGAAACCGAAAGGCATCTAGGCAAGTCTTTGAAATGCCTTCGCTCTAATCGTGGAGGTGAGTACTTAGATACTGAATTCATCGACTATCTTTTGGAACAAGGGATCTGTTCCCAACATTCCGCGCCTAGAACGCCTCAGAAAAACGGAGTTGCCGAGCGGAGAAATAAGACATTGATAAACATGGTCAAATCAATAATGAGCTACGCGTCACTGCCGGTTTCCTTGTGAGGACATGCTGTAGGATGTAATATCGCCGGATGGATCAAAGATCCACCCGATTACGCAGCGGAAAGTACAAGATCTAGATCTAGACAATCAAAATACATAAATAATAAATCTAACCTACGAGGGGGTTAGATTGCTTACCACTTTATGGTGAATAAACTCCAAGAACAATCTTCAATCCAAGATCCAAGCTAGATGAGAAGCCATAGTCTTCCAACATGTATCTCCAAGCAACACCAGGTGGATGGTGTTTCAAACCGCCGGACCTCCTCGATATACTACCGGAATAATCTCGAGGATTATCCCAACTCAAAACCCTAGTATTATAGCCACAAATTCTAGGCTTTAATACTCCTAATAATTCGAAAATAATGTCATGTGATTTGGCTTGGGAGAACTCTCTTTATATAGGAGAGAAATCCTAGTCTCCAAGGCATTATTTAATTAATACAAAATCAATTAAAATAATCATTTTCCAAAATCCAGAATATTCCTAAATTAATAAGGATATATTTAAGATTTTTGTTTCCTTAAATTATTTAACAAATAAATAATTTAATCACATGTCTTATTATTTATCAAGAAAACTAATTTCCCAACAAATAATAATCAAAATATGCGCCCAACCTAATTAAAAATTAGGTCACACGCATGTTACACTAAAATGAGCCGAGTCCACGAAAAAATTTCTTTTCCATATATTTAATTATCTAGTCCAACTAAACAATTAATCCACATATCAATTAAATAGTCCAATCCAACTATTTAATTATAATTGAGGTGAAACGACGACAAAACGTTTATGCTATATTAGGAGCCACGTCGGGGACCATGGACCCATATTCAGTAGCTACAATAAATTAAATAAAATTATTCGTCAGACCGAACAATTATATTCAATCTTTTAATTCCGGGATTACACCACCATAAACCCGAAACTGAACTCTGCTGAATATAGATATAAACTTACACTCAACTTTGAGTCGATAAGCGTCCACTGATATAATCATTACATACAGATAAATCCTCCATAGATTGTTCGTTTCGATTCGGGATATCTCTGTAAACCCTTCTCGAAACATCTTATCCTTATTTACCATCAACCCCCTAGTGATCAATTAGTTCATAACTAATATAATATGAACTGGCGCCATCGATCAGTTTCTAGGATTACAAATAAGAGAACTGTCTGTCTACTTCCCGAGGGAAGGAATGGATTCCATATCTGTGATAGCACAGACTACTCACTCATCCCAGAATAGAGCCAACGAGAAGTGTTGGACCACATACTGCGAAGTGATCTTTACTAACACATCAAACTCTACCCTATTCTAAGCAGTTATCTGTAATCACCTCAGGATTGAGATTAATCCATATATGATCATCTTGTGATTCGATAAGACTTCTCGATCATGGATTTATATCGAGAACTCAAATCAAATTGGTCCAGCCCTATATGATTATCATCATATATAAATGCCCCACTAGGTACCCTATTACCGACAGTCCGGATAAGACTGTCACACCTAAAGTGTTCTGGGCCCATTATTAGCAAATTAATCTTGATACCTGTACTCAGATTAATAAACGCTACGGACTAAATTAATTTTAAGTACATCTCACTAACTCAATCCTCTTGTGTATAGCCATATACTGAGTTATGTGATTACATAAACGAGGTACTTAGGGTTTTCAGTAGTGTCTTAATTATAAGCATACATGCATATAATAAGATGAATTATTAATTTTGTCATAAAACAATTATATAATTGTCTTTCCGGCACTACACCTAACAATCTCCCACTTGCACGAAAGGCAAGTGGATTAATTTTTTTAGAGCACACCCTTTATATATATATATATCTACAACATTCTCCCACTTGCTCAAAACAAGTGAGACATATCCCCAAGAATCATACACTCCAAGCGCATCTTAGTAATTCATCCTTCCAAGCACGACTGGAGTGTGCCGCCGCAGGGTTGGTCAGTGACCCGGCGCGTACTTAGAATCCGAATACCATGTGACTTGGTACACCGATCAGGTAGGTTGGCGGCTTGAGTTAATCTTTAGGATCGAAACGTCGCCTTTCCATCTAATCCGGTGGTACGATTTCAATATGCTTATGACCTCTAGTGATTGCAAAATCCTTATGAGCTACCTCTCCAATGTTTTCACAATGAAGTGGCATCGGCTTACTGGATAATACTTTATCACATGAGTAAACACTGAGACCAAGATCGATTTAACGATCATCCTCAAACTGACCTAAAGCCAGAATCAGTGTTATCACTTATATTCTAGTTTGCACCTGAATATACTAGCATATTATACCTCATTCTCCAGAAGAGACTTGAGGATTCACTAAACATCCCATTTAGTATTCATCCGCTGGTTTAGATAATCATTCCTGAGAGGTCGGGTAGACTACATCGTTGAATGTTGCATAAATGCAAGAATATCTTAACCAGGTGAATGGATGGGATTGCCAATGATCGATTCTCATGAATTTAAGCGAATCAAATCCTTTAGAATGAATCCCGATGGCATGTTAGACTCTGACTTCAGATAACACACCCATGTTGTTTCAAACTGTTTCAGTGTTACCATTCACAGACACTATTATACATACTACTTCACTAATATCGATGCCCAGTCTACGAAAGACTTATCAACATGCTGGTCAAGTCCACATATTAAAAAATATATATGATATTGAAATGACCTAGAGGTTTGCTTTAATCCCCAAAGGATATAAGCTATGGCAGGCATCCTGCCAAAAGTTCTTTCTGAATAAATTAAGATACCGTTAGTCTCACAAAAATGTCTTAGGGAATCACCCCTATTTTCTGCTTTGTAACGAATCCGTTATTTGTTCTTAGCTAAAACCCTTCTGTTCTGAATGAATTCAGATTCCGTTGTTCAGCAAGGAAGTCTTAGGGAATCACCCCTATTTCCTGCTTTTGGAACGAAATCAAGCAAGACTGAGTGGTAAGAGAGATCACGGTCTGGTTAACTCTCTACCTTTTAGGGAATCACCCCTAAATTACTCAGCTTTGCGGTGAAAGTTAAACTTTCCTATTCATTCGACTCTTCTCCGTGTAGTTCCAATTACTCCCACTGGGCCTGAGATACTCAGGTGGTTCTACAAGAGTTTCAATAGAACTGGAGTATCAAACTCCATTCACAGGGTTATGGCTTTTAAACCAACCTCTATTATTTGGATCCTACACAGCCCACAAAGGACTATAAGTCATTAATCAACTCTATAGACCGGAAGGTCCTGCAATGGGTAATGAACAAACCATACTCCCACTATGTTCGGGGTGGATCGATATACTGATCTAGTTTAGTAGTTTTTATTAGTGTTATCACCAACTACCGGTGTTGGATGTGGACTGAACAAATTAGTTAGTAACATCTTGAGTACAAATACTTCAAGATCTAAAGTTGTTATTTATAGACTCTATCAGACCGAGTTTGACAGTATAACCATCATTCTCTGATTATACGAGTTTTATAACCAACCTTTACTCAATGCATTATGATATTTCACAACCTGAACGTGTACGCAAAATTTCCAGTCCTACCTTCAAGCACTAAATGCTAAATGTCTATATTTACGGAAGTGGGGTGAACCGAATTCACTCCTTATCCACAAATGATTTGGCATCTTCTAGGTAGACTTGTCGTTTTCACATGATAATGTAAACCGTTATTTTTGCAACTAGTATCTTAAATGAGTTAAGCAGTGTATCGTGGCACATCAATAACTATATAAGACAAATTTATGGTGTATCCCTTAGTGAAAACATTTCACTGGGAGGCAGGCCGAGCATCAGTCCCGAAGACTACGCAATACCCTATTTCTGAGTATGGAATACTCTCTCTGGTGAAATCGGAGATTTCCTCCAAATATTTTGGATAAACTTACCGGAGTCTCGAATAGTTGTCGGACAAGATGTCACTACTTCAAAAACTCGCACTAGCTTGTACCTTTCATATGACACCGAAGGTTGTTATGAACAAGCTATGTTACTTCTTTAAATCTATTACCCTTTCCCGATTGAAAGGAAACTTAGACATTGTTCCTTTGAGACAGGGTTCCTTTGACTCGGAGATAGGAATCACCCTAAGCCGGTCTGCAGATCTTGTCGTTAGGGAATATGCACTATTTAATAGTATATAAAGAAATGTTTATCGAAATACGTAAACCATTTGCTTTTATATATTTTAAGATGTGTTATTGATACCTTTTCAGCAATGCTTAGTGGTTCTGACTTTATCAAACAAAAGTCCGAGTCTTGGATTCGTGCATCGAATGTTATATTCATCGTCAATAAGACAAACAAATTATCCTATTGAAAATGAGTACTTTCGTTCCAACGAATCCGAAAACAGAAAATGAATTTTCTGTGATACTCAAGAATTGAATCCGAGATTCATTTCCTTATATCACTCCCACTAGTCTATCTGAAATAACTGCCCGTTGTCTTTTTTATTTATCGTTTAATGCAAAGCTACCTAGTTCTTCCAAAGAACTTTAGCTTTCGATGAAATTTCTGAGGATGCATTGGTCAGTGATCCAAAATCACTTTCCTTATCCTCTAGTTTCCAATTTATTAATATTTCGGTTTAGCCTTAAAACTACTGAGTTTAGATGATTAACACGTATCGACATTCTTACCCATTCTTGACTTTCCTTAAATGGAAATAGTCTTGAACTAGCAGTTCGTTTGATTAGACACTACTCTTGAACTGTGGGATGCCTAATGATAGTGTTACTAGCTTGGATTATTCGATTTTTCTAATCGACAAAGCTCCCACTAGTTTATCAGTTATAAATACCGTATAACTAGCAACACTTTGTTCAAATGGTTTGAGAGATCATAATAAAGCTCCCACTAGTTTATCGGTTCCAAATACCGTCTAACTAGCAACACTTTGTATTTATGATTTTTTCAAGATTAGAAAAACAGTCAGAACTAAGCTCCCACTAGTTTATCAGTTCCAAATACTGTCTAACTAGCAACGCTTTATTCTTGTTTTTCCAATAAATGAAGAAACTCCTGTGCAGTCTATTACACATTTCTAATTATTCAGAAAAACAACAAATCATAAGACTAAGGCTCCCACTATTTTATCGGTTCCAAATACCGTCTAACTAGCAACGCCTTATGTATACGATTTTCCAATTTTTCAATTTAGAAATTTGTTGTGTAATTACCCCTTTTAAAATTCACTAAATGAATTTTTCTGATAGTCATATATCATCTTTTGTAAACTAAGTATGGTCGTCTCTCGTTCAACACGAGTGACATCCGTGACATATCTATACTATGTCACTTAAGTTTTTAAAGGCTCAAGGGAAAAATCTCTTCCGAAAAATTAACTGCATTCTTTTGATAATTACAACGTACTTGTTACTTTCACATTTTTAATGAAGTCCTATTACTAACAGTTTAGTAACCTAGAGATTAAGGACATGTGAAATAAACATGACAGAAAGTTAAATTCAAAAAATAAATTTTCACTACTAGATTTTTATTTTAGGAATAATAAACTTGTTAAAAGTCTATCCTACCATTGCAAGGATTTAATCTCACACCTCAGTGCTGCCGTAGGGTCAGTCAAAGAGGCGACGATCAAACCGAGACAATCTCTCTCAATGATTAAACTTTGAGAATCAAACATCCCACGGGAATCAGACATCCCGGTCCTTAATCATTGATTACCTTCCTTTTTCTAGCCGAGATATTTCGAAAATATCCATAAAGAGTGTACGCCCCGAGTATGCCGACATAGGGTCGGTCATTGACTCAACGAGTACCCAAAATCCTATCCTTTCAGAGACCAAGCCTTTAATTTTGATAGGGGTGAACACCATCCGTAGGGGGCCGAAATCAAAGCGGCTTGAGGCGTCACCCTACTCTCACGTGCTTGCATCTATAGTAGAGGCCGTGGGGTTGGCTGTCGCCTTCCCCGCTCCTACTCAATAATTTGAAAAAGTGGTGGGTTTACTAATTAAAGTTTCTGTCTTGACAATAAGAAACAATAAATCAAAGTACTCCGAACAGGGTCGGTTAAGTAGGCAAGCCTACGCCGTCTTATTCATTGAACATATGTGACAGTCGGTCGGATCCGGCAAGAGAAGCCCCGTTTAGCCCGAAGGCTTATCGGATATGGTAAGTCTTGTTGAACCCCCGTGCAAACGTCACACGTGGAGGGGAGTCAATCGAACCGTAGCTCAGTTGAACTCGCCCAGCCATGGTTAGACCATTTCCGAACCCATGTACTAAGATTTTCCGATTTCTATGTTGTCAACCAATGCGTAATCTCATTTTTGTTTAAGGTAGGTTCACCGAAAACTCAACGATTTATCTAAGTGGGATTCACCGAGAATCCATCACTAAAATCGTAACGATAGACAAAACCCGGTTCCTCGGTTTTAATAATTAGTTACTTAAGTAATTAACTACCACATATTAATTAAAAAAGCTTTTAACTAATTATGCGAGTTATACATGCCTAATTTATTCGAAATAAACTAGCTACATGTATGCATTGGATTGGAATTTTCCGGTTTCTATCACATAATTTCGATCATACACGAAAAAATAACGTAAAAAATAAACACCGAGATGGATTGTTGGTACCCCGAATCTAACCTATTAAAAAAAAAAAACCCAAACCCTAACTAGGGTTTACTATTTTATAATCTGCTGCTGCCGCGTTTTATCGATGATAGGACATCCAAACGAACTTTGATCATCACGAAACTTTATGGACCTATTATTCACTCCACCTTATTCAATATGGACGGTTGGATCCGAGTTTTGATGACCCAATTTATCCTAGCAAGCCGCCGATCCAACTGCTTCATCTGTTTATAACTGCGGCGCATCAGTGTCTTCCCGGAGCCGATCGGGCATCGAGATAAAACCAGATCAACCCGAAATTTTTAGGGATTGTTCAAAACTCCTTGATAGTCAATCTGAACGGTCAGATCTTCGTTTCAACGGTCGAATCTCTTCCAGAAATTCGACGAACAGCCAGCTGGGGCTGCAGTGCTTTTACGACACAGCAGCAACTTTATCGCAACGGTTGAACATCGAGATGGAGTCCGATCGACACGAAATTTTGAGGGCCTATTCTTTAACGTTTATTCTTCATTCAAAATGGAGGGATTGGCGTTTCAACGGCTCAAACTCCAGCAATAAATAAAAAACCGAACAGCGACAACACAGATCTACTTCTAGGAAACTAAAATCACAAAATTTCCTATACTCATTACAATAGATCTAACGAGTAAACAATACCAACCCCAATCCATCTCTTCAACCACAACATATCAAAGCATTCATCATCATGATTTTCGAATTTAAAAAAAAAAACGAAAATAAAAACCAATGCAATCTAAATATGCAATCTCTGTTGGACAATCTTGTTCATAAACGAAAGAAAAATTACAATGAAAAGAATAACACCAAAACGAATTACAATTGCCAAGAAAACAGAAAAGGGATATATGATCCGAGCCCTGTGTTGCACACAGTTTCCTTAAGACTAATTCGTCCCCTCACCTTCGTGTGCCGTGAGCTTCAGCAGGACGTTAATCTCCCAGGATAGAACGGATAGCAATGACAGGAAGCACAACGTCTTCAATTGCTTAAGAACCTTGTAGTTTGAACTCTCAGTTTTCATAAGTAAAAGATGAAGCAGAATGCTGTGTTTTCTTGTATGAAGAACTGATCATGAAGTCTGTTTAAATAGGATTACCTTCACTGGGAGCCTTTGAATCGAGTTGCATTCGTGTCCGCAGGACGCGCGCTCGCACACAAGTTCAAGCTGAAATCCGGATGGATTTGCACCCCCCCTGCGCCCGCGTAGAGAACGGTGTATAAAGTTGGTAAATTCTTACCACTACACTAATACAACATCATATATATATTGGATCTTTTCCTTCCTTCCTTCCAATGTGGGAGAAATTGGTTTCCCTAATTTTTTCCCATTATTACTAACACTTTCCATTCACCACTTAGGCCCAATAGGCCCAATATGATATATCATTTAACATATTCCATTTTAACCATCATTTTCCAACAATCCCCCACATGAATGGAATAGTGTTTAAACCCTAGCAAAGGCTCTAAGAATGAAATTGAGAGTTCGGCGGTAGATCAATGCATAAGATAGGTAGGTGTGACCCTTTGAACCTTCCCTTGATTAAATATGTTTACTTTACTGGCTGACTAGTAGACGCGATGTCCTTGAACTATTCTGCCGTTGATGTAAATGATGACATATCAACCACACTGCATCTACCTATCAACATAGGTTCTTGCGGTTATGTCCATTTTGGCCGTGGACATCTGCCTGGTTCAGTAAGAGTTTCTAAGAATGGCGCCCTCAAAATTCCCTTTGAAGCGGCCCCTCTTCTCTCTTACATAGGTGATTCTGTAATTCAGAATTTTCTCAAAATATTCTTCTTACACAAATCATTAAAAGCTCTTCTGTGAGCTTATCCTCGTTCAATCTCACTGTTTCTTCATCTTAGGAATGAGCTTGAGGGTTACCCCCCACAGTGACTTTACTTCGGCAATTAGGTTTTCCCATTGAACCAAGATCTTGGGATCTCCAATCTACAAGGTTGGGTTTTCCTTCGCAAAAGTTTTATACCATTGGCTTTAGTCCCATTCCTCTTGATGATTTAGCAACTAGCTCTCTATTTAACCCTTTGGTTAGTGGATCCGCAAGATTATCCTCTAACTTAACATAGTCTAAGGTAATCGTACCAGTTGAGAGTAGTTGTCTAATGGAATTATGTCTTCGGCGTATGTGCCTAGACTTACCATTATACATTATATTCTGTGCTCTTCCAATCGCTGATTGGCTGTCACAGTGAATACATATTCCTGGCACTGGCTTCGGCCATTGAGGAATATCCTCTAGGAATTGATGCAACCATTCTGCCTCTTCTCCACATTTATCCAATGCCACAAACTCAGATTCCATTGTGGATCTGGTTATCACGGTTTGTTTGGAAGATTTCCAAGACACGGCTCCACCGCCTAACGTGAATACAAAGCCACTTGTGGATTTTGAATCCTTTGAATCTGAAATCCAATTTGCATCAGGATATCCTTCTATAACAATTGGTTCTCTTGTATAGTGAAGGCCATACTTACGAGTATATCTTAAGTATCTCAAGAACCTCACTATAGCTTTCCAATGTTCATGACTCGGATTACTAGTATATCTACTTAGCTTGCCAACAACGTAAGCGATATCCGGTCTAGTACAACTCATTAAGTACATTAGACTTCCAATGATCCTTGCGTACTCTAATTGAGATACACCCTCACCTTTATTTTTGAACAAAGGTTGACTTTGATCTATTGGAGTTCTAGCTTCATTTGAGTCATCTTTATTGAATTTTTCCAGGATTTTATCAATATAATTAGATTGACTCAAAATGAGACCATTTAGAATTTCTTGTAATTCTAATTCCCAATATCATCTCTGATAAACCCATATCTTTCATTTCAAATCTGGCGTTTAACATATCTTTGGTAGATTTGATCATCTTATCATTACTACCAACTATCAACATGTGATCCACATAAAGACATAAGATGACATAGCCATCTTTTGTTTCTTTCATGTAAATACATTTATCACATTCATTGGTTTTGAACCCTTTTTCAAGCATAACATGATCAAACTTTTGATGCCACTGTTTTGGTGCTTGTTTTAATCCATATAATGACTTAACCAATTTACACACTTTCTTATCTTGTCCTGGACTAGAAAAACCCTCAGGTTGTTCCATGTAGATTTCTTCTTCTAAATCTCCATTTAAGAAAGCAGTTTTCACATCCATTTGATGTACTTCTAATTTACGCAAAGCGGCTATAGCAAGTACCATCCTAATGGAAGTTATTCTCGTCACTGGAGAATATGTGTCAAAATAATCAAGACCTTCGTTTTGACTATAACCTTTTATTACTAGTCCGGCCTTATATTTATCAATAGATCCATCAGGTTTCATTTTCTTCTTAAAGATCCATTTTGATCCTAGTGGCTTACATCCTGGAGGTAGATCAACTAACTCCCAAGTATGATTTTGCAATATAGAGTCTATTTCACTATTTATTGCTTCTTTCCACATTGGACCTTCAGAAGAAGTTGTCGCTTATTTAAAGCTTTGAGGATCTGTCTCTATCATATAAGTGATAAAATCTTCACCAAAAGATTTTTCAGTCCTCGACCTCTTGCTTCTTCTCGGCTCAACCTCAGTTGGCTCTTCTTCATTTACTTGTTCAGAAGGGTGATCCTGAACATGAACACGCTTTAATGAACTAGGTTCATTTGTTTTAGCCGGAAATACATTCTCAAAGAATGATGCATTTCTCGATTCCATTATCGCATTTTTATGTATTTCAGGATTATCTGACTTATATACAAGAAATCGATAAGCACTACTGTTGTGTGCATATCCAATGAATATACAATCAATAGTTTTTGATCCTATCTTTACTACTTTGGGTGTAGGTACGAGCACCTTTGCAAGGCACCCCCACACTTTCAAGTATTTGTAAGAAGGTGGTTTACCTTTCCACAGTTCATAAGGAGTTTTATCTTGTTTCTTTCGGGGTATCTTATTTAAAAGATAATTGCTAGAAAGGATAGCTTCCCCCCACAAGTTTTGTGATACTCCTGAACTCAACAACATTGAATTCATCATTTCTTTCAATGTTCGATTTTTCCTTTCAGCAACTCCGTTCGATTGTGGTGACCATGGCGCGGTTATTTCATGAATAATCCCATGTTCGGCACAAAAATCACTTAGTGGTGCCAAATATTCACCACCTCTATCGCTTCGGAGTATTTTGATCTTTTTTCCATGTTGATTCTCAACTTCTTTACGAATAGAATAAATTTATCTATCGCTTCATATTTTCCTTTTAACAAGTATACATAGCAATATTTAGTGCAGTCATCGATAAAGGTAATAAAATAATTATTTCCGCCTCTCGATTGCACAATTTTAAGATCACACACGCCGCTATGTATTAGTTCGAGTGGTTGCGTATTTCTTTCAACATTTTGAAAGGACGCTCTTGTTAATTTCGCTTCAACACAAGTTTCACACTTATGTTCTTTATCAATTTCAAATTTGGGGATATATTTTAGACTTATTAATCTACGCAGGGAATCGTAATTAACATGTCCTAGTCTACCATGCCATAAGGAAGGTGACTCAACCAAGTAAGCAGAATCAGCAATATTATTATTGATATTGTTTGGCCTAACAGCCATTACATTCAGCTTGACCATGCCATTAGATGCATACCCCTTACCGACATACATACCACTCTTAGTTAAATTAAACTTGTCGGACTCTAAAACAAGACGGAAGCCATTCTTATTCAATAGCACTCCAGACACCAGATTCTTACGCATATCTGGGACATATAGCACATTCTTCAGAGTTAGATGCTTGCCAGAAGTCATCTTCAGAATCATTTCTCCTTTTCCAGCTATAGCAGAAGTAGCCGAGTTTCCCATGAACAAAGTCTCATTACCTTGAACTGACTCAAACTTAGTAAACACTTCCCTGTCAGAGCATATGTGCCTAGTAGCTCCTGTGTCTACCCACCATTCTCTAGGATTTGAATCCACCATGTTCACTTCTGACACAACGGCACAAAGATCAATCTCTTCCATGCCTTGAACAATATTTGCTTCTGAAACCTTCTTCTTTGGTAGCTTGCAATCAGCAGATTTGTGACCAATCTTGTCACAATTGAAACATTTCCCTTGGAACTTAGGTTTTTCAATGCCACCTTTCGGTCCCAATTTAGCTTTTGGTCCCGTTTTTGATTTCTTAACAAACTTGTTCTTTTTCGAGCTTTGGCCATGTTCTACCACGTTGGCCCTTGCAAGATTCTGAGAGTAATTTCCTCTTTTATCGGACTTCTTATTGTGATCTTCAATACGAAGCCTAACAACAAGATCTTCCATGCTCATTTCCTTTCGCTTATGCTTTAGGTAATTCTTGAAATCTTTCCACGCATTTGGTAATTTCTCAATAACACAAGCGACTTGGAAGAATCTCGTGAAGAATCAACTGAAATTCTTCCACTTGTTCCATGAGTGGTCTAGAGTCCACCATCTTGTACTCCAAGAACCTACCAACGACAAATTTCTTTGTACCTGCATCTTCGGTTCTATACTTTTTATCTAGTGCCTCCCACAATTCTTTTGCACTCTTTTTATCACAATATACATCATACAATGAGTCAACTAAACAATTCATTATATAATGTCTACAAAGATAATCAGATTGTTTCCATTCATCCATGGCAAACAGAAAATCTTGATTCGGCTCTCCTTCCGCTTCCGGTGTTGGTGGATCATCGGTTAGGAATTTAGCCATACGCAAAGTTGTGAGATAGAACATCATCTTTTGTTGCCATCTCTTAAAATTCAAGCCATTGAATTTTTCTGGCCTCTCATGCTGATTCATAGGAGCAGCACCTCGATTTGGCACTTGTTGCACCATAGCCAAAGACTGAGTCTGAACATCAGCACCATTCTGAGGCGCACTGGTTGACATATCTGAAATTTAACACACAAATTGATTAAATTTCCTCTCAACAATTTTTAGAACAATTTTTAATTGAACTATACTCAATTAAACAAATGATTCGTTTAGAACCCAAAACAGCTTGGTTTTAATAATCAACTCGTTTAATAATAAAACAACTCGTTTTTAAGCAGTTCGTTTAAAACAGCTCGTTTTAAACAGTCAGCACGTTTTAAAATAAAAAACAGCTCGCTCGTTTTTTACACACCTCGATTCACTTTCTTCAATTACAGAAAACTGAATCACAAAACTGTTATGAACAGTTTATTAAGATCGAAACTGTTCAACACAAGAACCAGCTCGATTCAACACAGTTCTACAAACTGTTTGTTCTTAATTTCCTCTCGTTAATGAACAAGAAATATCAGATTTAGTCTTAAGATTGTTGGACAATCTTGTTCATAAACGAAAGAAAAATTACAATGAAAAGAATAGCACCAAAACGAATTACAATTGCCAAGAAAACAGAAAAGGGATATATGATCCGAGCCTTGTGTTGCACACAGTTTCCTTAAGACTAATTCGTCCCCTCACCTTCGTGTGCCGTGAGCTTCAGCGGGACGTTAATCTCCCAGGATAGAACGGATAGCAATGACAGGAAGCACAACGCCTTCAATTGCTTAAGAACCTTGTAGTTTGAACTCTCGGTTTTCATAAGTAAAAGATGAAGCAGAATGCTCTGTTTTCTTGTATGAAGAACCGATCATGAAGTCTGTTTAAATAGGCTTTATTCTGTAGAGGATTTCAAAAAATAGATGGAATTCGAATTGGAACAGGCATTATCAGCAGTTCCATAAGTGTTGTCAGTTGGAAGAATGTTCAGGTTGCAAAACCGAACCTTCACTGGGAGCCTTTGAATCGAGTTGCATTCGTGTCCGTAGGACGCGCGCACACAAGTTCAAGCTGAAATCCGGATGGATTTGCACCCCCCTGCGCCCGCGTAGAGAACGGTGTATAAAGTTGGTAAATTCTTACCACTACACTAATACAACATCATATATATATTGGCTCTTTTCCTTCCTTCCTTCCAATGTGGGAGAAATTGGTTTCCCCAATTTTCCCTTTATTACTAACACTTTCCATTCACCACTTAGGCCCAATAGGCCCAATATGACATATCATTTAACATATTCCATTTTAACCATCATTTTCCAACAATCTCCACTCCTAGATCTAAAATTCACATACTTTGATTGATAGATCAAAGGCACTGCTACCACTTGTAGGATGTAATATCGCCGGATGGATCAAAGATCCACCCGATTACGCAGCGGAAAGTACAAGATCTAGATCTAGACAATCAAAATACATAAATATTAAATCTAACCTACGAGGGGGTTAGATTGCTTACCAGTTTATGGTGAATAAACTCCAAGAACAATCTTCAATCCAAGATCCAAGCTAGATGAGAAGCCACAGTCTTCTAACGTGTGTCTCCAAGCAACACCAGGTGGATGGTGTTTCAAGCCGCCGGACCTCCTAGATATGCTACCGGAATAATCCCGAGGATTATCCCAACTCAAAACCCTAGTATTATAGCCGAAAATTCTAGGCTATAATACTCCCAATATTCGAAAATAATGTCATGTGATTTGGCTTGGGAGAACTCTCTTTATATAGGAGAGAAATCCTAGTCTCCAATGCATTATTTAATTAATACAAAATCATTTAAAATAATCATTTTCCTAAAAAGATAAATCCAGAATATTCCTAAATTAATAAGGATATAAAAGATTTTCTTTTCCTTAAATTATTTAACAAATAAATAATTTAATCACATGTCTTATTAGGTATCAAGAAAACTAATTTCCCAACAAATAATAATCAAAATATGCGCCCACCCTTATTAAAAATTAGCTCACACGCATGTTACACTAAAATGGGCCGAGTCCACGAAAAAAAATTTCTTTTCCATATATTTAATTATCAAGTCCAACTAAACAATTAATCCACATATCAATTAAATAGTCCAATCCAACTATTTAATTATAATTGAGGTGAAACGACGAGAAAACGTATATGCTATATTAGGAGCCACGTCGGGGACCATGGAACCATATTCAGTAGCTACAATAAATTAAATAAAATTATTCGTCAGACCGAACAATTATATTCAATCTATTAATTCCGGGATTACACCACCATAAACCCGAAACTGAACTCTTCTGAATATAGATATAAACTTACACTCAACTTTGAGTCGATAAGCGTCCACTGATATAATCATTACATACTGATAAATCCTCCATAGACTGTTTGTTTCAATTCGGGATATCTCCGTAAACCCTTCTCGAAACATCTTATCCTTATTTATCATCAACCCCCTAGTGATCAATTAGTTCATAACTAATATAATATGAACTGGCGCCATCGATCAATTTCTAGGATTAACAAATAAGTGAACTGTCTGTCTACTTCCCGAGGGAAGGAATGGATTCCATATCTGTGATAGCACAGACTACTCAATCATACCAGAATAGAGCCAACGAGAAGTGTTGGACCACATACTGCGAAGTGATCCTTACTAACACATCAAACTCTACCCTAGTCTAAGCAGTTGTCAGTGATCACCTCAGGATTGAGATTAATCCATATATGATCATCTTGTGATTCGATAAGACTTCTTGATCACGAAATTATATCGAGAACTCAAATCAAGTCGGTCCAGCCCTATATGATTATCATCATATATAAATGCCCCACTAGGTACCCTATTACCGACAGTCTGGATAAGACTGTCCCACCAAAAGTGTTCTGGGCGCATTATTAGCAAATTAATCTCGATACCCGTACTCAGAAACGCTACGGACTAAATTAATTTTAAGTACATTTCACTAACTCAATCCTCTTGTGTATAGCCATACACTGAGTTATGTGATCACATAAACGAGGTACTTAGTGTTTTTAGTAGTGTCTTAATTATAAACATACATGCATATAATAAGATGAATTATTAATTCTGTCATAAAACAATTATATAATTGTCTTTCGGCACTACACCTAACAATCTCCCACTTGCACGAAAGGCAAGTGGATTAATTGTTTTAGAGAACACCCTTTATATATATATATATATATATATATATATATATATATATATATATATATATATATATATATATATATATATATATATATATATATATATATATATATATATCTACAACACATGCCCTAGAAACAGCGGTCCGCATTCTAAATGTGGTGCCGTCAAAGTCTGTCGAGAAAACGCCCCTTGAGTTATGGAGTGGGAGTAAACCTAGTTTGCGTCACTACCTTATTTGGGGGTGTCCTGCACATGTGCTGGAGGACAAGACTAGCAAATTGCAAGCACGTACGAAAGTATGTCTGTTTGTAGGGTATGCAAAAGGGACACGAGGAGGTTTCTTCTATGATCCAGAAGATCAGAAGGTTATAGTTTCGACTAATGCCACTTTTATCGAGGATCGGTACATGAAGGACTTCAAGCCTCGGAGTAAAGTTGTATTCGAGGAGTTACTTTCTGACGAGGTCAGACCACGGGTGACACCTAGTGTCACGGGTAACAACACTACTGATACACCTGACGACCCTAACAGTCCTAGACCACTCAGACGTACTTCCAGAGTGTCTCGGGCACCAGTGCAGTACGATATGCAACCAGAGGCGAATGTCCCCATCTCTAATGGAGTGCAGGATGATCCAGTGTCCTATCGCAGGGCTACGGATGATTCTGATAAGGACATATGGGTTGATGCGATGAATCAGGAGATGGAGTCTATGTACTCTAACTCAGTCTGGAAACTTGTATATTTCCCTGAGGGTGTCAAATCCATAGGCAGTAAATGGATCTATAAGAGAAAGCGAGGAGTGGATGGAAAGGTTGAAACCTTCAAAGCTCGGCTAGTGGCCAAATGCTACACACACAGAGAGGGAATCGACTACGAAGAGTCCTTCTCCCCTGTGGCAATGCTGAAGTCCATTCGGATCCTCCTTTCGATTGCTGCATGTCTAGATTATAAGATCTGGCAAATGGATGTTAAGACAGCCTTCCTTAATGGCTATCTTGACGAGGAAATATATATGCAGCAACCAGAAGGATTCATCGAGAAAGGCCAAGAGCACAAAGTGTGCAAGTTGCTCCAGTCCATTTATGGGTTGAAGCAAGCTTCTCGGGCTTGGAATCATAGATTTGATGAAACCATCAAGTCGTATGGTTTCGAACAAAACTTTGATGAGCCTTATGCATACAAAAAGGTCATCAAAGATCAGGTGGCATTCTTAGTGTTGTATGTTGACGACATTCTGCTAATTGGACCCAATAAGGGGATGTTGTCAGATGTGATGAATTGGTTAGCCACGCAGTTCCAAATGAAAGATTTGGGAGAGGCGAGTTATGGTTTAGGGATCCAAGTTATATGGGATCGGAAGAACAGGATGTTGGCTCTATCCCAGGCATCTTACATAGATAAGATGTTGTTGTGTTATAGCATGATGAATGCAAAGAAGGGTTTCCTACCAACCCGTCACGGCATTCAACTCTCTAAGAAACAGTGTCCTCTGACAACCTGAGGAAATAGAGAGTATGGGACGAGTACCATATGCTTCGGCTATTGGTAGTCTGATGTACGCTATGCTGTGTACTAGACCAGACATCTGCTACGGCGTGGGCTTGGTCAGCCGTTTTTAGTCAAATCTAGGCATGGAGCTCTGGATAGCATTGAAGAATCTCCTCAAGTATCTTAAGAGAACGAGGAATTATATGCTTGTATATTTGGGTGCGAACCTGGATATAGCAGGGTACACTGATTCTGACATCCAGTCAGATAAGGATGATCGTAAATCGACATCAGGCTCATTGTTTACTCTGGTAGGCGGAGTAGTAGTCTGGAGGGGCGTCAAGCAGTCCAGCACAGCCGACTCGACTATGGAAGCCATATACATAGCGGCCTCTGAGGCAGATAAGGAAGCGGTATGGCTCAAGAAGTTCTTGGGAGATTTAGGAGTAATCCCAAATCCAGAACATCCGATACGTCTCTACTGTGACAACAATGGGGCCGTGTCGAATTCCAGAGAACCCCGGAGTCACCAGAAGTCAAAGCATATAGAGAGGTAATACCATCTGATCAGAGAGATTGCTCAATGAGAAGACATTTCCGTCACGAAAATCCCCTCAGCCGACAACCTTGCTGATCCGTTCACAAAGACGCTTTCCATAGAAGTCTTTTCTAGGCACTTGGAAAACATTGGTATTAGGGACATTAGTCATTTGCTTTAGAGCAAGTGAGACATGTAGTCCTTGCTGTAATAAAGATAGGGTGTGCTCTAAAACAATTATTACTTGTCATTCGTGCAATTGGGAGATTGTTAGATGTAGTGCCCGAAAGACAATTTATGTAATTGTTTTTTATTTAATAATGACAGATTTTATTATTCATCTTATTATTTTCTATGTGCTTATAAAGTATACACTACTACAAACCCTAAGTATATCAGTATGTAACAACTTAACTCAGTGTATGGCACGCACGTGAGGATTGAGTTAGTGGTGATATACTTGAACTGTTAGTCCATGGTGAACTTAATCAGAGTTTAGGGTCTTATGATTAAAACAACAATAATGCGCCCAGAACACCTTAGGGTGTGATAATCTTATCCGGACTGTCGGTAGAAGGTACCTAAGTGGGGCATTTATATATGATGGCATTCATATCGGACTGGACCAATTTAATCTGTATTTCTTGATATAATTCCGTAATCATGAAATCTTATTAAATCATTAGATGATCATATATGGATTGACCTTAATCCAAAGGTGATCACAGGATGCTGCTTGTCTCGGGGTAGTGTTTGATGTGTTAGTTACGGATCACTTTGATATGTGATCCAAGTCACTTCTCGTTGGCACTATTCCCTGATGAGTGAGTAGTTCTGTTTTTTCACAGACATGGAATCCATTCCTTCCTATGGGAAGTAGAGAGATAGTCCCCTTATTTCTAATCCCTAAGAAAATGATCGATGGGCCCAGTTCATATTAGACTAATTAGCTACTAGTCAGATATGTGAACTAATTGATCACTAGGGGGTTAATGGTAAATAAGGATAAGATATTCTGAGTCGGGTTCACGGAGACTTCCCACTCAGAATGGACAGTCTATGAAGGGTTAGTCCGTATGTAGTGATTATATCCGTGGACTCTTATTTACTCATAGGGTTGAGTGTAAGTATATATTTATAATTAGTAGAGTTCAGTTTCGGGTTTATGGTGGCGTAATCCCGGAATTAATAATTTAAGTAGGAATATTTTGTTCGATGAATATTTTACTTAATTATTGGAGTTACTGGTTATAGGTCCATGGTCCCCAATATGGCTCCTGTAATTCGGGTATTTTTCTTGTTATTGGGCCTTAGTGATAATTAATTGGCTAGGCCAATTAATTGATATGCGAAATATTATTTAGTTGGGCTAAATAATATAATACACAGAAAAGACATTTTCTGAGGGCCTAAAACCCTAGGTGTGGCGCCTCCCATGTCATAAAGTGCAAGAATTGATTTTCTTGTGTGATTAATTATTTACTATTTAAATAATTAATTAATAAAAGGTAATTGATTTTTAATTTATTGATTGATTAATCATAATCTTTTATAATGGAAATATTTTTTATTGTGATTTGTTTTTAATTATTTATTTAATTAATTAGAAACTTGGAGGCCAAGGATTTACTCTCCTATATAAAGAGAGTTCTTCCAAGACAAAAGAGAAGATTTTTTCGACATACACACACAAAAATAGAGAGAAAAACTTGTTTCTTGTCTTAGGTTTCTGGTTGAAGAAAAACTTGTAGTTTTTTCTTGGAAGCATATCAAGGACGTTCTAGTACCAAGAATTGGTGTCCACCAACTACCGTTTGGAGAACACATTGGAAGATCTTGGCTTCTCTTCCTGCTATTGGTAAGACATATTAAACCCCCTTGTAGGAATTTGGATCCTTGATTTATGTATTGTAATTTGTAAATCGTGATCTATCCGCTGCGCAAAGAAACAACATCCTTCATCTGTAACCAGTACGGAGTTTATTTGGACCAGTACTCCCCTCGTCTTCCCAGGGGTTCGAACAGATATGCTCATCAGCCCCCAGAAGTGTACTGTACTATGTATAGGGAGCAGTTCGCATTTGGCCTTAGGGTTCCGTTTTGCCCGGCCTTCTTGGCTGTTCTTAGACACTATCAACTAGGATCTGCCCAGATCGCCCCCAATGAGGTTAGGACTATTATAGGTTTCACGATCTGGTGTAGATTCATAGACACAGAATTTTCCTTGGATCTATTTAGGACCTTCTACCAGCACAAGAAGGTTAGAAACCACAGCGGGTGGTACTACTTTCCCCGCCGAACAGACCATCGGAGGGTGATCCCCATTCTTTCAATAAGGAAATCTTCCATGAGTGGAAATCTCACTTTCTCTTCATCCTTCGCGGAGGGCACCCAGAATTGGGTATATGTAATTATAACTCTCTCCCTTCGGACGTGTGCCCCATTGGGGTCGGAGATCGGTTGCTGGAAGATATAGCCGGATCGGGTGTCTTCCAGGATCATAAGGAATGGTCCTCAGAGTTGATAGAAGTAGCTCGTCTAGCTGATTCAGGGCCTGAACCATATCTGAGAGTTAACCAAGAGGAATATGACAACTGTAGGACCTTATCCCTTGTATTTATTCTTCATACATTTCTTGTACATTTGCCTGTTGCTTGTACTAACCTGGTTGTCTTCTTACTCTTTCAGTGGCTGACTTTGCTAAATTTTTTGATGATACACTTGAAGAAGAAGTTGTGGCTGAACAAAATGAGCAACCCTTAAACCCGGATACAACTGGGACTGATTCAGGGCTGATCAAAACCGCTGACACTTCTAAGGTTCCTCCTGTGAACCTTGAAGCTATCAACGTGGATCTTCACACTTCTGAGGATCTTCATCAAGATGAGCAGGCTACTGCTACACTGTGTACAGATCAAAGGGGTGAGGAGCGCCTGGTAGTGCTGGACGGTTCTCAGCCTGATGTTTTTGACAGGCAGCTCCAGCTGCGCTCCCGATCTGGGAAGAAGAGGAGCAAGCCTGATCGGGGCAATCAGGATGCCTCTGAATTTGAGGGGGGTTCTTTCCTCCCAATTGCTGATATGTCTGGTATGCCAAATAAGGACTTGGCTATTGCGCTGAGTTTCTTCTCGACCTTGCCTTTGCACTTGTGTTTTTTTGTTGCATATTTATGTTTTGTAACCGTACTAACATCTGGAACGCTCTCCCATGTCGTCAAGATTGGTCAGGAAGTTCTGAGGAGCTCCGATGACCTCTCTTCCTAAAAAGGATCCTTTGAGAAGAGGATTGCTGACCTTTCTACCTACCGCCGAAAGCATAAGGATGCCTCAACGTCTAAGGACGAGCAGATCTCTGATCTGAACATGAAGCTTCTAGCCCAACCAACAGGTCGAGCTGAAGAAGTTCACCGCTGACCTGCAGACGGCCACCGCTGATCATGCCAAGCAAACCTCTGAGTTGGAGGATGCAAATGCCCGGCTCCGAGCTGACAATGAAGAGTTGAAGGCTGCGATACCTGTGCAGATCGCCCAAGATTTTCATGCCTATAAGAACTCCACTCAATGCACCGGGGCCTTGAAGGCTTTGCTTGCCCCTATCTTAAATCATGGGTACACTCTAGGCGTGAAGGAAGCCAAGGGGCAGTGCCCCGAGCTGGTAATTGAAAATCTTCCCTACGGGAGACTTCGCAAGCTTGGCTCCAACAAGGTCTATGAGGATAGACTTAAAGAGTTTCAAGCATGTGTAGACTTGGCGGTAAAATATGCTCACCGACCTACGGCAGCTCGTCAAGCCAGTGCTTCCTCTTCCCAGCCTTCTCAACAGGATCCTACTGCTGAGTCTTATGTTTTTGATTCTTTGAAAATTTGTAATACTTTTAGAAACTTTTTATTGCTTTTTTGACAATATATGCCTTTTAGGCACTTATTATGCTATCTTTTTTGACCCATTTATTTTGGCTTTTATTCTTTATTCAAAAATATAGTTTGGGGCTTATTTGGCCCCCCACAGTACATCATTCATGAGCTTTGCTCTTGAATGGTGTACTGTGTGCCTTATTATTTCGAACACTGATCATCTGCCTGCACACTTAGAGAGTTTGTCGTTTGCAAATTTTTGAGTCTGCTCTGCAGCTCAGTTCTAATCGTCTGTCCTGTAGACTTGTTGAGTTTGTCCTTTGCAAACTTAAATCAAGTATATAGATTCAAATATGCACATGAGAAAACATAAACAGTATTATTATAACTGATATTTAGTTACATCTTATTGGAAAATAAAATCTGAAACATAAAATAAAGTCTGCAGCCTATCCTAGACGTAAAATTTTCTTAAGTTGGTGGCATTCCAACTGCGTGGTATGGTTCTACCATTTGCATCAGCTAGGTGATATGCTCCTTTCCCATGTACATTGACCACTCTATAAGGGCCTTCCCAGTTCGGGTCAAATTTTCCATGTGGACCTTGCCTGTTGACCTCATTTTTTCTAAGCACCAGATCTCTTTTTATGAAGTAAGAGTGTTTAACCCAGGAGTTATAGTACAGGGAGATCCGTTGTTTATACTTGGCCATTCTGATAAAGGCCATATTCCAAGCTTCCTCCAGGTCGTCTTTCGATTATTGGAGCTCAGTTAATTGTTGTTCTTCGGAGTAGAGCGCTGATCGGGGTGATGGCAGGCCGGTCTTAGCCGGGATTACTTGTGAGTATATTGGTTTTGATGATAACAACACATGATCACATTGGATCAATTGTGTGTATGTGTGAAAAGGCATGATTTCAACTCAAACATCACATAAGGCTAGAAATGGTAAGCCTCACTTGAAATGCATGATCACAAATCATGAGCTTAAATTGAGAATGTGATAGGGGCAAAATGGGAAAGGTGACCAAAGAGTTGACCTTAAGGGTAAATGGACATTTGACCTCAAATTACATTGTAACAACCTAAAATTGATCCAAAACACATTAGGTTGGTATGAGAATCATCATAGGGTCAAATCAGGTGAAAGTAGGTCAAAAAGGGCAAATTGGGAATTTTGGGGGAAATGGTCCAAACTCACCTGAATGATGTGAAACATGTTTAATTATATTAATACACTTAGAATTGACCCTAATCATGCTTTAAGTTGTTCAATTTGATCAAAATTGAATTAGGTCAAAATTAGGGTTCATGTGATAAAAATCTGCTGAATTTTTCTAAGTGTTGGACTGTTTTTCACCCATGTTCACACCCCCATAACTTGCTCAATATTGAACCAAATTGCATGATATTTATATGGTTGGAAATATCATAATTCAAGCTACAAAACGCATATATAATATCGCATTTTCATGCAATACAGAGCACACACCATGCTGAACAAAAACGCATCAGATTGTGAAAGTCTGTGTTACAGCTTTCTGATGTGCTGATGTGTCACACTTTTGAGTACCCTATACTACTTGGAATGAGTTGAATTTTTTATATGTTATATATTGCATATAGGGGTACATTTTGTCTCAAGAAACTTTTGTGATTTAAGGTCTTTATCATAGCTAAAAGTTGACTACAAAATGCTTCAGTAAAACTGTCTGTCTGTGAGATAGTTGACTTGTAGTGTCTTTTTGAGTGACGGGTTCAACTCCAAATTAGCTGACAATTTGAGGGATTATAGTTGAAAATATTATGAGAATATTTCATTCTTTGATCATCTTGATTTGGACACGTGATCATATAGAAAATTTGAAGATAAACTTGTATTTATTTAAACTGTTTCCAAAAATAGATAATTGATTTGATTGGGTTAATTAATTGAGATAAATCCGGTTGTATCAATTTGAATTGATTGGAAATAATGCTATTATCTATATATTACACGTCCTACTCAAGATTGATAGGGGCACAAGAGGTATTTTACAAGAAAAGAGGCTGCAACCCTAAAAATAGCTATATATGGGGCTGTTTGGTGTTAAACTTGGAGTGCAGCAGAAAAACTCGATTGATCCTCTCACAAATCGACTCCAAAGTGTTCATATACATGTTAGAGAGTGTGAGCAACAAATTTACAAGAGGGATCAAAGGCTGAATAAAAGTGAAACCTGATCAACAAAGCTGAACTTGATCGAGGTTGCTGCTGCTGCTACTGTCAAGCTGTTGATGCATGATCAGACTGTTATGCTGAATGCTTTTCATTGAAGATCATCAATCAACTCTGTTGGGAAGTTAATTTATAGTTGTTATATGTTTTAACACGTTTATATAGCTTCCATGCGCTTATAATTGTTGAACTGAATCTGTAAAGACAGAATCCCTGTCTGTGCTGCTGTGCTTGTGTTGTGGCCTGTTTGTGGACAGGTTGGTGAGTGTTTTTGAGAGGTGAGTCTTGTGTATCTACTCTCAGTAGTGTGGTGTATCTTACTTACTTGTGTAGGGGTAGGATCAAGTGGATTAGGACTGTTTTAAAGGGTTAAAACAGTGGGATACTTAACAGTTTCTTAGGTAGGGCTGTTAAGGTTGTGTGTGGGTTATTGCTTGTTGTGTGTAGGGTCTTTGGTAGCATACACTTAATAAGAAAACCCCCCAGACGTAGGGCTAATTGCATTGGCAATTAGTTTGGCCGAACTGGGTAATCATTGTGGTGTTCCTTGCTTTTAATTTACACTTACACACACAGACTGCAGTTTTGGATGTTAACTTTGATTGCATGATTTGAATAAGTTAAACTCGTTTGATGAACAAAATTAAAACATGAAAGTGGTAGCTTGACATGAGAGGAAGAGAGCTGAATCGAAAAATTAGTGTTTAAAGCTTTGTAGTCACTTGAATAAGGTGATACAACTAGGTGTGTATGAAAAACAGTGAAACTGGGACATAGGTTGTTTCAAAACGATTTTAAAAGGTTTTAAAGCACATTCAACTCCCCCTTCTGTGCCTTTACACCTAGCTAAGGATCCATATAGGACCTAACATTACTGCCTCACACCCATATGCCAGACTGAACGGAGTTTCACCAGTGGCTGATTTCGGTGTGGTTCTGTATGCCCATAAAATGTAGGGTAAGTGCTCGGCCTAGTTCTCTCATTCTTCTTCAAGGCGTTTCTTTAACCCTGTTTTGATCTACCTGTTGGTTTGTTCGACCTGCCCGTTGGCTTGGGGATAGGCAGCTGAGGTGAAATGTTGAGCTATATGTAGCTTGGCACACCAATATTTAACGGTTTTATCCTCAAATTGAGTTCCGTTATCAAAGATCAGCGCTTTCATAATTCTAAACCTGCACACTATGTCTTTCCATAGAAATTTTTGTATCTGTTTCCCAGTAATGGTGGATAGTGGTTCGGCTTCAATCCACTTGGTGAAGTAGTCCACTACTACTATAAAAAACCTGACATTACCAAGAGCTCGGGGAAGTGGTCCCACTAGCTCCACTCCCTATTGATCAAATGGCCATGGGGAAACAAGAGGAATCATGTCCTGTGATGGCTGATGTGAAAGATTATCGTGCACCTGGCATGATTTACATTTCTCTACCAGTTCTTTGACGTCTTGAGACATTGTAGGCCCGTAATATCCGAACATCCTACATTTTCTTGCTAGAGTTTGCGCACGGGGATGATTTCCACAAATCCCCAAGTGTTTCTCGAAGAAGGTAGTTCCCTTCCTCGGTTGTTGTACATCTAAGCCATGGAGCAATGTGTGACTTGCGATAAATGATGTTATCGAACAAAGAATATCGGGCAGCTAAGAGCTTCATCTTTCTGGCCTGAACCCTGTCGTAAGGCAGGGTCCCATCTTTGAGGCAGGAGACCATGGGATCCATCCAAGTGTTGGTTTGTATGATCGGCTGAACCATCTTCTGGTCATAGCTCCTTTCTTTGAGGAGTTCTACCAACACTTTTTAGTCTGATATGAAGTTGGAAGCCATCTTTGATAGTGCATCTGCCCTCTTGTTCTCAGCTCGAGGTATTCAGCCGACCTAGACCTGTTGGAATTTCCCTAATAATGATTGAGCAACATTTAGATACCTCTTCGTGGGTTCTTCCTTTGCTTCACATTCACCATTTATATGGTTCACGATGAGATGAGAATCACTGTGAACTTGCAAATTGTTTGCCCCAAGCTTTGCTGCCAGTTTAAGCCCTATAATTAAGGCTTCATATTCTGCTTCATTGTTTGTGGCCTGAAACCCAAATCATAGGGCATAAGGGACTTCTTCCCCTTTTGGACTGACAAGCAGGAGACCTGCCCCTACCCCATATTTTCTAGCTGCTCCATCCATATACAAATTCCATTTGTTCTCTTTTTGACATGGCTGATCGTCTTCTAGACGAACAACTATCCCTTCTGCCAAGTAGTCTGATAAGGCTTGTGATTTGATCGCAGTTCGGGGACGAAAATTGAGATCATACTCTGCCAGTTTAATGATTCACTTTTCCAACCTTCCTGAGGTTTCCGGTCATCCTAAAATTTGCCGAAGAGGCTGATCGGTGATCACAGTAATTGGATGTGCCTGGAAGTATGGTCTTAACTTCCTAGAGGCATGAACCAATGCTAATGCCAACTTTTCTACGTTTGATTATCTGACCTCTGGTCCATGCAATGCCTTACTCACAAAGAAAACTGGTACTTGGTGCCCACCCTGTTCTTTGACCAGCACAGCACTCAGTGCCTCTTCGCATACTGCTAAGTAGACATATAAAGATTCTCCCTCCTAAGGAGCTCTTAATGTGGGCAGCTCGGCTAAGTACAACATTAGTTCTTTAAAAGCCTTCTGGCTTTCCTCATCCCATTGGACAGGACTTGCCCTTCTTAAAATCTTGAAAAAAAAGGCAAGGAACGTTGTGCCGATCTGGAGAGAAACCTGTTCAGTGTTGATATTGTTGGATGTAGCACCCGAAAGACAATTTACATAATTGTTTTTATTTAATAAATGACATATTTTATTTCATCTTATTATTTGCTTTGTGTTTATATTTAATACACTGTTGAAAACTCCAAGTCGTATCATATGTAGCCATACAACTTAGTGTGTGTCACATGTGAGGATTAAGTTTATGGTGATACACTTGAACTATTAGTCCGTGGTGAACTTAATCAAAGTATGGGTCTATTGATTAAACCACCATTAATGCGCCCAGGGCACTTTAAGGTGTTACCGTCTTAACCGGACCGTCGATATTGGTTATCTAAGTGGGGCATTTATATATGATGTAGTCATATAGGACTGGACCAATTGAATCTACAATTCTCATATAATTCCATGATTGAGAAATCTTATTAAATCACAAGATGATCATAAATGGATTAACATTAATCCTGAAGTGATTGCATACTTCTATTTGTTTCAAGATAGGGTTTGATGTGTTCATTAAGGATTGCTAAGAGGCGCGGTCCGAATCACTTTCACGTTGGCACTATTCTGGAAAGAGTGATGAGTGTGTGTCTCACAGATATGGAATCCATTCCTTCCTGTGGAAAGTAGAAAGACAATCCCCTTATTTGTTGATCCTAGAAACTGATCGATCGGCCGAGTTCGTATTGGTTATGAACTAATTGATCATTAGTGTCTTAATGGTAAATAAGGATATAAGATGTAATGAAGAAGGTTTACGGAAATAATCCCGCTTCATTACGGATAGTCTATGGAGGTTCAAGGAGGTTCTATTACGAGGATCGACGTCCACCAGTCGTCACTTGGAGATACAATCCGGAAGACTATGACTTCTCCCTATTGTCGACTGCTCGTCCTCTTCTATTGGGTAAATCTTCATCCTTCTCGTAGTTATGCTAATTTATTATGTGAATCATATCGTGGTAAAATCGAAAAACAAATTTCAATTCGTAGCTTCCGTTGTGCATGATCGAGTGTCTCGATCGGTGCTGTGAATCAGATCTGACGATCCAATTATGGATCCGATCCGGATTCGGGTTTCTGTATATCCAGCATATGGTATCAGAGCAAGGTTAAAGCGATTTTGCGATCTTGATTGCATAATTAATTAATAAGAAATGGAATTGAATAAATATTGCATCTTTTATATGTTTATTATATATATGCATGGTTGAATGTTCTTGGTTGATGAGATGGATTGGGGTTGGTACTTGTTTACCGTTAGATCTTTTGTAAACCTGGTTTTTGGGTATAGGAAGTTATGTAAATTAATTTCCTAGAGAATAGTCCCTTTTTCCGGCACCGTTGCATTTAATATTTTTTTAAGAATATCATCACAATTGATGCGGCGTAGCAGTGGTGAAGACGCAAGTTTAGCATCTTGAAGACATAGGTTCGACTCCCTGAATGTGTTTTTTTTTTTGGGATTTTTCCAGAAAAGATGCAGTTTTGGCGAAAAAAGGAAAAATAAATGCAGCAGGTGGGATTCAAACCCAGGCTGCCACGGAAGGAAGATGACGTGCTGACCAACTTGGCTAGGAGCTTATATGTTCAGGAAACAGAGCGGTTTATTATTATACAGACTGCGGCAGAATTTATTAGAGATTAGTAAAAAATTTAAACGTAGGGTTTATTTATTTATTTAATTTTAAATTTATAGTTTAGATGCGGGAGTATCAACGGTCCATCTCAGTGGTTTATTTTTCGCGTTTATCTTCTTATGTGATTATGTATGTGATATAACCATGCATACATCATATTCATGAATTCCACTCCCAGCATATGCATACATGTAGAAAATTAATTTTGGCATTAATTAGATATGTATGAAAACGATAATTAATTTAGATTAATAATAAATTAAATTAAATAAAGGAAACAAAATTTTATTTGGATATAAAATTCACATGATAAACTTAATTTAGGATTATGAATCCTTTGAGGTATAGTTTATGTAGTGTCTACATGAATAGAATTTTGATAATCAAAATTGGAAAATCATGAAAAGTTGGACACCAACTAGACGGTATTTGGAACCGATAAGCTGGTGATTGCTTTTCATAATTTGTTGTTTTCGGATTATTGAAAAAAATTCTGTGATCCTAAATTTTTATCATGAGAAGATTAGGACTTTAAAATCCGTTGGTGAATTTTTTTTTGTGTAGTGACTACTCAAAATATTTTCTAAATAAACGATAAATTGGAAAATCATGAATATAGTGTCATTAGTTAGACGGTATTTGGAACCGATAAACTAGTGAGAGCTTTAAATTTAGTGATTTATTGTTTTCAAATTATCGAGAAATTCATAATTCCTAACGTATTAAGGAATATTCCCGTAAAAAAAAAATTGTATTAAGGAATAGAAAATTCTTGGTGAATTTTAATTGTGTAGCGTCTACACAAGGAACTTTAATAAATCCATAAAATTGGAAATCATGAATATAGTGACACTAGTTAGACGGTATTTAGAACCGATAAACTAGTGGGAGTATTAATTTAAATATTCTTGTTTTATTGTTTTTCCGGATTGAAAAGGAAATTCTGAAAATCCTAATGAAGCTACCTAATTTTCAAAATAACGAGTGGGAGCGGGGAAGGTGACAAACGACCCCACGACCTATACTATTGACACAAGCAAGTAAGAGAATGGTGACGCCTCGTGCCGCTTTGATTTCGGCCCCCTAAGGATGGCCTTCACTGCTATCAAAATGCATGGCTTGGTCTTTGAAAGGATAGGATTTTGGGTACTCGACGGGTCACTGACCCACCCTAAAGCGGCATACTCGGGGCGTACTTTGAGATCTGAAATAGTATGTCACACTCACAAGGACATTTTTGGAAATATCTTTGCTGAAAAATGAGGTAATCAACAATTAAATGGAGAAGTCTGATTCTTAGTTAATTGTTGAGAGAGATTGTCTCAATTTAATCATCACCTCTTTGACCTACCCTAAGGCGGCACTGTAGGTGTGAGATTAAATTCTTGGAATGGTATGATAAACTGCATGCATGACATCACGTTTATTATTCCAAAAATTATTATATGATGTGGTGTATGATTTGATTTATATTTCTGTCATAATTTATTTTACAACTACATATCATCTCAAGGTGACTAGACTGCTTAAGTAATTAAAATTGACTGATGATGACTTCGTGGAAGTGGAAAAGTAACAAGAACGTTGAACTCATAAATCAAGAATGCAATTAATTTTTTCGGTGGAGGATTTCCCTCTTAATCCTTCAAACTTAAGTGACATTGATGAGTACGTCACTGCTGTCACTTGTGTTCAATGAGAGACAACCGATATTAGTTCAAAGATGACGAGAAAGATTTGGCATCTATCTCACTGGGCATCCTACAGTTCATGAGTAGTGTCTACACAAATGAACTGCTAGTTCGGCCTTTTCCTTTAAAGAAATCCAAGAATGGTAAAGAATGTCTACAAGTGTAAGTCACCTAAAACTAAATAAGTTTAAAAGGCTACACCGAAACACTGATGAAAGAAAGTGTAGGATAAGGAAAGTGATTTCGGATCACTAACCTATGAATCCTTAGAGACTTTCTTGACCGGGTAATTTGACCTGGAAGCTAAGTTCTTTTTGTAAAAATGAGGTGGCTAGGCATTAATGATTAAAGAGTATAGAACAGACAGTTATTTCAGCTAAAATAGTGGGTGTGATATAAGGAAACAAATTTTGGATTTTAATCCTTAAATATCGCAGAAATTTAATTTCTGTTTTCAGATTCGTTGGAACAAATGGATGCACTTTCACATCGATAATAAAGTTTCCTGAAAGAAAGTGAATATGACATTTGTAGTACGATTCTGTTACTCAGAATTTTGTCTGATAAAGTCAGAACTACTAAATAATGCTGAAAAGATATATGTAACACATCATAAACTACCTGAGGGCGTATAATTTTTTGAAAATGATTCTTCAACATCTATTAATTAGTGCATATATCCTAAAGATAAGATCTGAAGACTGGATAAGGGTGATTTCTATCTCCCAGTCTAAGAACACTATCTCAAAGGAAAAATGACTGAGTAACCTTTCGATTAGGAAAGAGTAATAGAGCTAAAGAAGCATCGTAGCTTGTTCATATTGACCTTCAGGGTCTTATGAAGATACGAGCTAGTGGGAGTTTTTGAAAAATAGGGTGCTTCTGTGAAGAAGCGGGGGAGATTAACACTCTACCACATAGCGGGGTGGATGAGGGGTTTTTTTTTTACTAGGACTACTATTTGAAATGGAGATCGTGTACAAAAACCTTAACCGCACAAGCCTGGGCTGGGCCTACCTCCATCCCTAGAGGAGCCGTATGAGGCAGAAGCTCCACGTACGGTTTTGAAGCTGAGCCTTTCCAGTAATGGGGCCTAAGGACCAATATGATGATTGGTTTAGGTAGGGCGGCCAGCCCCCTACGGTAACATCTGAACCATCTAAATTTAATGGTTCAATAAACTTATCTAGCTGTTTTGCATTAATTTCATTCTTCCTCCCTATATGGAATAGATACCTTAACTGCTCCCTTATATGGGAGTGTAGGCATTCTGGCGCGATTTTATTCTCTGGAAGATTGAGTGCGACTTGCCATTCAGGCTTGGGGGAGGGGGAGGAGGTAGACGGTCCCTCACCCGAATTATCTGATATCTGCTCAAAACACCGATTAGTTTATCTGAATATCTTGAGGAGTCTCTGATATTACCAGAGAAGCGAGTATTCCATGCTTAGATATGGGCTAAAGCATAGTTTTTTGGCACTAATGCTCGGCCTACCTCCGAGTGAAACGATTTCACTAAAGGATAAAACATGGATTGCCTTATATAGTTATTAATATGCTACAATACACTGCTTAACTCAATTAAGATATTGTTTGCAAAATAACGGTGTACATTATTATGTAAATACTGAGAAGTCCACCTAGAAGATGCTTATGAATTTATGGATAAGGATTGAACTTCGTTTACTCCACTTCCGTAAATAAAGGTGTTTATCATTTATGCTTGAAGGCAGGACTGGAGATTTTGCATACACGTTCAAGGTGACTGTTAATGAAATATCTTAATGCAATGAGTAAAGGTTGGTTTGAAGATTCCTTAGAACGGATAATGACGGTTGAACTGTCACAGCCTTTCTGAAAGAATGTTAAAATAACAATCTTGGACCTTGAAGTAAAGGTGTTACTATCTGATTTTAATTAGACCACATCCAACACTGGTTGTTGGGGATGACACTGATAAATACTATTGAACCAGATCAGAATATCGATCCACCCAAATAGAGTGGGAGTATGGTTTAACCATTGACCTGCTGTGATTATGCAGTCTCTATAGTCTGTTGGGGGTGATTGATCACCTATGGTCCTTATGGAAGGGGTGTATAGGATTCTGAAAATAGGAGGTTGGTTTAGAGCCATATAACTATAAATGGTGTTTTGGTACTCCACTTCTGTTCACACTCTTGTAGAACCACCTGAGTGTCTCAGGCCCAGTGGGAGAGATTGGATCTACGTGAAAGAGTTGAATGAATGGGAAAGTTTAAACTTTCAAGGCAATGCCTAGTGGTTTAAGGGTAATTCTCTGAGAAGTAGAGAGTTAACAAGGGGTGATGCCCTAAAACTCTCTCACCATTCAGCCTCGCTTGACTCCGCGGAAAGCAGAAAGATTACCAGGGGTGATGCCTTGAAACTTTCTTGCCGTACATCAGAGCTTGAATTCATTCAGAACAAAAGGGTTTTAGCTCAAAGCCAATGGCAGATTGACTGCCCATGCTTGTATCCATCGGTGGATTAAGCAAACCTTTAGGTCATTAAAAGTCACATGTTTTGAAATTTGTGGGCTTGACCAAAATATTGATAAGTCTTTTACAGACTAGGACATCAATATTGGTAAAGTATTGAATATTAGTGTTGGTAAAGGTAACACTGTAACAGTTGTGATCAACATAGGTGTGTTATCTGATGTCTGGAACTGACGAGCCAAAGCTTCTCTAAATTAGAGAAGTGGACTATGTTCTTAGAAATCGATTCGGTCGAGTTCATGAGAAAAAATTATGGCAGTATCCCATCCATCTTATTGGTTAAGATGATAATGCATTTCTTTGCAAGCTATATTCAACAAGAGGTTTCATACCCAACCCCTTACGGAATAATTCTCTCAATCTTCGGATATAGAGAAAATGGGATAGATTATCTTTTGGATAGAGAAAGTCAGATTATTAAAGGTCAATTAAAATTCGAATCTTGGATTCGAGCAGTGGATAGCAGTATAGTGCATCCTCAAGTATCTTTAGAGAACGAGGAATTATATGCTTGTATATTCGGGCTCAAACTTGAGTATTGATTACACTGATTCTGACTTTAGAGAACGAGGAATTATATGCTTCAATTTCGGGCTCAGTGTTTACTCATAATGATGGAGCTATAGTCTGGAGCAATCTAGCACTGCCAATTAGACTCTGTTAGTCGAATACATAGCAGCTTTCAGAGCAGCTAAAGAGGCAGTGTGACTTGAGAAGTTCATTGTTGGATCGGGAAGTGATTCTAGGTCTCGATGAGCCGATACCATTTTACTGTGAAAACTATTAAGAGGTAGCTCATGCAATGATCTTCACAGTCACAAGAGGTCAAAAGCATATTGAGAAAGAGTACCACCTGATCAGACAAATCGTGCAGAGAGGCGACTTTTCGGTCCTATAGATCGCCTCGAGCCGACAACCTAGCTGATCAGTTTACCAAGTCGTGTGGCATCTAATGTCACTGATAAGTTCTTGGTGGGTATATAAAATTGGGAGATATGTCTCATCTGCTTTAGAGCTTGGCGGGTGTATCCATTCTTTCCTGCGGGAAGTAGAAAGACAATCCCCATATTTGTTGATCCTAGAAACTGATCGATCGGCCGAGTGCGTATTGGTTATGAACTAATTGGTCACTAGTGGGTTAATGGTAAATAGGATATAAGATGTAATGAAGAAGGTTTACGGAAATAATCCCTCTTCATTACGGATAGTCTATGGAGGGTTACTCTGTATGTAATGATTATATCAATGGACACTTACTGACTCGAATTTTTTAGAATAAGTTATATCTATAATCGATAGAGTTCAGTTTCGGATTTATGGTGGCGTAGTTCCCGAATTAATGAGTGGAATAGAATTGTTCTGTTCGATGAATATTTAATTCAATTTATTCTAGCTACTAGTTATAGGTCCATGGTCCCCGGGTTGGCTCCTAACACGCGAGTGTTTTCTCATTTTGTGGAACCTCGGGAATAAATTAAATAGTTGGTCTATTTAATGAATATGCAATATTATTTATTTGGTGAATAATATGTAAAATAGAAAAGACATTTTCTATTAAAATTAATGGCAAAATGGTGCCACATATGTTGAGAAAATTAGGAAAAGAAATTTTCCTAGATTATGGCACATGTAATTAATGGAAAAATAAGAGATTGATTTTATAATCATTATCTCATTTATAGAGATTATCTCTTATTTTATGGAAAATATCTTTTCCTTATGAAAAAGGGTAATTGCATTGTGAAAGGATAACTCTCTCTTGACTAGTTAATTTCCTATATAAAGAGAGTTTTTCCCAACACAAGTACATACCAATATTGCGCCACTTTTAATAAAGAGGAGAAGAAAAATTAGTTTCTTGTTCTAGCCATTAGGAGAAGAAAAACCTTGGAGCTTATTCAAGGAGGTTCTATTACGAGGATTGACGTCCACCAGTCGTCGCTTGGAGATACAATCCGGAAGACAGCTGCTTCTCCCTATTGTCGATTGCTCATCCTCTTCTATTGGGTAAATCTTCATCCTTCTCGTAGTTATGTTAATTTATTATGCGAATCATATTGTGTTAAAATCGAAAAATGAATTTTAATTCATAGCTTCCGCTGTGCATGATCGAGTGTCTCGATCGGTGCTGTGAATCAGATCTGACAATCCAATTATGGATCGGATCCGGATTCGGGTTTCTGTAAATCTAGCAGCTATTCTTCCTGCCAGTCTCTGTACATCATTGATGATTTTCGGTGGTTGTATTGTTTTCAGGGCATCCACCTTTTCAGGATTGGCTCTAATCCCATCATTGGATATCATGTATCCTAGGAACTTGCCCGATCTGACCCCGAATGTGCATTTTTTAGGGTTAAGCTTCATTTGAGTTCGTCTCAGCACATAAAATACCTCTCTAACGTCCAATAGGTATTGATCTAGAGTCCTGCTCTTGATTAGGAGGTCATCCACATATACTTCCATGCATCTGCCAATCTGTTGTGCAAATACTTTGTTCACTGTTGGCTAGTAGGTTGCTCCGGCATTCTTCAATCCAAAGGGCATACTGACATAGCAGTACATCCCAAACTCTGTGATAAAAGAGGTTTTCTCTGCATTTTTGGGGTCCGTGGAAATCTGATGATACCCCTTGTATGCATCTAAGAATGCAAATACCTCATACCCTACTATCGAGTCAACTAGACGATCAATCTTAGGTAGAGCATAACAATCTTTTGGACAAGCTTTGTTGAGATCGGTGAAATCAACACACATCCTCCAACTTCTATCTGGCTTCCTGACCAGTACTGGATTTTCCAGCCATTCTGGGTACAACACTTCTTTGATGATACCTGCATGCGGTAGCTTGATTAATTCCTTCTCAATTGCTGAGATGCGTTCAGAGGCAAAGTGCCTTTTCTTTTGCCGAACAGGCCTCCTGTTCAGATCTATGTTTAGCTTGTGCACGGCTAAATCCGGGGATAACCCTGGCATGTCCTTTGTCTTCCATGCAAATACTTCTCTGAATTCCTTTAGTAGATCTATCAAAGATACTTTGTGTGAGGCCGGGATCCAAGTATCCACGTTCACTGTCGAGTTTGTCTGTTCGTCCCATAGACGTACAACCTCTGTCTAGTCCTCAGGTGACCAGCTCTCTTCATCTTCAAGGAGCAACTCCTCAATGATCACTTGTTGAACCATCATTTTTCAATTCACTGTGGCAGTGTAACAGCTCCTGGCTATTTCCACATCGCCTTTGATTTCTACAGAGCCTTCTCATGTAGAGAACTTCATATTAACATGAGCCGGTGATATCACAGCTCGAAGATCTATAAGTGCTGGTCTTTCCATGATCACATTGTATGCTGAGGGTGCTTTTACTACCATATAATTCACCATCAGGGTCCTACCCTTGATTCCTTCTCCAAATGTAGTTGGAAGCTTAATCATGCCCAGTGGATGAACTGGGGGGTCCAGCAAAGCTGAACAAAAGAGCTGAGACTGGGGTAAGATCGGTGTCTTTCAACTCCATAGCTCTGAAGACATTGTAGTATAGAACATTCACAGAACTGCCTGTGTCCGCGCATATTCGCCTCATCAGATTCCTGCTGATCACCGCTTCTATCACCAATCCTTCATTATTTATCACCAAAGGGAGTGAATCCTTAGGACCACAAGTCATTTCTCCCAGCAGTCTCTACCTTTTGTTGGGTTGAGTAGGAGCAGCAGACCTGCCACTGCTCGTACCCTCAGCTCTGTTAGTGCTGTTCGGCCCTCCCGAAATCGTGTTGATAGTGTTGACTGGGCGGTTATCTGTTTGACCAACTGGGTCTAGTGAGTGGTCTTTTATACTTCGAAAATCATCTCTATTATCTCGTTCATGATAGTTATTTCTATGCCTGAACTCATGTCGGCCACGCAGTTCGGCCTGATGAGACCGATCTACGATCTCATCCAGCTTTCCTTCTCTTACTGCCGCATCAATATCTCTTATTAAATCTCGTCATTGCTCTGAGTCATGACCAATGTCTTTGTGGTACTTGCAAAACTTGTTGGGATCTCTCTTTTCCCAGGGTCCCCTTGATAACGCTTAAAATAGTCTATCATACGGCATCAACATTCTGTCCATTATGAGCTAAAAATAGTTGTTTCAACCTATAAATATGAACCATTTGAGTTGAATATCATCTGTCAGGTTCATGAATCGAGTAATTTGCTCTGAGCTTTTATTTTCCCTATTGCGAATTATTTCTTGCATTATTTGATTATTTTCAGGATACGAAATATTGGGCTGAAAATTGTGGACGAATCTGGAGTGGGCTGAATGAAAGGATTGGACCTAGGGTATTCCAAAACCTTCCAAGCTAAGTCGGTAGAGAGAAAAAGACAAAATTACCCCCGGTAAACCGGGAGCTGCCGCCGACTTACCGAGAGCCCAGAATCATCCGAAACGCATTTTCTTGGACGAGGGGTAGATCTAGGTGTTTCTACGTCAGTTTATGTAACTATAAATAAGAGGCCCCGCCTCAGAATTCAATGTACCACACAACTATTACAAGTATTGTGCAATAAAAGTTCCTTGTTCTTTATTTATTATTTCATGAGTTCTAGTCGAACAGACGACGGAGTCGCCGCCTAGGAGGAGATCTGAGGGAGATCGACACTCATCTTAGAGGGTATGATTTTCTGTCTTTTCCATGATGTAGATCTATTGTTGTTCTATTCGACTAGTATGTGCTAATTGTTTATTTAGTTTAATTATGTAGTAGTAAGTTTGTTTTACCCCTTGTGTTATAGACCTAATTCGTTGGTGAAGGAATCATGAAGTAGTGGTTGCGTTCTTCAGATCTGCGACGGTCTATATCGCTAGATTTGAATACCTAGTAAATCACTAGTTCATGATAATCGGCTCCAGCTACGTTGATCGAAAGATTTAATTTACATGTTAGTAGCATGATAAACTATTTGCATGTCATCGTAAATTAGCATGAAGTATTGATAGTGAGGTGTTAGTTTGGACCTTGTCTCGATGGACCCTAGGAACGTGCTAATCAGTGTCGATAGTTGCCTAGGCGGGTTAGCGGTATGGGTTAACGCTTAATACCGGCAACTCTAGTTCTGTATGCGTATGGGCTATTACGGACCAATTAAGGAGTGTAGCTTGCATATAGATTGTCTACTACCATGGTCGGAGTAGATAGGGTTATGAGCTGTACCCGTAGCTGAACAATGAATTAAACTTTACCAACGGGGAGGTTATTGCATGTGTGGGGGGAGTAACTAATTACTCATAATTTAACTAATATGTCTCCGTGTGAACTAGCGTAGTCTTGTCAGTGCACGAGACCAATTTTACTACTGTCTAGATTATAGTTGGTCGTTGACCGTTATTTGTGACAAGCTCAATCTTGATAATTTGACGTTCTTACGAGTCTCTATGGGATCGACCTTTACTCGCCAGTACTCTACTACGATAGACCTAGTCCTATTTCTAGTAAGTGCTTTGCACGCGACCACCCCTAATGGGTGGAAGGACCTTCGCTATACTTTTTCTTTCCATTATTGCGAGGACCTGCTCGTGAGATCTGTTCAACGGGATGAAGTCTTTGTCCTACAGAGCTCCCTTCTTACCCTGCCGATCTCAGACGGGTGAAGTTACCCGATCCCACACTGAATTTTTTTTCTTGTCTGATTTGTCTTCAGACTTGTTTTTCTTTCCTTCACTTCTGTCCATCTCTCTTTTTAGCCTATTTTCTTTTTCTCCTTGGCAATGCTTGTATGCCACATCTAAGCACTGAAGAAGTTTGTTGTTCAGCTTGGCATGCAGCCATCCCTCTCTCAGACCTGCCACAAAAGAGGCGACCAGCAGTCGATCATCTGCATCCCGCACCTATGCGGATTCTTTGTTAAAATGCTTTATGAAGTGAAGAACGGACTCATCTTATCTCTGCTTCAAGGTAAGAAGGTGAAGTCTGTTTTCTCTGAAACGGAGGAGCTGCGATGAATGCATGTATGAACTTCCGAGTTAAGGCTCCAAAGTCAGAGATCGACCTGGGGGGATCTTGTTGAACCACTCCCTAGCTCTTCCTATGAGCAGTGCGGGGAAGGTCTTACACTTCATCTCATCCGGGGCATTATATAAATTCATGTGAGAGATGTACTGATGCATATGGTCATAGGGATCCTTAGATGCATCATATGACTCAATCTTGGGAATCTTAAACCCCATTGGTCGGGGATGTTGTCGATGTACTCAGTGAAAGGTGACGCACAGAGAAGTTCATCTGATCGTCTGCCGAGCAGGGTATCCAGTTCGGCCCTAGCCGTATAATTAGGATGTTGATGCATGTTCCTTTTCTCTGTGTGACCAGTAGACTCCATGACCTCCTGCTTTTTGCGAGTCCCATGAGGGAGTGTCGTTTCTGAAGCTTCTGGGGGTTCTCTCCCCTTCAATGTTTCCTAAAATGTAGTTTTGAGGGTGTATTATCCATGTTTTTTAGGTCTTCCACCAACGCCTGGTTGGCTGGATCTTGAAGGACTGGGTCAGGTTGATGAGTCTGGTTGTTGGAAATAAATTTTTTGTTTTGATGATGATTCATCGCTTAATCAGTTATTGTTATTAACCCCATTGATGAAGTGTCATAACTAGTTGTTATAGTGCAAAGCAAAAAGATGTCTAGAGATTAATGTATAGGACTTTATAGAGTCTGATATTTGTATAGGTTAAATCAGACAAGCACTGTAATAGTTCTAGGCCGATAATTGAGAAAATAAGAAACTGAGATTTAGTTAAACTGAGATTCAATAAGAAACTGAAAAACAGAGCACACCAACATGAAAACTGAAGAAGATATGTTCGCTGAGGGACATAGACTCAGTTGGCTTATCTAGAAGATTGAAGAACTGAGGGTTCAAACTCAGTAGACTGAAGAACTGAGGGTCACAGACTCAGTTATAGAAGATCGAAGAACTGAGGGCTCAAACTCAGTTATGAAGACTATGTCGAGACTGTAAAGTTAGACTTCAGGCAAGATTGTGGTGACTTGAACTGACTTTATGAATCTTGTATAAAGAACTAAGAATCATAAGGACAATGAATTCTTAGATGATATTCATTCATGGTGTACTCTGATTAAGTCAATTATAATCAGATGAAAAACTGGAGTACTGATATTTGAATAAGAGTAAAATCTCAGTTAATGCTCCAAGTCAGTCAAGAAACTGACAAGTGATAAACTCAGTATAAAACTGATAAGGATACTCAGTCATTCAATAAACTGGTAGTACAGTCGAACGTTATAAATGAAGCAATTCTATTGGATGAAATACTGACACAGCAGAACGTTAACAAAATATAGCCGTTACAAGATTCAAGCAGGATGAACGTTAGATAAACCCCTATAAATAGACTACCTCTACAACAACAAGAATAAGGGGGTGTGTGAGCAGGAGGAATTAAAAACAGATTTAATTAACAGATCTAATTAAGGGGGAAAGCCAATTTCGAAAGAATTCCTACTAAGTACTTAATTGGAAGATCAAGAAAATTTCTTCAAGTATCCAAGCACATTCAAGCAAAATCAAGATCTATCATTTGAAGAAATACAGAGCCGTGCTAAATTTATTTATCCAGAAGAAAAGCTCAAATCACAATTGAATCATAGTTATTGATTCAGATCTCAACTTTGATTTCGTCAAAGGTCTAGACTGTGAAATACCAAGAATGTGTGAAGGACAGTTGAGTGCAGTCAAGAAGATTGTGTTTGTGATGAGCTGGTGAAGAGGCAATTCTACCCTTCAAGGACCAGTGTTTCAAACAATTGAAGAGCAGCAATCCTACCTGTTCTACAAGTGTTTAGATAGTGAAGCTAGTGATTAGTCAAGGACTATCAGTTTAGAACTTTTTGTAACCGGGCCATCTCAAAGAAGTTCTAGTGGAATTTTCCTCCGCATCACAGGGGAAAAGAGGACGTACAGGATTACACCACCTGGAACCTCTATAATTCTTGTTTATTTATTTCATGCATTCATCTACTTCATTACAACTTTAATTAGTTAGTTCTCGCGTTAAAACCATGTCAACAAACTGTTTGTTATCTAAAGGCTAGTTCTATCCGGTGCCAGTTAACTAGACTAAGAATAAGTCAGTATTGATTTATACTCAGTTGAGTTAGCTGAACTCTACACAAGTTAAGGGACAGGAACAAAAATGAACTGAGCATCAGTTTAAATTTCGGAGAAACTCAGTTCCTGGAGTACCTTCAGTTTTTGGGAAAGATTTTGGTGACAAGTTTATTCACCTCCCCTCTAAACTTGTGTTAGCCTTTCCAAGGGACCAACACTGGTCCTCAATAGGGTTTGCACCCTTTTGTACGGCCGACGTCTGGCCTTCTCCCTGGGTGGTGGTGACAGCTCCACCTTGTTGGGTTGGATCCACTGGATCATGAGCACCCTTCTTGCCGATGTTCTTAGCCATGATCAACAAAAAGCGAGATTCTAGGATTTCTAGATTGATTTGTCCAAAAGGAGGCCCTCCTTCTAGCGCCAATTGACGATGCTGGATCTTGTCTATGAAAAAATCCGGGCCGAATCTCCTTGAGTGACTAACGATTCAAGATTAAACCCTAGAAGGAGATGTAAAACGGGGTTAGTTTTTGTGTATGTTTAGACTGAGCTCGTGAGTTATTTCTCTCGAGTTGCCTATGTATCCAACGTATTGAATTGGAATCAAGTCTTTCGTAGTTCATTAGGGTCCATTTATATAGGGGACGATTTATCCCTTTCCTTGTCCTGCAATGGATTGTTTTATTATTTATTCCCTAAGGATAAAGACCCGCAAATCCCTATAATTCAGGGATAATTATGGACATATTTAAATATCCGGATTAGAGTCTTTATGACCCCAGATTATTTCCATATTTATCTTTATCTATTCAGCACATGGACTAACAGTCGGGGTTGCTCTGTACGTCCTACATCGAGCCCCCAAGACCACTATGGCCGAACTGGGGCAGCTCCTCTTCACCAGACCTTGGCCGACTTGCGGTGGCTGATGGAGGAGTTCCTGCCGATCTCCCACCTGGGGTTAGGGACCTACCCATTGGTATGTATCTGGGGCCCCTGGCTCTTAATGCCTTACTTTTAGAGGCTAGTCATTTATTATACGATTTAAATGGATGACACGTGGCGCAGTTCAAGTCGGCCATCATCAGACAACAAAAGACTTGAAAATATTATCTTGAAAGGAAACAAAAACAACTGGAAATCAGCGGGAAAAAAACAGGTATAACATAGTATTAAACTATAAATGAGATTATTTAATGTTTCGTGTATAGGTGTGAATTTCTCTTGTCCACTTTATGTGTTAATGCATTATTATCATAACAACAAATAAAAATCATATATATCTCCTTCAAAAGTAGCTAGGAGTAGAGCAAATGTGTTTTTCATACCTTTACCATATTCCACATGTGGTTCTTGTCATTCACAGCCATTTCCTTCAATGTATGCACTTATACAGGGCATACATTTTTGTTCCGCACAATTGATCCCTAGTGCCTAGACCAACATGTATGATTTGGTCCTACTCCACGATTGTAGTGAAACTGAATTCCAAGTTTTGGTCCTTTTTTCAATGGCAACTTTTTTTGTTCTTGTTCCTTCCCCTAACTTTTCTCACTTTTTTTGTTGTTGAATCTAAGCAATAAGTTGAATATTAGAATATTGATTCACTGTTTCAATCCAAACACAGGATATCCAAAATACTATATATCTTAAGTATAATATACATACCTTCAACATTTTTTTCTATATTGTGATGAATCGTTTCACGACCGTTACTATCTTCCATGATCGCATCTCTCAGTTGTGAATCTCTTGGGACTGAAACTGCAAATATGTGACAAATGAAGAAGTGATTAGGATATTAAACAAAAATCATTTTAAAGAACTACATAAAAAGGTCTACCAAATTATGGATTGTCCTCGGGCTATTTGAAGAGCAATGGTTGTGAAGATTCATCAACATCTAAATAAACTGATATGTTCTCCACATCTTCATGTTCTTTCAACATACCAAGAACATCTTTGTCATTTCTCAATGGCCTACTGATGAGAGTCAACTTTACTGTACTTTGGTGTGCAATTTAACCCCCGTTTATCACTTTATTGGCATGTTTTGGGTAGATATAGACCGTTTCGAGAGTAATATCGAGAGTTATGTGCACGGGGAGTTAAACTGTCACATTGATAGTAAACTCCACCTTTTTAGTGATATTTGACTCTTTTCCGAGCACTTTTGCCTTGCAGAATTACGCGTGGTGCTTGTTCGTACATGTTATTGCAGGACTTAGGTGACTCGAGAACCCAGAAGGCGATGTTTTGGAATGAGAAACGTGTTCGTGGCATGAAAGTAGCATGAAAGCGAGGAAAAGTCAAGTTTGGAGTGAAATCAAGGCAAACTGGCGTTTGCCATACCTCAAACTGGCGTTTGACTCAAGCCTACCTCAAACTGGCGTTTGGCCAATGCAAACTGGCATTCACAGAGTTGGCATCAAATACTGAAAGTTAGAGTTTTAGACAACCGAGCGTCCAAACTACCCCCAAACAAGCGTTTGGATGGGTTCAACCCGACTCAAGGAAGCTCATAATGGGTTCAGCCCGACTCAAGGAAGCTCATACAAGACAAACGGGCGTCCAAGATACACAGAAGGGCGTTTGCCCTCAAGACATGAGTCATCGAACGAGCGTTCAAGGCAAGGAAAACGCTAGTTCGCTGAAGATGAAACCCTAATATCATCAAGATTTCCAGGCAAACTAGCGTTTGCAAGAATGCAAACTGGCGTTTGAGACCGACAGAAGCAGATTTTTACCCTACACTATAAATATACAGCTTATTCATCCCCTGGTCATTCTTGGCCGACTTTAGACTTTTCTTAGGCGATTTTGGTGCGATTTTAGTGTAGATTAAACATACTTTGATCCTACGATTCCATAGTTAACTTACTTCGATTCTACACACTTGTTATAGCTTAGATTTACATTCCAACAACAAAAGATTCAACTTTTTGGTGCAATTATTTCTTCATACTTTTCTAGATCAGATTTTCTGCGGTTATATGATAATGAATTATTTCTTTTTTTATTATTTCTAGGATGTTTTCCTTTCTTTATTCCGTCATTAGCATAATCATGAGCAGCTAATTGCATGTGTAGTCGAATTATGTGAAATCGAGTGAAAACCCTAAGGGGGATGAGATAGGGATTTGTGTAGTGAGTAATATTATGTTTAAACGATTAATCCACGTCCTAAAACTTATTTTAACATCTTTGAATTAGATTGATCACCTAGTTCACTGTCACACACATTGAACTTATAGATGTATTTTGCGGTGAGATGTGGGATAAGGGTTTTTAGGATCGTTGTGTAGATTCGGCCTAATTGTTAGGTCCGTTTCCAATATAGAGGTTTGTCATCGTTGTTCGAGCAGCTCTAAAGCTTAATCATGTTTGGATAATCAGTTTTCTAAAGGGAGAGCCAGTTAGCTTCACATAGGGTGGTAGATCGAGTTGTTCAGTCTAATCGCTAGAATTAGGAGTTGGCACCCGTGGATGTCGTTAAACCACATTGGATAGGTAGGTCGGTTAAGACACGCTCCCTGTTAAGTCCTTCCTTAGGGGTGGAAGTAGCTCGTGGGATCATAGTTCGGCTATACCTTTTAATATATAGAAGTACAACCATTAGTATAATCTTTATTTCTGCATTAGTATAATATCCTCCCACCATATTTTGGCCTGAACTAAGTTCGACGTCAGCTTTGGTACTTAGACATTACTCCCTATGGATTCGACCTTGTGACCACTATACTCCTGTTGACCCAATACTCTATCGGTGAAAATTAGCGGTTAAGTATTTTGCTATCACCTACCATCCCTGTCTGTAATTTTGAAACCAACGGAATAAATGTCAATGAACCTTTTACACATGGTCAAGAGATCCAAAAATAAAATTTCTTCTGCTATGTTTCTCTCTTCCCATTTAGCTTCCCCAAAATGGAGAAAAAGATTGTGAATAGGATTTCCACGTACAAAAAGAAAAAAATTACTTGTTACAATATAATCAATGTATAATAAATTCCAAGGCAAACATAAATTTAGCACTTTACCAGTTGTTCCATGATTGCAAGTCATTAGTCTTTTCCTCTACAATTGTTATCCTTTTACTTTCATATGCAACGTTTGAGGTCTTTTTTCCATACCCACGGTCCTTTGCCAGCAGACCGGGTGCTATGAAAGATACAGGCTTCTGGGTGAAGCTATTTTTACTTTTTGCGATCATAGAGTTCATCTGTTGACACAAGATTTTAAGACAATTAGAGGGTATTATAACAACAAATTGGAGAGTTCATACAAAAACAAAAAAAATGTTATTCTGAATCAGACTAAAGAGCTCAACCTTAACATATCCATCAAGTAAGAGAGAGTTTGAGCTGGTAACATTTTATGTATTGGCTTGATAAAGGCACATCAATATGCTTATTATCTCTCACAATAGCAGATGTTTAACAATGACACAAGGATCGGATGTTAACGGAGGAAGCAATAACATAGATGTGTAACATACAATGAAAAAGAAACTTGCAGCTTAAAACAAAAGGCTAGGAATTTCATAGGAAGCACGACTTATGTGGTATGATATATGTCAATAATAGGGCATCTAGAGCATTACGGGACATGATGGAGCATTGAAGCAGCCAACATGTACTCAGGGCCGGCCCTCGCATTTGTTGGGCTTAAGACCAAGTCCCCGAATTGGGCCTTTCAGTTGAAGTTGTCTTTTTTTAAAAAAAAAAACATACTTATCGCATTTTTAACATCCGTAAGTACAAAATTCAAGTTATTTGTTAGATATTTTATTCACAAAGACTGTTTTTTTTCTGAATGTGTTGTTGCACACTGAGTGCGACAGGTGTCGCCGAAAAGAAACGGGGTTCGACCTGACTGGGGGCTCGGGGGCGATGCCCCCGAAACCTAAACGAACCCTATACGAATGACACGTGATTTCGTAGAAGGGATTTTTCATTAGGACACATCATTTCGGTTGTGCATGGTCATTGGGACACATCCTTTGAAGACGAACTGGTTTGTTCTTTCATGAAGAGGGACGGTATCTTTTCGTTGTCTATATATAGAGAGACATCAGCATTCGGTGTGAAAGATAATGAAGTTTTTTTAGAAGCATCATCAGTACAAACATATTGTGTCTCTAAAGTAGTAATCCATTGAATACTGAGAGAGATCTTAAAACATCTCTTTAAAGAAACGTTTTATACGTGTCTTGGAGATCATTCAATTCTGTTTGTTTTATCACATTTTTCTAACATTATTGATAGTCTCAAAACATGCCTACAAAGTAGTCTTTTCTAGCATATTTAGAAACAAAAACCAAATTCATACGTATACATAAAATATACTTACATATTACTATTTCAATATCGCTCTTGCAACACATTTAGAGACGAAATCACTAATCAAAGTAGAATTGTCAATTTCATTAACCAAATTCTTCTCAATAGAGAATTTGAGAATAGAATTTATCATTTATGAATGGGAAATTGAAAGAAGGAAAGGAAAACAAAAAAACAAAAAATAAAAAAAATCAACAGCTCAAGCGGCAGGGGAGCTGGGGAAACGAAGGCATGACTGAATGGGAGGGCCGGAACTTAGGAGTGAAAAATGAGTTCTATCTATTTTTGTTTGTTTTATTTATTTTTGTGTGTACTTTTTTTATATATAATATAGATATATATAATAAATTAATAATATAGATAAAGTCATAAAACAAAAAAAAAAATTGTTTGTATATATCTATTTTTTTTGGGTCAAGTAAATTATTCTATTGGGGCTTTAATCAATTAGAGTAAAAAAAAAAATTGGGCCTTTATCAAAAATGAAAATTAACATATTATATTAGGTTGGATCGGATTAAATCTACACGATTTTTTTTTCTTTTAGCGAAACATGTTCCGTTGGGCCCTCCGACACAATTAGGCTTATGACCCTGGTCTCGCCGGCCTTAGCATAGGGCCGGCCCTGCATGTACTGTATTTATATACTTGCATTATGACTCAAACTATCATGTATTGGCAATATCTTTAAACTCACCTTTTTGTTTGACTATTTTACCATTTTGTTCTTTATTTATCAAGTAACTCTTCACTGCTAAGAAAAAAATGCTCTTTAATGTCAATTTAGTCACAATATTGATTGTATATATCAAGAAATAAGCTTAATCAACAAAAGGAGACAAAATGTAGAATAGTAGAAGAAAAAAATGCTTAGACTAGCCAAACAGAACATGATCCCAACAACCATGAATAGAGTACAATGTGAATCCAAACAACAAGAATCTAGAACAAAAAAACAAATAACAGAAGACAATTCAACAGATAGGATTCATTAGACGAACAAAAAAACTACAAAATGCAACAAGCAGCAATTCAAGAGGTGTAAAATCATTTCTGCACATAAAGCTCATATTACCCCGAGGTTACTCATTAGAAAAACCCACCGTAAACTTACCATAACCACCTCAATACTTGGAAGGACATGAAAATATCCTAGATTATAAGATTCTAGCCACACACGATATGTATGTATGTATATGACTACACAATATTAAGATACTAGCCACCTGTATATGTATGTGTGTATATGACTACACAAGTGCAAATCTCCCCAAAAAACAATATACACAACAACTTCTCATAGCTGTAAAATAAAACAAGAAAATAAAACCAAAATACAGACCTAACACAACCATCTCGATCTAACACAAACTTCACTAACCTCAATTGAAATTTTTTTGGGTACCACACAAACGTGTGCTATGAAGCTGAATTGTGGGTACAACTCAAACTCTCCTGCTGCCACAAAAAAGCCGATTAACTATTTTCCATTAAACCCAAACGATTAAATCAAATAACAGCATCATCCATTAGATGTAAGTAGGTAGGGGTGAACAAAATTTTTGAAAACCAAACCAACCGGCCGAACCAAATTGAACCAAACCGGAAAGGTATAAACCATGGTTTATTGGTCGGTTTTCATATAACTTAAAACCAAACCGTTTAATACAATTTGGTTTCAATTTAAAAAAATTAAAACCGTTTAAAACCGGACCAAACCAAATTTTTTACTTATATATATATATATATATATATATATATATATATATATATATACACACACACACACACACACACACTCACACACAAACCAACATCTATTAATACTTTAAAACATCAATGTGTTTTTTTTCTGGTCCAACTCAACCTATTTAAACATTGTATTTGTAATGTATTAATGAGCAATTATTAATTTCATATCCTAAAGATTCAGATTTTGTTGATCATTTTACAGACTTGTCTTCAATTTCCAATAATTTAAGAGAATCTCGACTACATGCCAATTCACAACTCACCACCGCTAACTCTTTCTTCTCTTTCTACTTCCTCAGCACCAATATTTGAAATATGTAAATGCTGATTTGCATGACTTACTTCCTATAATGATGTTGATGAACTTCATCATGAAAATGTTTCGATTTTTTCATTTGTTATGTTTGACATCTTATATAAATAAATGCATTTAGAGATATTAGTTTTATATAATTTTATCTTTCATTTGCTTATAATTAGATTATGTTGGACAATAACATTGTTGAGATAATCAAAATCAAGCTGGTGTTTTAGATAAAATAAAATGACGAATATGTTCAAACCAAATGAAACCCAAAACTATATCACATATTTTTTCATTTGAAATGTGTGAAAGTTAGCTACGTATTCCTCTTTGTCCCTTGACCTTACTCAAAATAAATATTATATTGTCTAATGGATTTTGAGATTTATATATGTTATTCAATAATATCACGATTACTTCATTATTAGTATTTTTTGAAGTTAATAATTCATCGATGAATTGAAATGAGTAAGAAATGACTCTTTTATTATCTTGTTTGTCCCAATTTAAGAATTCAATTGTAGGTGTCGAGTTTGTTGTGTTGGATGTTGTTGAAGGATGATTGGTTTTTGGATCTTAAAGATTCGTATGGATAGATGTTAGTTAAATATAAAACACTTGTTAAATCATCTCATAGGATTTACTGACATAATAGTACTAATGTATTACATATATTATCATTTGTTGTTACCATACAATTTGTGATTTACTATCAATAATATTGATTGTCAAAGAAACCCTAAAAAACCGGAACCAAAGCTGAACCAAACTGGACCGAACAAATGGTTTACGTCTTAAAATTGTTCTAGTTTGGTTTCAAACATTGGAAAACGTATAAAATGGTTTGGTTTTGGAAAACAAATAAAATCGGCTGAACCGGACCATGTTCACCCATGTAAGTAGGGGTGTTCACGGATACGGTTTACCCAAAAATCGAACCGATCTGAGGTCATTCGGTTCGGTTAATACTCGTTTTCGGTTCGGTTTCGGTTAATAATATAGAGAAACCGAAAATTTTGGTTCGGTTACGGTTCACGCTACAAATTATCTGTAACCGAACCGAAAACCAAACCGAATTAAAAACTGAAAAATTAACCGAACCGAAAACCGAACAATTAACCGAACCAAAATTATACCGAACTAAAAACCGTAACCGAGCCGTTTACATCCAACATGTATTATTAGCTTTTATAACCAAAATGTTATAAATGTTTTTATAAAAATCGCTTATAACCAAACCGTTATCCGAACCGTTTATAACCGAATAAAAAACAAACAGTTTATGACTAAATAGAATTGTTAAATTTTATTTCGGTTAACCGAACTGAACCGAACCATATATTTCGGTTCGGTTTCCTAGAGCAAACGGTGCGGTTTCGGTTTCGGATATTTACTAACCGAAATTTTCGGTTCGGTTTCGGTTACGGTCATTAATCGTACCGAACCGAACATTGAACACCCCTAGATGTAAGAAGGGAAAAATAGAGAAAAGTTATGGTGCATTGGTGATTTGACGGGTTATACCAAGTGAAGGGATGAGATGCATCCAACTCATCAACTTTCACACGATAGATGTGTGTAGTTGTGAGGTGGATGTATCACGTCATAACTCACCAATAACCGTTGCGTAATAACTCTTCTCGAAAAAAATATCACAACAGATTATATAGAATTAGTATAAAGAAAGTTGCCGATGTGAGCGTACGGTGTTGGAAATAAACGAATGAAATTTAGATATTTGGGTTGTTGCCTAAAAATTTGGATACTTTTGTGAATCCAAAAAAAAAAATTGGATACTTTTTAATTTTTTAGATAGTATTATTTGTTTATTTTAATAAAAGATACATTGCATAATGACGGGATAAAATTTACAGGAGCATAATGACGGGAAAATTAATCAATAATGTAAGGAATTTGTAGTTTCACACAAAGGATATGTCATTTATGTAAGAAATCTAAATAACCTTCATTAAATGTCATCTCTAATGACGGGATTTTCACCCCTAAATTTTTCTTATTAAAAAGCATTTTTCTTGTAGTGTACCGACTTTTGTAAAAAAACAATTCCATGTCAGGTTGGTAGGAAACCAGTCTTAGATTCTTGCATTCAATAATGCTTATCTATCTTGTCAATATGAGATTTTTGGAATAACACCAACAACTCTTTTAGTGAACTCGAATGATTCAATTTCCAAGAATAGATCTTTTTTTTTTTCAAAATATGTTATTTGAAGTTGTTTGGCTAGTCAATATCTTACTTCAGATAAGATCCCAGCATTATTCATAGTGAATGCCATGTTATATAGTAACAACACTTAAACACCACTTTTCCGACATTGATCCGCTTGTAATACAAGGATCATCGGTATAATGGTCATATCCATTAAACTGGATCATAATAAGTTTGTTTTAATCCATAAAGGATCTTAGCAACATGCAAATATTTCTACTTTTGCCCAGGTTCAACAAACCACTCTAGTTGCTCCATTAAGATTAAGATACACATTTACAAAAGCCCTTTCCCCATTTAACAGTTAGATTCAATAATCTAGAAAAGCAACTACATAATGTGTAAAATATTGCGGAAATTGTATTTAAAGATAACATAACAATTATTGGAGATAAAAGAGTCTCTTTCATTCATACTCCAGCTCTTGGAATAGTTGATTTTAAATAGGTTATACAAACAGAAGGTACTGAAAATAGCCGTTGAGGGGGTGATTAGACACCCACCCACTAACTAAAAGAAGAAAGACCCGTTGAAAACAGTGGCGGAGCCAGGATCTATGTTTAGGGGGGGCGTATTTCGCAATCAAACGCAAGGGCGAACACCACAGGTACGCGTAAGATTTTTATCTAGAGGCCAAAATGTCACACATAAAGTGTTATAAAAAAATTCGTTCAAATATAAATAAGAACGTTCTTCTCGGTTTAGATTCCGGTGTATATTTTAGTAGTTTCACATAAATTTTGAGAGGCACAAGTCCCTTAGCGCTATTTATTTTATTAATTCTAACTATATTTTATTAATTCTAACTATTATTATATGAAATGTTAAACGATGCATGTATTTGTATTCTTATAAATACTCGAGAAAAAAATGAAAAGAGAATATGAATATCATATATTGTCAATTGGCATATGTTGAATAAATGTAACATAATTTGATAGAGACATGTACTAAAACTACTACATTATTTCAACAAAATAATTATAAAATCTATATGAAAAATGTCCTCTGTAGAAAAATAATTAAAAGTAAAAATAATATATATATATATATATATATATATATATATATATATATATATATATATATATATATATATATATATATATAAAATAAGACATTTAAAAGCTAAAAACTATGTCACCCATGGCTTGGGAACGAACCGGTGATGTGGGTGTATACGAACAAGCGCTTGACCAATAAGCTAGACTATCAAATATAAAAAATGGACAACAAAATATATATAACGTTTCTGTAAAATATCAACAATTTTCAAGGGTTATTTAGTCTTTTCTCGACAAAGTTTATGGGGCATGTGCCCCCTAGCCCCTCTGTAGGTCCGCCCCTGGTTGAAAAAGGGTACAAAACAAATTACAAACCAACCAAGCTATTAAGATAGAAAAATGGAACAATCGTAATTGAAAATAGACGACTGACACACTTCAGACAAGAACAACAACTGTAGATGAGAAGGTTGAGTACATAAGAGAGGTCAATTGAGAGACCAACTGTGAGGATATCAGTTGAGTAGAGATCCGATGTGTAGTGACCAGCAGAGCTGAGTCCTATCACAGCTTGATTCCTATCACGTCTGAATCCTTTCCGGCTTATATATTTTCCTTGTTGAGTACCACACAACTGAATCCTATTTTAGTTGATATATTTAATAGAGTGAAATATTCCGATGGATTCAAAGTGGTTGCTGGCGGGAAAGTCTTCTCATAGTCGACTCCGTCTCCTTGGGTATGACCCCATGCCCGAAGTCTACCTTTGAAAGTATCACTTTCCGATCGTTCTCTTTTTCACTTTTGTAGATCTTTTCTCCTCATTTGGTACAATACCCTTAAGACAATCCACATGATTTTCGACATAATCTGAATACTTAGTCTCTTTTTCTTTGTTCATTACTTCTAGTCACCCATCTTTATTAGAATCTTCCATCTTCTATCCTTAATTATGGATCACCGTGCATATTATGTAGTCAACAACAATTGGCGAATTGATGTCTTTATGACAACGAATTAATTGTCCAAACCATACTTCCACCAAATTTTTGTGAATCCACATTCTGATATGTATAATGGTTTTTTAAGTGTTTCCCGACAACTATTGTCAGATGAGGTTTGACCAAATTAAATAGTAACTCCTTAAGTATGGTTAAACCCTAACCATTAGTGTCCCCACTCTCTCTGTCCCACGGGATTAATGGAGATGTAAATTATATGGGCTTGCTGTTATACCAAAGAACTGAAAGAAGTCCCCAATTGAGTTCGAACCTCCAAACTCCAGTTTAAGTATTTTACTTTGAGGTTTGAAGTTGACAAATAAATATTCTCGATAAAGATACTGGTAACTAATACTAACACTTTCAACCTGAGAGAAGACAACATGGTATACTGCCAATCGGTACAAAGGTGCTTATGTTGTATATAAATTTAATCGAACGATCATTGCAAATTTTGTGCATTCTATTGTCCTGATCGTAAAATGAGACGGTTTTGTTATGGGTTACAGGAATGTAATAAACTAAAATATTAGTTTATAACGAGGTGGCAAAATGTGTTTTTTAACGGGTGGGTGGCACACTTCAAGCATGCAGAAACGTAGTATTAACTGAATTAAGTGTGATTAAGTAAAAAGTGTTAGAGCAAACACACTGGTTGCACTCAATTTCATTCTCCAAACACATCGTTTTCTGTTTCGGTTACTTTTGAAAAGGAAAAAAACAATATAAAAACATCACATTATACAACACTAACAACATCAATTAAAGTAAAAATTTTTAATCTTTTCTAAAATAACAAACATAACCACTTTTTTTTCCGGCATGCATGAAATATTTATTATTTCATGATATGCATATTTTAAAATGAGCCCGTTCTAACTTCTTTATCAATTTCATGACTTGATTAAGTTTTTCTTTTCTTGGGAAAGGAAAGTATATTTTTATTCAGGAAAGGAATGAGGATAACCCTAATACTGATCTGGATGTGCAATCTGTGATTGTGTGCGCGCACGCATTTGTGCGTGTGCATCCGGCACTCCATATTATTAAAAAAAAAAACAGATTTTGAAAGTTGTTCAAGTGTCCCTTTCTCAGACATACCTATAATAGAAGATAAAATCATGGATGGTAATAGAAGATATAGTCATAGAGTTTGATGAGTTAAACGATGCCGTTTGAAAAAGTTAGAGTTGTTATATCTTTTAGATTAGATAAGAATTGTTTAAGATAAAAAGATTGATGTTACTTTTAAATTTATGATAGGATATAATAACTCCGTCCAAAAATGTAAATATATTTAGTTATTTGGTTTTGTCTCATAATGTAAGTCGGTTTAGAAAACCAATAAAACATTTATTACATTTTCTCCTTTTACCTCTCATTTATTATATACTCACCACTTTTCACTGCTTTGCATTTATAATAGTCAAATGTCATTTTAGACTTTTCTAATAAAATTAATAGCACATAACCAATCGAACAAATTTCTTAATCTGTATGAAATAATTCAAACGGATTTATATTTCAGACAGAAGAAGTAGTTTATTTTAAATGAAAATGTATCATTTATCAACTATATAAAAAAAATAAATGCCAAGTACTATAGTTATTCATCAATTCAAGAAAACAACAAGTTTGAGTCCTGGGTGTGTATTGTGATTTTCTTGGACTTATTCTCTTATCTGTATTCACCTATTCCCAACTTCCAAGCCCATGCGCTTTTTTTTTTCCCTCTTTCCAATGAATCATAAAGCTCAGACAAATCTTCACGCTTTTCAACTCTCCTTAACTTGTCTTCTAAACTAGACTAAACTTCTTCAAACTATCGTATCAAAATCCCATCTCCAACTCCAAAGTCCACTTCACCTTCTTCCTGCATTTCATTATTCTCTCTAACCAACCTAAACTCTCATTTTTCTCACTCCAGGTGTACTTCACTATTAAATTAGCTAACAATTTCGAAATTAAAGTAGGTTTCTTTTGTTCTTCACAACCATTAGATTTCTCGGTTTCTTGATATATATATATATATATATATATATATATATATATATATATAACAGGTAGGATGAGTTGCTGTAATAACGACGAGATAGATGATGCAACAAGATCGTTTCCTTGCTTATACTGTTCAAGAAAATTTCATAGTTCACAAGCTTTAGGAGGTCATCAAAATGCCCACAAGAAAGAAAGAAGCACTGCAAGAAAGAGCAAAAGGGACGTTACTGAATGTGCTTTGAACACTTATTATTATCCCACCCTTCCTCGTCAAACACCACTACTATTTGCTCCTACCCATCCAATGGCTGGAAGCGGCGGGGGCGGATATGTTAATCCATCCGTTTACATAACTGCTCATGGAGGCAGCCTATGCCAATTCCTGCAGCTGCCGGCCAGCAAGCTCCAAATCGCTTAGGATCACACGCCGCCGCTGCCGCGCCGAGGTTTGAGAATATGGTTTTATATCCCTGTAATTATCCATATAATCAGCAACATGGCGTGGATGAACAGAGCAACTTCTTATCAACTAATTTAAAAGGTGGGATGAGCAATGAAGTGTGTGTACAAAATTTAAAAGGAATGAATAAAGATGAGAATTGTGAGGTTGACGATGACCATAGTGGTGAGCATCCGAAGCTCGATTTGTCTCTTCGTTTGTAAGTGAAAATGGCAAAATGCATGTTCCATCAATCCCAACGGTAGAGTTTGTTGGAGCTCATATCAGTTGCAGCAGCAGTACACAAGAAAGACACACCAAACTGAACTTGCCACTTGAAGTTCATTGAGGACTTTTATCACACTTGTGCACAAAGCTAGTTAGGAGCGGTTACTCAATTAGAATCAGTTGTAACCGTCTAGTAAGCTAATTAGTAGCTGGAATCATGTATATATAGACTGAATTACATCCTGTAACAATCAATTGAAGTTTACAATCAATAATCAAGTTCTAAGTTATCTTCTCTTTTCAATCTTCAATTCTATAATTCATTGTTTTGATCATGAACACTGAATGTTCATGTTTTCCATCATGGTATCAGAGAGTATAGCTTCTTGAATTGCTTCCGCACTTTTCTTTCTTCTTCGCGCAATTTTTCTGTTTCTTGAAATGGACAATCTTCAAGGTCCTGTAGGTGATATTCCTGCTGATATTTTTCTCCACCCAGGGGAAAGTCCAGCGTTCATTCTTGTTCAGCCTATTCTTGATGAATCCAATTATCATAGTTGGAAGATAGCAGTTCTGAATGCCTTATCCCCAAAGAATAAATTAGGCTTCATTGATGGTTCGATTCCTCAACCTGCTGTTGGAGATCCTCATTATAGATTATGGCACCAGAACAACAGCATGGTCAAGGCTTGGCTTGGAAATTCAGTATCCAAATCCATTGCACAGAGTGTTATGTCATACAAGACTGCCAAAGATATTTGGGATCACTTGGAAGATAGATATGGGGGTGGAGATGCAGACAAATTATCAGATCTGGTGGATGAGATTCGGAGTTTGAAGCAAGGTGATTGGTCTGTTTCAGAATATTTTGCAAGACTTAAAATCTTGTGGGATTAGTTGCTGGCTCTTACTCCTCCTCCTACCTGTGATCGTGGACAACAATGGTACAAGGAGCATAATGAAAGAAATCATGTCATCCGGTTTTTGAAAGGTCTCAATGACTATTTTGCAACTATGAAATCTCAAGCTTGATGATCTCTCCCTTCCCATCTGTGAGGAATGTTTTTCCTATGGCCCTTAAGCAAGAGAGGCAACAGATTTATAGTTCTGGAGTTCATACTGCCAATTCTTCTGGAGTTCTTGGCAGCAGCTTAGTGAATAATGTGGATAAGAATGCTATGGCTGTTCCAAATTCTTGACAGAACACTGGTTTCAGAAAGAATTACAATAATAGTAAGGGGGAATGAGGGAGAAGGACAGAAATATTTCATCAATTGAGTAGAAGGACAGTTTTTTGAAACTTTTGCATAAAGGACAAAACTATTTATTCACTGTCAAAATTCACTTGTGTTCGAAATTCACTGTTTAAATTCACTGACGAAATTCACTGTCGAAATTCACTAATTTTCAAAATTCATCGTCGAAATTCACTAATTTTCGGGATTCACTGTCGAAATTCACTGTCGAAATTCACTGATTTCGGGATTCACTGGGGAGATTCACTGATTTTCGGAATTCACTGTTTGTCCTTCTCGCTATAAAAATTATGCAGTTGTCCTTCTCCCTATAAAAAATATGTAGTTGTCCTGTTACTTAAAAATATTTTAGATTGTGTCCTTATCCCTAATTTTCCATAATAGTAATAAAAAAAACCCAATGCACTTATTGTGGCTTAAGGTCACAGAGTGGATAGATGCTTTAAGAAGCATGGATTCCCCCTAATTTTAGAGGAAGAGGCAGAGGCAGGTCTTATGCCAACAGTGTTGCATCTGATGGTGGTTCCTGGTCAGACCAGGATCAACAAAGTCAAGCTCAAAGTCAGATTTCTCAAGATTTGAAGGCTCATGTCACACAGGAGCAATATCAGCATATATTGAACATTTTGAGGGGCGGATCTTTGGTTCAGGATTCTCCTGATCGCGTACAAAATACTTACTAGCAATAGGACTAGGTCTATCGTAGTAGATTACTGGCGAGTCAAGGTCGATCCCACAGAGACTCGTAAGAACGTAAAAGTATCGAGATTGAGCTTGTCACAATTAAAGATTCTATGACCAACTATAATATAGGTAGTAGTAAAATTGGTGCAACTGGTGCACAAACCAACAATATTATGCTAGCTCAAACGAACATAACAAGAGTTTCTAAGGTATTATTTCAATTATGAGTAATTAGTTATTCCCCCCACACATGCAATAGTCCTCCCCATTGGTGAAATTTAATTCATTATCAGCTACGGGTACAACTCCTAACCCTATCTACTCCGACAATGGTAGTAAACAATCTATACGCAAGCTACCCTCCTTAATTGGTCCGTAATAGCCCATATGCATAAAGAACTAGAGTTGTTGATATTGAGCGTTAACTCATACCGCAAACCCGCCTAGACAGCTGTCGACAGTGATCAACACGTTCCTAGGGTCAATCAAGAGAATGTCCAAACTAACACTTCAATATTCGTATTTCATGCTAGTTTTTTGAAGACATGCAAATAGTTGATCAGGCTACTAACATGTAAATTAAATCTATCGATCAACGTAGCTGACGCCGATTATCATGAATTAGTAATTTACTAGGTATTCAAATCTAGCGATATAGACCATCACAGATTTGAAGAACGCAACCACTATTTCATGATTTCTTAACCAATGAATTAAATCTATAACACATGCGGTAAAAAAACTAACTACTACATAATTAAACTAAATAGGCAATCAAAACATACTAGTCGAATAGAACAACGATAGATCTACATCTTGGAAAAGACAGAAAATCATACCCTCAAAGATGAGCGTAGATATCCCTCGGATCTCTCCCTAGGCGGCGACTCCATCGTCTCTCCGACCAGAACTCATGAAATAAATAAAATAAAGAACAAAGAACTTTTATTGCATAATAATTGTAGTATTTGTGTGCTACCAATGTTACCTTGAACTTTGAGGCAAAGCCTCTTATTTATAGGTCCATAAACCGCCTTAGAAACACCTAGTTATACTCCTCGTCCAAGAAAACGCGTTTCGGAAAGATCTGGACTCTCGGTAAGTCGGTGCCGACTCTCGGTAAACCGAGGGCAATTTTGTCCTTTTTCTTCAGCCGACTTAGCTTGGAATGTTCTGGAATACCCTAGGCCCATTCCTTTCGTTCAGTCCACTCCAGATTTGTCCATAATGCTCAACCCAATATTTCGTATCCTGAAAATAATCAAATAATGCACGAAATAATATCGAAATAGGGAAAATAAACGTTAAGTGCAGATTTCTCGACTCGTGAACCCGACATATGATATTCAACTCAATTGGTTCATATTTATAGGTCGAAACAACTATTTTAGCTCATAATGGATATAATGTTGATGCCGTAGGATAGACTATTTTAACCGTCATCAACTACCCCTCACTAGCCTTCTGCTCGTCTGCGAGCAGAGTATCAAGGCGAAATGCACCTCAAAGAGCAATCTCCATCAACTACCACATATTCAACAAAGATCTCTGGCAGAAACATACATTAAGACACAATCCATATGCTCCCCATTAATCACTACTTATCATGCATCAATGTGTCGTGTGATGAATCAGTCGTGATAGTGCGTTCGTGAGGAGAATCAAGCAGTATTAACCCCACAATATTAACTTACTTGCTCATACACTCGCTTATCTTGCCTTCAGACTTGGTTACACAACATGGTACCTTAATCGGGTCGGGCGGACTCGGGACTGAGCATCGCTCTTATGTCCTCGTTTGTTTCTTTTTATGCGAGAGTCGTGCCCTTTTTACACGAGTTCGCTTCCCTCACTGCCTTTATTTTTTTTCTTTTTTGTTTTTTTTTTTCCTTTTTTTTGGGCAGATTTCCTCACCTTTGTCCCTTTCTCTCACAAGCACATTTTGTCCCGGTTACCTCTTATGGCATTCAAGTTGCTTCCCTTGTCTTACAACAATTTGTTAAAGTATATAGACAGACAAATAATGATTCCCTTTTAAAACAACTCATCATCTATTCTTAAACACTTCTCACTTAGATTATGTGCTCAAATATTGATTGCAATGATAGAATAATAATTAATAAGTTACCACTTCATGCAACTTAATATTCTCTCTTCCTTCCATACTAAATTGAATATGCTATAGCTCACTTCAAATTGAACTTGGGCTCCTTTTCTACCGATTCCTTACTCGAAAGCGTGCAAATAGCAAGCTAAAAACAGTGTTAAATTTTTCAAAATTATTCCCTTTATCGACTACCCAGCTAAGACCGCCAACCCCTGCTTATTATAGACATTGTCCCCAATGACAAATAATAAAGAAAAGAATAGGTACTAAGCTCTGGAATTGATCGGCTGAGTCAAAGAATCCCGGAGCAGAGTCATTAGCTCCAAGGTCACTCCACTTCCAAGTTGTTACCTGCTTTCCAAAATACTTCCGAAAACTGTGAGAAACATGCGAAGGGCAATAAGAAAATAAGGTGGCGGTAATTGTGCATACCGGAGGAATGCGCAAAAACAGTTTAAGCCACTTTATTCCTTATTGGCCAAAGCAAGACTCGAAAACTTTTACGAGGGTATCACATGAGAATCATGAAGGAAAAAACGACATATATCTCTAGCCAGACGACCGAAGATATATGTGATGAAAAAAACCTTGCGATTGTCATGCTATGTTATTGACTCACAATAACTTAAATAAACAAAAGCAATAAATAAGGGTTTATAGAAATAGTTCTGAGTTTATAGTCGCCAGCTCGACTGTACTAATATGGCTCCATTATTCGTACTTCGGGTCCATCAACGTAAAGACATCCAACTCAGGGTTATACTTGTTCTTTAGGTAATGCTACAGCCTGTGGCCGTTTACTATGAAAGTCTGCCCAGAGTATTCATTCGTAACTTCACACGCACCTAAATTGAAAACTTTCATGACTACATGTGGTCCATACCATCTAGACTTCAACTTCCCAGTAAAAAGATGAAGACGTGAATTATATACTAGCACCTTATCTCCAACTTGAAATGTGCGGTTTAGAATCATTTTATCGTGCATGCGCTTCGTTCTCCGCTTGTAAATTTTAGCATTCTCATACGCTCGAAGCCTAAACTCCTCCAATCTATCCAACTCTAGCATTCTATTTTCACCGGCTAAAGTCTCATCCATGTTTAGAAATCTCGTAGCCCACAGCGCTCTGTGCTCGAGTTCTACCGGTAAATGACATGCTTTTCCAAACATGATCATATACGGTGACATCCCAATCGTGGTCCTATAAGCCGTTCTGTACGCCCAAAGAGCGTCATCTAATTTCAAAGTCCAATCTTTCCTTGATCTCTCTATTCGTGACCTCTACTTGTCCACTCGTCTGGGGGTGATATACTGCTGCAATCTTATGTCTAACCCCATATCTCATCATCAATTTCTCAAACAACCTATTACATAAATGGCTCCTTCCGTCACTAATTATGGCTCTAGGCACTCCAAACCTTGTCAAAATGTTTTTCTTAAGAAACTTCTGGACAACCCTGGCATCATTAGTAGGTGAGGCTACTGCTTCCACCCATTTGGAAACATAATCAACTGCTACCAGGATGTAACGATTTGATTCTGACGATGTGAAAGGCCCAACAAAATCAATTCCCCAAACATCGAATAACTCCACTTCTAAGATACTCTGCAGAGGCATCTCATTCCGCTTAGAAATATTACCAGTCATTTGGTAGGAATGACAGGCTCGTGTAAACTCGTAAATAGATTTATGAAATCCACACTGCAGTACCTTTGCTGCTGTCTTGTCTGGCCTATAGTGACCTCCAGCTTCTCTAGAATGACACATGTGCAAAATACATGGAATCTCATCATCATGGATGCATCTCCTGAGAATGGCATTAGGGCACGATTTGTTAAGTTGAGATCGTCCCAATGATGTGAAAAACTTCTTCTTATCCGCGTTCATGAATTCAGGTGGTAGGTACCTTCCTGCTAGATAATTTACAATGTTAGCAAACCAGGGGTATACCTTTCATACTCTTGATGTATTTTGTCGGGTCTGAGATTCAACTCGAGCTACCACTGAGACGGCAAAAAGTTGTTCATCAGGGAATCTCTCCCTGATCTCAGTCGGTTGCTCTACTCTTGTAAGAGAAGAATCCATCTTAACAATCTTGGCATGGAGTCTTGCTTGGTCAGAAGGTATTTCAAAGCAGCATGGTCAGTGAATACAGTGACTTTCGATCCTATCAGGTATGGTCGAAACTTGTCAAATGTAAAGATAACAGCTAAGAGTTCTTTCTCTATAGTCGCATAATTCCTCTGGGCATTGTTAAAGGTACGACTGGCGTAATAGATTGGCTTGAAGACTTTATCCTCCCTTTGTCCCAGGGCTGCTCCAACTGCCGTATCGCTTGCATCACACATAAGCTCAAAAGGTTTGTTCCAATCTGGGGCTACCAGAATAGGGGCGGTTATAAGCATTTGCTTCAATGTGTTGAATGCTTTTCTTACATTCTTCTCCAAACACAAAAGGTACATATTTTGCAAGTAATTCAGTCAAGGGTCTAGAAACTTTAGAAAAATCCTTAATAAATCTCCTATAAAATCCTGTGTGGCCAAGAAAGGCTCGCAACATCTTTAGGTTCGTTGGAGGGGGTAACTTCTCTATCACCTCTATATTTGCCCTATCAACTTCCATTCCTTTCTCTGAAATCCTATGACCTAACACCATTCTTTCTGTAACCATGAAATGGCATTTTTCCCAGTTAAGTACAAAGTTGGTCTCTTCACATCTCCTCAGCACTCTACTCAAATTGTCCAATCATTTATCAAAGCTATCTCCAAATATAGAGAAATCAGCCATGAAAATTTCCAGAAAATCTTCCACCATGTCCGCAAATAAACATCATGCATCTTTGGAATGTTGTTGGTGCATTACATAATCCAAATGGCATGTGATTGTACACAAAAGTTCCATAGGGACATGTGAAAGTTGTTTTCTCTCGGTCCTCGGGTGCAATATGGATCTTATAGTAACCAGAATATCCATCTAAGAAACAACAAAACGCATGACCGCTTAATCTTTCTAATATCTGATCAATGAATGGTAGGGGAAAATGATCCTTACGAGTTGCGTCATTCAGTTTCCTGAAGTCAATGCAAACTCGATGTCCAGTAATTAGTCTCATAGGGATTAACTCATCAAACTCATTAGGTTGTACAGTGAATCCTCCTTTCTTGCGCACCACATGAATCGGGATTACCCATTCACTGTCTGCAATTGGGAAAATGATTCATATTTCCAACATCTTTATAATTTCTTCCTTAACAACATCTTTCAATTATGGTGTCAACCCCCTTTGTGGTTGCTCTACCACTTTCTTTTCTGGGTCTACAGAGATCTTATGCATGCACACTGATGGGCTTATTCCTTTAATATCTGCAATTGTCCACCCAAACGCTCCCTTGTGCTCTCTCTGTACTCTTAAAAGTTTCTCTTTCTCTAAAGGTGATAATAACGATTAAATTATGAGGGGAAGAGTATCATCTTGTAAGTATACGTACTTCAGGTGAGATGGCAAAGGTTTCAACGTTAAGTTCCTTGGTGGCTCTTCTAGTGATGACCTTAACAGCTTACCAGTCAATTGTAAGTTAAAGAAATTGTGCCATGAAGGTCTATGAATGGTTCCTCCTAAATCATAGAAGATATAGACTCTATTTCTTGCACTTGACCTTCGCTACACCCATGCAAGGTTTCCTCATAACTCTATTCTTCCTTCAGGAGCAAAGTCTCTGCTACTTCAAGGTCTAGTGCCACTTGCTGATATAATTCCAAAACAAGTTCGTCTATGGCATCTAGCATGTAGCATGCTTCTCCTTCATCTCGTGCATACTTCATGGAATTCATCACATTGAACACTACTTTGTCCGCATTCACTCTCAAAATCAACTCACCCATATGAACATCTATCAATGTCTTGCTCATTGCTAGGAAAGATCTTCCTCAGATCAATGGAACATCATGGTTAGCCTTCATGTCTAACACCACAAATTCTACGGGGATTACAAACTTATCAACTTTTACCAAAACATCCTCCACCAATCCACAAGGTTGCTTCATGGACCTATCCACTAATTGAAGGGTTATAGATGTTTCATTTAACTCTTTCATGCCTAACTTATGAAAGATGGAGAGTGGCATTAGATTGAAACTGGCTCCAAGATCACACAATGCTTTATTTAGGTATACTCCTCCAATTGTGCAAGGTACGAGGAAGCTGCCAGGATCTTTACACTTAGGAGGCAGTTTGCGTTGCAAAACTGCTGAGCACTCCTCGTTGAGGCAATAGTCTCAAGGTCTAACAACATCCTTTTGGTAGAGATTTCTTCCTTCATGAATTTTGCTTACTCTGGCATTCCAGACAGAGCTTCTACCGAAGGTATGTTCACTTGAAACTTCATAAACCTCTCTATGAAATTTTTATAATGAGCATCATCATTATTGGGCTTATATTTCCTAGGGGGATAGGGTAAAGTTGCAGGATTAATAGTTATAGTTCGTGAAGACTTACCTGCTGCCTGTTGCTGTTCTGCCTGATTGTCTATTGACTTTTCAGGCTCTTGGTTTACCAGAGTGGTGTCCCAGTTTACAGGCCCCTCTTTTTCTCCAGATTCTGCTGCTGCCTGCTTTCTGATTCTTCCTGGACATTTGGTATAGCTGGTCCAGGTAGTTCCTTTCCACTTCTAGTAATGATTGCATTCACGTCCTTTGGATTCTTCTCAGTATTACTTGGCAATCCTCCCGGAGGACGGGCTAACACTTGTTTGGCGATCTGCCCCACTTAGTGCGATGGATTCTGCACTAAGGCTTCCTGATTGGTCAGTCTAGTATCATTCTTCTGACAATATGTGGTGAAGTTTGTATTTATCTCAGTCATGGATTTTGTAAGTTGATTGACCGTGTCAGTCACAATTGAGCTCATATTATCCATGGCTACTTCCCAACCACCTGACTTGTTGAATTGAGGCACGAATCCACCAGTTTATCTCGGTCTCTCTTCACCATTAGAATCACTTTGTCAAAAACCCCCAGTAGGGTCACTTAATCGAAAACCAGGGTGGTCATGAGAACCTGGGCGATATCCTCCCCTATAAGGATTTCCTTGCCTCCCTATATAATTCACATGCTCAGTGTTGGTTGCTTCTATATCTTGAATTTTCTCAACCATGAAAAAGCGATCTTGCATGCCATCTATCTTCTCATTCATCGCCATTAGCTGGTATAAGATCTTTTGTGAAGTATCTTCTCCAAATACGTCTTTAGCTACTTTGGCGGTTTCAATCTGATGCGTTCCCCATTGACTTGTTAGTACGATTTGCTCCAATTTCTCTTCAGCTTCCTCTGGTGATAGCAATGCAAAAAATCCGTTGCTCGATGCATCAACTCTCATTTGTTCACTTGGCCGTAATCCGTGATAGAAACTATGCATTCGTACGGGCAAAGTGATATCATGGTGAGGGCATCTCCTCTGTGCTTCCTTAAACCTTTACCATGCTTCTTCAAAAGTTTCAGTGGGTTTCTGCTTGAAATTCTTAATGTCTTGTCTCATTTGTAGTGACTTCCCAGTTGGGTAGTACTTGTTCACAAATTTCTGCAACATATCGGTCCATGTTTGGACCGAATCTGGTGCTAGAGACAATAACCATATCTTGGCTTTGTCCTTTAGAGTGAATGGAGACAACTTCAGCTTGATGTTATCAGGTACTCCTACTGGCTTGACCGTGCTGACTATGCCCAAGAAGTTTGTGACGTGTACACTAGGATCTTTGTTCGGTACTCCATGAAAGGTAGTGTAATTAGTCACCATTTGTATCACATTCGGTTTCGGGTGAAATACCTCAGCCGCATTCTCTGGCTGAACAATGGCTGGTACAAACTGCTCAATCATCGGCATTGCATAACTCTGTAGAGTTCTCCTATCTGCTTGTACCACAACTCCTGCTCCATTTTGTCCATTCTGTTCTGTCCGTTCTGTGCCATGTTGATTTCTGTAGCCTCCAAAGGTGGAATCTCTTCTTCCCTCTCACTGTGATCTCCTTCGTGCATACTCACATCGTCCGCCAGCCTAACATATCTCTCTCGATCTTCTTTTCTCTTTTGTCTAGCAAACTTTTCAATCTCAGGTATGAATCTCACGAGTTTGGCTACCGAACTTCGTGTAGCGTACTACAAAACACAAAAAGAAAATAAAAAGGTTAGTGACTTGCCTCGCCGGCTGTTACACAAGCCTGGCAGACTAAAAAATACAGACTCTGACTATGGACTTGACGCTGAACTGACAGAAACGATTCTGCCAAAACTGAGACCCTCGGTTTACCGCTGTATACCTCGGTAAACCGGAAGCAATTTTTCTCAGATTTAACAGAACTGACTCTGTACGAATCCAGTATAAACAGACTATAAAACAGAATCAATTATACGGACTCAAATGTACACAGACACTCAATCTCAAATAGAAAGTATTCTTGACATGAGTCCCTGGCAACGGCGCCAGAAAATCTTGATCGTATGCAAAGCACATACTAGCAATAGGACTAGGTCTATCGTGTAGAGTACTGGCGAGTCAAGGTCGATCCCACAGAGACTCGTAAGAACATCAAATTATCAAGATTGAGCTTGTCACAATCAACGGTCTACGACCAACTATAATATAGATAGTAGTAAAATTGGTGCCACTGGTGCACAAACCAACAATATTATGCTAGCTCAAACGAATTTAACAAGAGTTTCTAAGGTATTAGTTCAATTATGAGTAATTAGTTATTCCCCCAGACATGCAATCGTCCTTCCCATTGGTAAATTTTAATTCATTATCAGCTACGGGTACAACTCCTAACCCTATCTACTCCAAAAATGGTACTAGACAATCTATGCGCAAGTTACCCTCCTTAATTGGATCTATAACACATGGGGTAAAATAAACTAACTACTACATATTTAAACTAACTAGGCTATTAAAACATACTAGTCGAATAGAACAACGATAGATCTACATCTTGGAAAAGACAGAAAATCATACCCTCGAAGACGAGCATAAATCTCCCTCGGATCTCTCCCTAGGCGGCGACTATGTCGTCTCTCCGACCAGAACTCATGAAATAAATAAAATAAAGAACAAACACTACTACAAAATTGGACATAGGTCACACTTAAGATATGAAAACAATCACAATTTCAATAAAACTGAGACAACGAAAAAATATATATCACACTTACATCTTTCTATCACGCTTATTGAAAAACTGAGATAAGTTATATTAATCAATCTCATTTTTAAAGTGTGACTTAATTGATATGATTTTTCTGTCACAGTTATTGAAAAACCGAGATAAATTATATCAATTAATCTCATTATTAAACTGTGACTGAATTGATAAGATATTTCTGTCACGGTTTCTAAAAAAGCGAGATAAATTATATATATCAATCTCACATCTAAAACAGTGACATAATTGATATGATATTTTAATCACAGTTATTGAAAAAACGAGATAAATTATACCAAACTATCACACTTTTAATCTGTGACTAAATTGGTATGATATTTTTGTCACGGTTATTGAGAAAGCGAGATAAATTATATCAATTACTCTCATTTTTAAAATGTGACTGAATTCATGATATTTTTGTCACAATTATAGAAAAAGTGAGACAAATTATTTCCACTAATAAGAAAAGAGATATAGATCACACTTATCTAAAGATAAGGATCACACTTTTAAAAGAACCGAGACAAGTAAAATGTATATATATCACACTTAAATTTTTTATCACGGTTATTAGGTGTGAAAAAAAAGAATGATCACACTTTTTAGGTGTGATTGAAATAATAATAGATCTCGGCTTTTAAGTGTGATAACAACAACTAAAATAGATCACAGTTTTTAAATGTGTTGAAATTATAATCGATCTCGGTTTTTAAGTGTGATAACAACTATAATAGATCACGATTTTTAAGTGTGATAACAACTAAAATAAATCACAGTTTTTAAATGTGTTGAATTATAATAGATCTCGGTTTTTAAGTGTGATAACAACTAAAATAGATCATAGTTTTTATTATCACGGTTTTTAAGAAAACCGAGACAAGAACATCAATCAATCACGGTTTTTAACTGTGATTAAAAAATATGATATTTTATAATCATATCTTAGATTAGTGTGGTTGAAAATGATAATATAGTGGGCATCAGCCCAGTGGTAATTAGTGTGGTTCCTTAATCCAGAGTATCCGGGTTCGAGTCCGAGTGGCATCAAAAGATATGTGTGCGTATATTTCGTTTTCGAAAAAAAAGAATGATCACACTTTTTTAGATGTGATTGAAATTATAATATATCTCGGTTTTTAAGAGTGATAACAACTACTAAAATAGATCACAGTTTTTAAATGTGTTGAAATTATAATAGATCTCGGTTTTTAAGTGTGATAAAAACTATAATAGATCACAGTTTTTAAGTGTGATAACAACTAAAATAGATCACAGTTTTTAAATGTGTTGAAATTATAGTAGATCTCGGTTTTTAAGTGTGATAACAACTAAAATATATCACGATTTTTATTATCACGGTTTTTAGGAAAAATGAGACAAAAAATCAATCAATCACAGTTTTTGACTGTGATTAAAATAATATGGTATTTTATAATGAGATTTTAGTTTAGTGTGGTCGAAAATTAGAAGAAAGAAAACATCGGTCTAGTGGTAATAAGTGTGGCTCGTTAATCCGGAGTATCCGGGTTCGAGTCCCAACAAAGACAAAAAATATGTCTACTTATATATTGTTTTTGAAAAAAAAACACTTTTATTGGTGTGATTTAAATTATAATAGATCACGGTTTTTAAGTGTGATAACAACTAAAATAGATCACAGTTTTTAAATGTGTTTTAATTGTAATAGATCTCGGTTTTTAAGTGTGATAACAACTATAATAGATCACGGTTTTTAACTATGATAACTACTATAATAGATCACAGTTTTTAAATGTGATGAAATTATAATAGATTACGGTTTTTAAGTGTGATTCTAACTATAATGGATCACGGGTTTTAAGTGTGATAATTATTATAATAGATCACAGTTTGTAACTGTGATTGAGTTAGAGTACTTTATGTCACACCTCAATATGCCACACTTTGGAAGCCGTGACTAATGTAAATATATCACACTTAAAAACCGTGATCTTTATGCTTTTTTGTAGTAGTGAAAGAACTTTTATTGCATAATAACTGTAGTATTTTTGTGCTACCAATGTTACCTTGAACTCTGAGGCGAAGCATCTTATTTATAGGTACATAAACCGACTTAGAAACACCTAGTTCTACCCCTCGTCCAAGAAAACACGTTTCGGAAAGATCTGAACTCTCGGTAAGTCGGTGCCGACTCTCAGTAAACCGAGGGAAATTTTGTCCTTTTTCTTCAGCCGACTTAGCTTGGAATGTTTTGGAATACCCAAGGCCCGTTCCTTTCGTTCAATCCACTCCAGATTCGTCCATAAAGCTCAGCCCAATATTTCGTATCTTGAAAATAATCAAATAATGCACGAAATAATATCGAAATAGGGAAAATAAACGTTAAGTGCATATTTCTCTACTCGTGAACCCGACATATGATATTCAACTCAATTGGTTCATATTTATAGGTCGAAACAACTATTTTTAGCTCATAATGGATAGAATGTTGGTGCCGTATGATAGACTATTTTAACCGTCATCATCTCCTGATGCTGGTTTCAATTCCATCAATTCTGTTGTTCTGTCTACCAATTTTGGTAGTACAGAGTCAGGCTTGGCTAAATCTTATAATCTTTTTGACTGGATCATAGATTCTGGAGCTAATGATCATGTTGTTTATGATAAAGTTTTGTTTAGTTCCTGCAAATTTGTTGATGACTTGTTTGTTTCTTTTCCTACTGGAAAAATGCAAAGATTACTCACATAGGTCAAGTAATAGTCAATAATTCTTGATAATGTTTTGTGTGTGCCTGAGTTTCATCACAATTTGATGTCCATAAGTCAATTGATCAGGACTAGAGCCTATAATATCAAGGTTTTTTTTATGAATTCTCGTGTTATACATGATTTGATCACACTAAATTAAGAGGATTGGTTCAACTGAATTAATAAAGGGTTTATACATTTTAAAGGCTGACAGATCCTGTTATAAATTTCCTATTTCTACTGACAAGTTTGCTTGTGCTTCTGAGTTGTTATGGCATTATAGACTGGGGCATCCCTCAGATCAAAGACTTAAAGTCATCAAACAAGACCATGAACAAGTCAAGTTACCTGTAGGGCATATCTGTGACATTTGTCCCTTAGCAAAACAAAAAATAAATAGTTTTCCTATTAGTCATTTTGTTTCCACAGATTTATTTGCTCTTGTTCACATGGATATATGGGGGCCTTATAGAACAACTGGTATTCATGGTCATAGGTTGTTTCTCACTATAGTAGATGATTTTAGTAGATTTTGTTGGATATTCATGTTGAAAACCAAAAGTGAAGTAAGGCCTCTTGTGCAACAATTCTGTAATATGACTGTTACACAATTCAATAAATTTTGTTAAAGTTGTGAGGTCTGACAATGGTTTAGAGTTTCAATTGCCTAAATTCTATGCAAGTAGAGACATCATACACCAGACTTGTGTAGTTAAGACTCCTCAGCAAAATGGTGTGGTTGAAAGAAAACATCAACACATCCTTAATGTTGTTAGGAGTCTTAAATTCCAGTCTGGTTTGCCTGTGATATATTGGTCGTATTTTGTCATTCATGCTGTTAACCTTATTAACATTACACATTCACCATTATTACAAGATAAAACACCTTTTGAATTACTGTATCAAGTGAAACCTAACTTTGATTCTGTAAAGGTGTTTGGTTGCTTGGCTTTTGCTGCTAATCTACATCATGATAATAACAAATTTGAACATAGAAGTATCAAATAAGTGTTTATTGGTTATGTTCCTAATGTCAAATTTTATTACCTCTTAAATCTTCATACAAGGCAAATATTTGTAGCAAGGGATGTGCATGAAATGGTGTTTCCTTTTAAACAAAAGTCTTCAAATCCAGGTGATATCTTTAACCTACCTTTACCAGTTCCTACAGACCAGCATGTACCCTGGAATGACAGCGTCAATGCTCAAAACATAGTTGATGATATGACAATTGAACATTTGCACACTGATCACTTAGATTCAGTTCAAGATCAATTGCCTGATTTTTTGATCATACTTCTGACCTACATGATCCTGATCCTTTGGATAACATAGAGTATGTGGAACAAAAGAAATAAAATCTTAATCTAGACAATCCACAAACTGGAAAATCAACAAGGATCAGGGGAGCACATTCTTACCTAAAAGACTACAAATGCAATAATGTTCAGAACACAAAATCACCACATACACTTGACAAAGTAGACACAATGAAAAGCTTATCAATTTCTTATCAATCTTATATTCTCAGTTCTCAAATCTTGACAGAACCAAAGAGCTAAAATGAAGCTGTAAGACTAGAGGAATGGAGGCAAGCCATTCAAAATGAAATAAATGCTTTGAAACAAACAAAAACATGGGAAGTGGTACCATTTCCACAGGGAAAACAACATATAGGCTGCAAATGGGTGTATAGAATCAAGAGAAAATCAGATGGATCAATAGAAAGATTTAAAGCCGATTAGTGGCCAAGGGTTATAGACAACAATTGGGACTGGACTACTTAGACACCTTCTCTCCAGTAGCAAAGCTAACAACTGTGAGAATATTATTAGCAATTTTAGCAGCTAAAAAATGGATTCTACAGCAGCTTGATGTCAATAGTGCTTTTCTGCATGGTGACCTAATTGAAGAGGTGTATATGCAAGTGTCCCAAGGGTTTGATGCTCAACCAAGAATGGTTTGTGGACTCAAAAAGTCATTATATGGCCTAAAACAAGCTAGTAGACAGCGGAGCATCAAGCTATCCCAAGCTTTGCTTGAGAGGGGTTTCAGACAATCCAAACAAGACTACAGTTTGTTCATCAAAGGACCAGACAGCTATTTTATTGCAGTTTTAGTTTATGTGGATGATGTTCTTGTCACTAGTCCAGACTTGAACAAAATTAAAGAACTGAAAGACTACTTAAATGATAGATTTGGCATCAAGGATTTGGGGGATCTCAAGTACTTTTTAGGGCTAGAAGTAGCCGGGTCTAGCAAAGGAATTGTGCTTTCACAAAGGAAATATTGTTTAGAGCTACTTGAAGAATATGGCTTTTTAGAATGTAAGCCAAGTAGCACTCCCATGGACACCTCCATTAAAATACACATCAAAGATTCTGCTACATTGGACTCCAACATCTATTACAGAAGCCTGGTGGGAAAATTACTATATCTAGGTCTGACAAGACCTGACATAAGCTTTGCCACCCAACAGCTCAGTCAATTCTTGGACAAACGTACAGAATTGCAACTTCAAGCAGCTCACAAACTTCTGAAATATCTAAAAGGTTCACCAGGATAAGCCATCTTTTTCCCAGCAAAAGACAATCTAGAACTTAAGTGCTATGTAGATGCAGATTGGGGAGGGTGCAGTGACACCAGAAGATCAATCACAGGATTCTCAATATTCCTAGGGGATTCACTTATCAGCTGGAGGACTAAGAAACAAACAACAACATCACGCGGCTCCTCTGAATAAGAGTACAGAGCCATGGCAATGGCTTCCTGTGAGCTTCAATGGCTTACCTATTTACTATCAGAATTCAACATCAAACAAGAAAGGCCAATCCACTGTTTTGTGACAGCAATAGTGCTATATACATAGTAGAAAACCCTGTCTTCCATGAGAGGACAAAGCATATAGAAATAGACTGTCATGTAGTGAGAAATAGATATCAACAAGGACTCCTAAAACCACTACTATCACTACAGAAATGCAACTAGCAGATTTGTTCACAAAACCTTTGGACAAAAGAAGATTTCAAACTCTATTGAGCTCTTAATTACTTTGGTCAACTTTTATCAACCCAAAAGTTCAGTTTGAGAGTAGGTGTTGAAGCTCATATCAGTTGCAATAGCAGTACACAAGAAAGACACACCAAACTAAACTTACCACTTGAAGTTCATTGAGGACTTTTATCAAACACTTGTGCACAAAGTTAGTTAGGAGCGGTTACTCAATTAGAATCAGTTGTAACTGCCTAGTAAGCTAATTAGCAGCTGGAATCATGTATATATAGACTGAATTAGATCCTGTAACAATCAGTTGAAGTTTACAATCAATAATCAAGTTCTAAGTTTTCTCTCTCGTTTTTCTTTCTCTTTTCAATCTTCAATTCTGTAACTTCATTGTTTTGATCATGAACACTGAATGTTCATGTTTTCCATCAGAGTTTTCTCATAGCATTAATTTGTCTCTTGTGTTTTTCAGTTTGCTAGCTAGATTCTCTTAGGAGAAGAATAAAATAGAAGAAAAAGAAAAGTCTAGATGGTTAATAAAAACAAAACAGTAATCCCGAAAATCCGAGTATTTTTTCGGATTCGGATTGTTCCACTATCACCCGATGATAAAATTTTCTCGAATCACGCCGTGAAGTGTACTGAAACCATTAAGTACGGAAGTTGAAATGAAAAGACTCTTCTTCCCATTCCAATACATAATTAAAACAAAATTACTGTATCCTTGTGCTTACAAAAAACATCCTTATTGCATTCTTAAGTTTAATATTTCAAATAAATGTTACAACATTTAGTATGATACAACTTGAGACAAAGCCACGTTAGTACATCACTACATCTATCACATACAAGAACATATGGATGTCCACATCTTCTACATTGCGGGTCAAGAAAATGACTCTAAACTCGTGGAAGATGAGATAATCATAGTAGACACCCTAAGTCCGAGAATAGTCTACTAAAATAAGAGTGTAAGAACAAGGGTCACATCCATCTTTGACCTCATGATGCTACTAAAGCTAATAATCTGAAAGGAGATAAATTAAGGGGTGAACTATGACGTTCAGTAAATAAAATATCATATCAAAGGGAACTAAACAACTTATTAAGATCATGTAAATAAAAAAAATTCCTTTTTTCAATTATGAAAGTGCATAAATAATAGTAGCAAATATAAGACATTAAATCAGTGTACTGAACTACCATTACCTATTAACGTAGCAATTAACGCATACAACCCACATGGAATAAAAGTAACGAAATTACCTAAATCACAAAACAATTAAATTAATAATGAAATGAAGGTTACTTCTTGCGGTTACCATATCATATTTGTTTCATAACTTATGTTATTATACATTTATACTATCATTGCTTAGTGACATTCACCGTTATATATCGATGTCATGCATAACATGTTGTGTACTGTTAGGAATCGCCGTCATACACGGTTCATCATACCTCTCTTTACTTAGTGATATGCATCGTTATGTATCGCCATCATGCATAACACGATGTATACTGTTACATATCAATGTCGTACCCAGTTATCATACTTCTTTACTTGGTTGGTGATAGATACCGTTATGTATCGCCGTTACAAATCACCTATCTAGTTATGTACCGTTAAGTATCGTTGTCATACATAACTTTACATTCATCTTTGTTTCTTATCTTTCATGATAACACATATCACAAATCACACATCACATATCACATATAACATAAGACATATTTCATATTACATTTCATGTCATACATTGAATACATATCTTCATACCTTACTCATAAACATGCATGTCAAATAAACAACCCCTAGTGTCATGATATCTACTACATGCAAACATCATAAGCATACCATTACCTTAAGCACATAATATCTACTATCGTAATACTTCATATGATCCACAACTTTCATGTTACATATCACAATGGCATACATTGAAAACATACTCAATTTCTTATCATTAAAAATCAAATGACTTTATGTGACTCTGTGATTATGTTTTATGGTTAGAAATCATGATCATAGGTTTGATTATATGTGGTAAATGAACAAGAAATGAGCAGGGGCGAATCTAGAAATTTAGTTCAGTGGAGTCCGTAAATCTTTTTCATGTAAATATTTTTTCATGGGGTCCGAAATATTTTTCTTTAGGGAAATATAGTGTTTTTTTTATTTTTAATGGGGTTCGCGAACCCTATTTACTGTAATGCGCATCCGTCTGGAATGAGCAAGTATGTTTAAACAAGCTAGAAAATCTTAATACGTTGGATATAAGTATATTAAATGAAATGACATGTAATCGACAAGTTGAAATGTTCTTGTCATTTTATGAATTAGAAAGCACATTTCAGGACTACACAATGAACATGTGACTATGAGCCCTTAGATGACTCAGAAATGAGAAACATGTAACGTGGTGTTAGAAAGCATGTTCATTGTTGACTTATGTGATTATGTGTTAATTGGATTATTCTTGTTATATGTTCTAAGGCTGTATGTAAATTATGTGGTTATGATTTATGAATGATAAAGAATGTAATGTTTTACTTCATGAAATGATAAAATGGCATGATAATAAGAATGAAAGAAATACATTAACAAGCATGTAAGAAAAAATAAAAGCATTAAAGAAAGAAGTAAATTATAAAAGAGAAGTTTTAAGAAGCTGTTCATGGTCAAGTACTTACATAAAAATAAAGACAATACTCGAGGGTCCCCGACATCAATCCCCGTTACGAGCAAGAATAGTGATCATATTTTGGGCCGGTTAGCAGTGTAACGCCCCGCTCCCGGATACCGATCCCTTATCCGGTAGAGAAATGTTCGGCATGTATAGCATTAAATAAAACTAATATTATACGCCAGCCTCTACAGGCCCGGCCCTGTGAATTTGGAGGCCTAAGACCAAATTGCATGAAGGTAAAAATGTGGGGAAAAAAGAAGAAAAATAATGCTAATGGAGGGATTCAAACCTGCATGCACACTGTGGAAAGGAGACACAATATACCACTACAACATTGAATTACTATGTTGATTTTGGACGAACATTAGATATATACATATACTACAAAAACTTGAGTGGGTTAGGCTCCTGGAGGCCTTTTACTGCTTTTACCCTTTCCCGGAGGCTTAAGGCCCGGGCCTCACGGGCCTTACAGCAGGGCCGCCCCTGAGCCTCTACGTCGTCGTATCAAAATAAAGCAAACGGAAGCTAAAAAGACACGGGTAAATATATAAATGCTACTATGAATAGAAATTAACCATACTGAAGATGGATAGTTAAATTACAACGACGAAAAATCCAAAAACTTATACAATACGAGGTCTTAAAAGTACCCACCAAAGTAACAAAGATCATAGAAGTAGAAGTACAACAAGTCTAAGAAAAAGAATACAACTATTCTAGTACAACCTTTACAAGGAAATAAAGTAAAAGCTTCGTCAAGGCATCAACGTCCTCAAAAGTCGTCATCTACGCTTGGTCAACTTGTTCGTCTTCTCACCCCACAATGCATACAAAAGAAAATGCAAAAGAGGTAAATACAAAGTACTTAGTAAAAGTGAGAAGCTAATGAATAACTAAGTTCTACAACAAAAATGTTCTCATTATTATTTTCAGGTTATCTTTCTGAGACCGACTCAATCTACGGTTCACTTCATGTCCATCAACATTTCATGACTATACGTTTCTAGCTTAACCTATCTCTGTTACAACCGCACTCAAGGGCACTACTCCTGATGCAATCCACCAGGAGATATCGATTGCAACCCATTGGTGGATCACACCAATAGCCCCGGAAGCCTAGTCTGGTAGACTTCGATGGTGCATAGGTAAAGAGAAGTTCCTCCACTACCATTTATCCGTTTATAGGCCAGCAGCGTTGTTCACTTTATCTACACGCCCGCACATGCGATATTGTCTGATGCCTATCCAAGAGTGGCATGTTGTTTAGTCTTTTACTAATCAGGTATGTATTTTTATTAGTTGTTAACTAACCACCCAAATGTTTTCAAATAAGCTCCCTCATATTAAGTACTCTCCTTCATAGACCACTAGACACGGACAAGGCCTAGCAATTACACAAACATTGATAATACTAATTCATCAAAGCACAAGTCTTTCATGCTCTTCCGATGGTCCCAAACATCAACTCCCTTGAAGAGTACATTCGGTGCAAGAACTAAACGCATCATAAACTCAATCAAGGCTTGTTCATTTTCATTTAGTGTTATTAGATCAAGAAATAACATTTAAAACTAGACTCGTGGCTTAAAACAACAATTCCCTAAAACTGGGCAGAATGCGTGCGCATTCCTTTGAATGCATGCGCATTCCACCTGCTGAAAGTAAATATGTCCATCTTGTACAGCAATACGTGTGCATTTCTAATCAATACGTGTGCATTTCACCTGCTGGAAACAAAAGAGACCATTCTGCTACATCAATGCGTGCGCATTGCTGACCAATGCGTGCGCATTGCACCTGAAAAGCCCTAAACACGATTTTCTACAACTTAACGATTTCTAACTCAAACCAAACATGTTTACCATAAAAAATACTCAGAAAACAACAGTGAAACCTGTTCAAAACATGTCATATCTTAACATAGACACAACTACTCATAAACATGATTTCTAACCACCAATCTATACCAAAACTCAACCTAAGCATAATAAAATTATAATTATTCATTAGGAAGAGCCTCTTACTTCTATTCCGAGCAATATTCAAGGCAAAACGCCAAGCAACTACTGCAACTCCTGAACCTCAACCTCAAAACCTATTTGATCAACAAGAAACCCTAAAAATCCCAGTTTTATTGAAAAACCCGAAATTAAAAAGTGTGAGAAACAGAAAATTACCTGGATTATTCTCCGTAAAACTATTTTTAGAACGATCTACGCTCCAAGACGATCGTTTCGACTACTCATGGCTCCGAAACAGAACTACGGATTGAATGATACAAATTTTCGAAAAATCGAACTCGACAAAAACCAAAAACTAGGGCTAAATAGAAAACTTAAGAAAAAAATGAAATTTTGTTTTTCCAAAGTTGCATCTCCTCGCGGTGATCACTTTTCTTTACTGCGTCATCTTGAAACGGTGAAGGGATTGGCCCTGCGATTGGAGTTTACGTTCTCCATTTTTTTCTGGCAATTCTGCGTCCGTTGCCTCTGTGTAGCACAGTTCGTCCTCTTCTTCTTTTTGAAACGTGCGTGTGTTTCTATGTGGGAAATTTTGGGATTCTTTTCCTTAAAAATCCATCAATTAAATCCTTTAATTAAATGACTAAATACCTTTATTTCTTATCATAAATTTCCAAAACATTTAATTAATCCCTTTTTAATCAAACTAATTGGTTAAATAATAATTAGGTCGTAGTAGATACACCCAATTACTATTTTATCCTTTTCTGGAAATTCGGGATGTTACATTCCTTCCCCCTTGAGAGGAGTTTCGTCCTCGAAACTCGAACGTAACTGGGTGGTACTTGAACTCTAGACTTGCAAAGCATCTCGTCTTCTAACTCTGATGTCGTCTTTGCCGTTGTGTGACTGCTTCATTGAACCAAGACGAGTTGCATGTCTTTGTTCTTAACTTTATTTGTCTATCTTTCTAAAGTGCACTTGGTTGCTCCGCGTAGGTCAAGATCTCTTCAACCACTTAAAGGTCCATGCTTGCTTCCACATCCATGCCAGTTAAGCATTTCCTTATCATTGACAAAAGAGGGATGTCTTTAAATACATTCACTTCAGACCTTAACCGTCTTATTCTTACATCTTCCCAACTCTTCTGCTTGTCTTGAGACAACTTGGGGTTGCGACGATCCACTTCAATCTTCTCGTTGGCTTGTTGTATCAACTCTGGTCTCGTATTCTTCCGTCGCTCCACTTCATCCTGGAAAACTGGCGTTCTTCGCCTTTATCCATGCAGAGTTCCAACTGTTGACATCTGGATGTTAACGTGGTAACCATTGTTGTAGACAATGCTTCTATCTCTATCTTCCTGAAAGATCATCAGTAGTATTGTTCCAGCTCTCTGTACATCTTGGTTGCTCCGTACATCATCTTCTTCCTCAGATCTTCCGCATTCTGAACCCAGAGCCGATTTCAATGCCAAAGGTCGTCATCTTCATCTAAGTCATGACGACTGGTTTGGTTCGGGCTACTCACTTGTACCCAGAATCAACTGGATCTTCATATTGTTCCCTCACGAACTCATCAACTGCCTCGAAACTTTCAATCAACAGTTTAACACACTTTACTTGCTCCTGTTGACCTATACCCGAAAAACTGAAACTTCCCATCCGAAGCCACGCTTCTGACACGCTTGACTTCTTTTGATCTCAACTTCCATCATGGCACCACAAGCTTGCTGAAGAACTGCAAGGATCCCAGCTGAAGGACTTCTGAGACTCCTTGGGGGTGGAGAACATGCATTGCCATACTTTTGTCTGAAGGTCTGATCCAATCCTTAAGCCAAAAATGGTTAATTTGGAAAATTAATAGAGTACATGTTCCACAAATGACCTTGGTATCTCTCAGTTATTTGGACAACAGGGGATTTAGTTTTAAGGGGGAAAGTGGTGTGCTGAGTGTCTATAAAAACTCAGTTGAGGTTCTCAAGGGAATCAAGAAAGGGACTCTGTATATATTACAAGGGTCCGTTGTTGCTGGTTCTGCTGCTGTGGCATCAGTTGAGATTCTTGTTTACGGTGATTTTTACGATTTATATTACATTATTTGGTAACAATATCCTTGGTATTTTATTAATTTTTATAGAAAATTAAGTGTTTAATGGATTTATTGAAAGAATGAAGTTGGGAAGTATTAGAGTGCAAAGTCGGGTTATTTACGTGATTTTATTAGCAATTATCTATTTATATATGTGATGTTACACTTTGCACATTTTTATTATGTTGTAGGTACGACGAGCATATCGTGGAACGAGTCAACGAGCTGAAGGATTTCGAACAGCATTTTATTTGAAGACTTATCTAGAAGGACAAAATTGGAATTTTATTATATTTTTATTCGGGTTTAGTTTTTATTTTTAAAGAAAAGGAAATAGGATAATTATTACCCTAGCTCGAAGAATGTTATAAAAGGGCGCAGTCATTGGAATAGAGAAGACACGAAAAAGCACCTGGAGAACAGAGGCGACAAGAAAAAGCAAAAAAAAAAGTGTAGGGCTCGGTCGACCGAACCCTGACACTCGGTCGACCGAGTGTTTTTGTATTTTTTTATTTTTTATTTTGCTCCGGTGTGACGATGGTCAGAGGCTGAGGCTTTCTTGAACGAGCTTTGTGAAACCGATCGTTGCAGCATCTCAATTTCGACTCTTTGGATTGTTTGTGAGTTTTAATGAGATTGTATCTTTTCTATGTTTTTATTGTTATTATGCAATTTCATTGATGAATGTATTGCTGTTTGATGTTTAATATTTGATGAGAATCGTTGTTAAACTAAGATCACCATAGTAAAGATTGGATTTTTAATCTAATTAACGATAGTGGTTAGGTTGAATATCTAGGTTACGAGATTGATAAATTTCACACCTTGATAATTAAAGCGTTAATCTTTAGGATCGATGGACGAAAAAGATTGATAGGTGAATTTTTCTAAGATGTTAGAAATTCATACTTATGATAGGTGACCCACAATTCTTATTAAATCATCACTAGACAACCTTAGAGAAGAAATTGAGGGTTGCGGGATCGGTGGATCATTGCTTGTTCGTTGTTAAATTTATTGAAAAAAATCATTTGTTATCACCATAGCAATTTTATAATTTTTATTTAGTTTATAGAATAGAATTATTTTCGTTATTCGGTTCGCAACTATCTTCGCTGGCTTTAGATTTTTAATCTTCCGTCCATTTTAACTTTATTGTTTTCATTACTAGTTCATTTTGTTTTGTTATTGAAGAGAGTTTGAGAATGTGATAAACACAAGAGTAAACTTCAACTTAGTTTATTCATTGATATGAGAGGTGTATAAATAGATACAATTGAGAGAGACTAGCAAGCTAGTTTGGGCGGCCACTTGAGTATGTAGATGTGGGCGGCAAGCATGCAAAAGTAAAAGTAAAAGCTATGTCTATGACATAAAGTAAACTAGAGTTTGACATATTAATTGTTTATATGTACCACAATTAATATGTCTATGACATATAGTAAACTAGAGTTTGACATATTAATTGTTTATATGTATCCCAATTAATATGTCTTTTATAATTAAATAAAGTGTGGGCACCTCTTTGAACTTGATCTTTGAAGTAATCTTGTCAGAATATCGTAATATTTCCACACCCCCCCTCAAACTAGGTCAGATATGTTGATGCAGCCAAGTTTGCTACTAAGTCTGCTGAACATAAGAGGTGGAATAGCCTTGGTAAGAATATCAGCATTCGATCTGCTGAGGAACATACTGGAGTTGAATAATCTTGGCATCAATCTTTTCCTTCAGAAAGTGTCTGCAATGTCCACATGCTTGGTTTTATCATGATGGACAGGATCTTCACCATGCATAAGGTGAATTATTATCACAGCAGAGTGTGATAGGTTGCTGAGGAGGTTGCTGAAGTTCAGTCAGTACTTTTTAAGCCATAGAGCTTCA